>JBBMEF010000001.1:5086503-5131898 GCA_037832685.1 Sicyos baderoa | reverse complement strand
TGGTTGAAGTTTTTATTTAAATAAAAAAATGAATATTTAATAATTTTTTAATAATAAAGTTATGTTTGATGTGATGAGAGTTAATTGTTGAAATTTTTATTTAAATAAAAAAATAAATATTTAGTAATTTTTTAATATTTAAATAAAATGTGGGGCCTACGCGTGGAGTTGGACAGGAGTTTAATGGACTCATGGAAGTCCATAGGGCAAACATGAAATAGAAGCGAAGTCAAGCCAATTCCTCCATTTATCATGGGCCAAACATGCCCATAGTGTTTAAGCTAGAGGGACGAACAGGAGAAAATATGGTTTGAAAAAAATTGCATAAAATTTGATCAGTTCTTCGTTTTGTTTTTCACAGAAGAACAGATTATGGATCATCATCCACATTGAAGCAACCCCATTTGTAGCCAACGGATTCGTGATGCGGTTCAAATCGCAATGGTTGAGAAACATTTCTGCAGAATTCAAATTAGGGTTCCAACCATACCTGACTTCACCCAGCCCCCTCTTCGTCGTCGTCTCCGATCATAATCTCAAACCTCGGCCTAGAAAATACCACCAAACGCCTCAAGCTTCGCACCCAGCTGCTGAAACAGATGAACAATCTGCTGTTTATGTCCAAAACGTTATCAAATTCCGAATACACAAACCGGTGGAGGAGGTTGAATGGGCTCTTAATCGGTGCGGCCTTGTGTTGACCGATGATTTTGTTCTCCGTGTGCTGCGAAGGCATCGATTGGATTGGAACCCGGCTTTGATTTTCTTCAATTGGGTTACGAAACAAGGTCAGTACTCCCCTGGTTCTGTTGTTTATAATGAGATTCTTGATATTCTTGGGAAATCGCGGCGGTTCGAAGATGTAGACAAGGTGTTTGTAGAAATGTCTGAGAGAAAAGAGCTTGTTAATGAGGAAACATATACTGTTCTTGTTAATAGGTTTGCTGCATCTCATAAAGTGGAGGAAGCAATTGGCATTTTCTATAGGAGGCAAGAGTTTGGGCTTGAGATGAATTTGGTTGCATTTCAGTCACTTTTGATGTGGTTATGCAGGTACAAGCATGTCGAAGTTGCGGAGACTCTGTTTCATTCCAAGAAGCATGAGTTTCTATATGATGTTAAGACTTGCAACATTATCCTTAATGGGTGGTGTG
This sequence comes from Sicyos baderoa, assembly GCA_037832685.1. NCBI lineage: Eukaryota > Viridiplantae > Streptophyta > Magnoliopsida > Cucurbitales > Cucurbitaceae > Sicyos > Sicyos baderoa. The sequence continues at coordinate 5,130,744 of JBBMEF010000001.1, read as the reverse complement.
TGTTGGGGAATGTTCACGAGGCGAAGCGGTTTTGGAGGGAGATGATTGAATCGAAATGTGAGCCTGATTTATACACTTATGGGACTTTGATAAACTCGTTGACAAAGAAGGGAAAGTTGGGGACGGCTTTGGAGTTGTTTCGAGCCATGTGGGAGCGGGGTTTGAAACCGGATGTCGTGATCTGCAATTGCATCATCGATGCACTTTGTTTCAAGAAGAGGATTCCTGAAGCTCTAGAGATCTTCAAGGAAATGAATGAGAGAGGGTGTGCCCCAAATGTGGCAACTTACAACACTCTCATCAAACACTTCTGTAAGATTAGGAGGATGGAGAAGGTTAATGAGCTTTTGGATGAAATGGAAGGGAGAAAGGAAAATTGTTGGCCAAATTCTGTGACTTTCAGCTATTTACTCGGGTCGGTAAGGGGGCCGGAGGAAGTTCCGGTACTCTTGCAAAGGATGGAGAGAAGTGGCTGTAAGATGACCAGTGACACGTACAACTTGATTTTGAGATTGTACATAGACTGGGATATTCAGGAAAGGGTTAAGTCTACTTGGAATGAAATGGTGAAGATGGGGTTGGGACCCGATCGTCGCTCTTACACTATTATGATACATGGGCTGTATGAGAAGGGAAGAAAAATTGACGGGTTGCGCTATGTCAGAGAGATGACATTGAAGGGAATGATGCTTGAGCCAAAGACTGAAAAGTTGGTGAATGCTGTGAATGTCAAACTGCAAGAAAAAGAAAGCCAAATAGAATAGCTCTTAATTTGACAATCAGAGTTTGTTTCAGCCATTACAAGACTATATCTTATTGTTGTTGTAGCCTCCAAATTCTATGGTCAAGAGTTTTCTCTCCAATCATCCAGATGATCATTTGGGCAGGGGTATATCAGGTAATTATTACTCTTAGATGCATATTGACTTGGAGTAACTTGTTGAATTTATCTATTATTATTTATTTTAAGAACAGTTGGTGTGAATATATGTTTTGTATGGATGTGAATTGCATTTTTCTTATTAATCTGTTTTTTGCTATAACTTCAGTCAATTTTTTTTGTTTCCATCAATAGGATGATCATATTATGTGGTCAGCTATGTGGCTCCAGAACCTGAAACTTTCATTTTTCACCTTCTTCATCAGACACCAAATTAGGTAAATGGCCTCCTCTTTCTTTTATAACATCTTATATCTAGATTTTGATTTTGTTTTACTTTGCATCAGAGTTGATCTTTTATTCTATATGTTTTCACTCAATTGACATATATTAATGCTTAAACATCTATTAGTTTCCTATATAAAAAAATGTCAAGACATCTAGTTATTATTATATTTTTTAATGACTCAGAACCTTAGAGCTTTACTCCTCTAAATTAATTTGAGGGCATCACGGGTGGGATGCAGCACATGGATACATCGGAGGAGTGGAGACCCAATTTAGGGTGTTTATAAATTAATGTTACAAGCGGGTCTCGAACGTGGTACTTTAAGAGCACATATCCTCAAAACTCAAGCCTTTGACCAACTGTGTCACGGCTAAGGGACGACATCTATTATTTTTTATAGGTTTTTTTTTTGCTATCCGTGAATGTCCGAGTCAGCTTGCGCGCACCTCGACATGCCTAACCCTATAACATTTGGATATTAAGGAAATTTGCAGGAAATTAATTCCTAGGTAGGTAGTCACCATGGATTGAACCCATCATCTTAAACACCCCAAGGTCCTATTATTTCTTATCGGTTGAAAGTTCAAATCCACTCTTGGATATCTTAACAAAGAGTATATAAGAAAACGGTAAAGATAACACTTCATTGCAATTTCAATGAGGAAATTACTTGATGGTTTCAAGTCACTCTCCCAAACTTTTGACTATCTTCTTGGGCCTCCCTCCTAGTAGAGCTGATCCTTGCTTATAACAATGGTTTGTTCACACATAAAATCCAGTAGCATTGTCCCTTATAGTATTAGTAAATTTTTACAGTGCATTTTAATATCAACCCTTCTCCACCTGATAAAATTATTTCCATTTTGTGATTTTGTTGTTTTGTCCTTGAAGTTTTAAAGATTTGCGGACGTCGCCGGGTATTTCTTATGCATTACCCCGAACCTGAAGAACTCGAATAGTCAGGAAAGACAAGATTGAAGGTACTGCCTGATCAAGGTGATAGGCAAAAATCTAACCTTAGCGTGATGTGTTGGTATCACGCTAAGAATGATAATTATTGTAACACTTGTTAATGTTTAAGGTAAAAATGATTCATCTTGTCAAGTTTATGGTAAAAGTTTATATTTTTCATATTTTTCATGGTTGTTGGCTTCGACAGGATTGGGATGTGTTGGGTAATCTTGGTAGACGTTTTTATATTTTTTTTATGTTTTAAAAGAAAATTTTGGATTTTCAAGTCCACATTGACACTCTAATTTTACCCAATGAGGAGTATTCAATTTAAGAAGGATTGTCTATTTTAGCTCTTATACCTTACCTATATGGATATGCTTGTTTCAAAAAAAAAAAAAAAAATTATGGATATAATCATTATCAAAATAGAAACTAAGTTTGGGTTTAAGGGAAGTAGAATACTAAATTCCAATTTAACAAAATACCTAAAATAATGTGTATGACAATGGGGACAATTAAACCCTACACAAACGTTTGTAAGAGTAAAGAAAAACCAAGATAAAAAGAATTTTTTTTTATATATTAAAATATTAGTATCAAAGTAGGTGTCTAATTGAATTGTTTTCTTTCAAAAACTGTTTAGAGTCTCCATCCTATTAGGAATTCGACTTGACCAAATCAAGACTCCCTTAGATTATTCTATGAGCACATTTTAGACACCTAAACCAAATTCAATATCTTGACGACGACGTTCTTGAGATGTTGCTAGATTTGGGTCCGTGGGTGGAAATAGATTAACACCAACCAGATAACCAATTACGCCATCGATCCAATGCAATATCTCAAAAAAGAGATTTGAACCACATACTTTATAGTTACCAGTACATTAAGATTTTGCTGAGCTAAATTTTTGTTGGCAATTAATTTTTAGTTCTATCTATCTCATACATTAAAATAATTTCTCAATTTTAATATATCCAATATATTGACTAATTAATTTGAAACCTTCCATTAATTTCTCCAGTCAAATCTTCATTCGTACATATTGTAAGCTTGAATCAATAAAGATTAATTCGATTAATTTCTTTTAACCAAATTGAATCTACAATCGTTAACTACATATTTATTCCATTACAGATCTTAGCTAAACTCCCATGTGTGATAGGATAAGTTATGTTCATGGATATAATCAATTATTAGGGAGTTGATCTTTCACATATGTTCAAGTTCGTTTTACTCGTATAATACTTATTCTCCTTAAACCTCGCTAATTTCTCTAATGAACAAGTTATTTTTTGTCCAACCATAAACATGAAATATCTAGGGGGCGAATACTTTTTGTTCAGTCCCTCAAATCAGTACTTAAGTTCTTATCTATTTTCCACAAGGAGAAAAAAGTGATTTTCATCTTCTAAAACTAAGTTCTCGACTCTTTCTTACAAAATTTCTCAGCATGTGTCTTTTTGAATCAGTGTTGCTGGCTACTCTCACATTTGCACATCAAATGACGTCTTCACATACAAAAGTTTGTAACTCATTAAAGATTCAAAATTAAGTCTACATGTGATCATTCTAGTGAAATATTGTTCTCAACCTATAACAACGTAGAGAGATCAAAATTTATAGTTCAGTCTTAAGAAACCTCTTTGCATATGATACTTCAACTCATATTGTCTCCTCATGAACGACTTGAATCAAGTCATTTATAACATTTACAAAGTAGGTTGTATCAACAATATTATCAAAATAAGACACCTAACCAATCTATATACAAACGTTTTTAAGGTTATTATCGAATATAATTTGTTTATATGTTTGCATATCATTCAATTTTAAATTTTATATTTAGTGAATAGTTAGGTTTTCGCTTAAAAATATATTTTAATTATTAAATAATTTTAACACCAAACATTTGCACTTTTTTCAAATTACACTTTGTGCTCAGATTCTTACATAATACACAACATTCACATGAAATAAACCATGCTTCGAATTAGGAATAAAATCGAACCAAACCAAACCGATACTAACCCACACCCAATTATGTAAGTTCATTTGACCAATCACCTTCATTTTAAGTTGGCATAAATATTTGGAAGAAATAAGAAAATTGAAATTCGTATATATCTCGAATCCCGAGGAAGTTTCACGTCAATCACAAATCCCTAAACCCTGATTCCTTCACCCACACTCTTCTCCTCTCTTCACCAAATCCCCCAAATTTCAATCCCATCAATCTTCTTTCCGATCATCAATGGAGGCCTTGTGCCGGAGTTCTGCCGGCGGACAACAGGCCTGGCCGCCGGGCTTCCGCTTCCACCCAACCGATGAGGAGATCATACTCTACTATCTGAAGAGGAAGATCTGCGATCGAAGAATCAAGCTCGACATCGTCGCCGATATCGACGTCTACAAGTGGGACCCTGAGGAATTGCCTGGTATCTTCTCCGATTCCCTTTTATGATTGATTGTTTTGATTTCCGGATTGTGTGTTCTGTTTGGAGATATTCGTGTTTGGTTGTTTTTGTTGTTCTTGACTCAGCGATCGATTTTAATTTGGGAATGGCTTCCAAATGTTGTAGGGTCAAGCTGTATATCTCGTGACATTAGTTGAGGTGCACGACAGTCACGGATATCAAAAAAAAAAAAAAAATTATGGTTATGGTTTGAGCTTATATTTAATTTGGTAAAAGAGTCGAGAGTTATAATTTTCTGGTGGAAACTATGTGTGCTAAGTAATTTATTATTGTTTATTTCAGAATTTCAAACGTAGATGAATACTTTTTTTTGTTTCTCTAGGTTCTAATGATTGAATGTAATGCAGGGCTTTCCAAGCTTAAAACTGGTGATAGACAATGGTTTTTTTTCAGTCCAAGAGATAGGAAGTACCCAAATGGGGCAAGATCGAATAGGGCAACCAGATGTGGGTATTGGAAGGCTACTGGGAAGGATCGTACAGTGATATGCAATTCACGCAATGTTGGAGTCAAGAAGACATTGGTTTTCTATAGAGGTCGTGCCCCTAACGGTGATCGTACCGACTGGGTAATGCATGAATACACCATGGGTGAAGAAGAGCTGAGCAGATGCATAAATGTGCAGGTAAGCATGTTTTCGAATTCATTCATTTTCCTTTTTCGTCTGCTTGCTGAGTTGTGTTATTCTTTATTTCAGAGCTATTATGCTGTATATAAGGTCTTCAAAAAGAGTGGACCTGGTCCAAAAAATGGCGAGCAGTATGGAGCACCCTTTAACGAAGAAGACTGGGTTAGCGACGAGTTCTATGATTCTGTTAACTTTGATGCTCAGGTGATACCTGCTGAGAAACCTGAGATGGATACTGCTCTCATTGAGAGAGAGACTTCCCAAGTGACTCATTTTTCATTGGATAATCTTGATTTGTTGATGAAACAAAATTCTGATGGGGCTTTATTTGAGCTTTCAGGAGCTGATCCTTGTGCCATCTCCTTACCTCGGGTTAGTTGCTTTAAATGCTACCTTTCTGTCTAATATTGTTGAAAATACTAATAATAAACTTAAGAAGAATACTTTTCTATGATAGACCATAAAGGAATATAATTATATATCAATTTAAAGTTTCTTCTTTGTTTCATGGTAGGTTGATGGTCAAGAAGATTCTGTGAGTACTGTTGTTGATCTACGTTTGCAAGAACATATGCTTCCTAAATCAGTTACAGTGGCTAATTCTGAGCAGCAGCCGAGTAAGGTGCCTGAAGGCTTGGACCTCACCAACTCAGATATCTCTGAACTGCAACCATTCCAGACACCTGAGGCCAAATCTGCCCCCAACTTTACTGAACTAACCAGTTTTCTATTTGAGGATGATTTTCTGGAAATGGATGATCTTGATGGTTCCGAATTCAATCCATCAACAACTAAAAACCCATCTGGATCTGGGAACTTGCAGTTTGAAGAGTTAAATGATTTGTGCGGGCTCGATCAGTTCCAAGATGCGTCCATTTTTCTTAATGATTTGGGGCCTTTCGAGTACGGCACTATTCCTAATTTATTCCAGAATGAGAATGTTAACAATGTGGCAAACCCCCTGGATGTTCAGTTCCTATTCAATCCAGTTTGTACAAATAATGCAAACCAGATTGACAATCAAGTGCCAGTGCCTGATCTAACCTTGATGAATGGGTTTGCTTTATCAGAATTACAACAATCTTCAGGTATGTAGTGGAAATCCTCTCCTCATGGACAACAATACATTTTCCAGTGATGGAAAAGCTGTTCTATAAATCTAATGACATGAGTTAGTTCCTAATATAGTAGTTTATCGTAAACATATACAGGTGTGTTGTGTGATCCTTCAAATTTTGCTACTGAAACGAACCCAAATCAAGTCGGGGAAGGCGTAAGTTCTGATAGTCGTGTCTCCTCGGCTCTGTGGGCCTTTGTTGAATCTATACCTACTACCCCTGCATCAGCTGCAGAGAACGGACTGGCTAACCGATCATTTGATCGAGTATCAAGTTCGGGAAGCACAACGGTTTCTGCAATCGATTCTTCTTCCCTTTTGAGTAGGAGAACAACCAGCAGGAGCACAAAGGGTGGTGGGTTCTTTCTCTTTTCTGTTCTTGGAGCATTTTGTGCCATCTTATGGGTATTTATAGGAGCTGTTAGACTATGGCAAAGATGCATCTCCTTATGAATCTGGAAATGACAAATTTTGAACCCTGTAAATATATTAAAAAAAAAAAAAAAAAGCAAGAGAAAATGAGGGGGGAAAAAAGATGAACCGGAAACTATTAGTGCTGTTTTTTCAAGGGTGTTTTATTTAACTCAGGTTAAATATAACCCTCTAACCTATGTTTGGCGGGCGGATTAATTAAACCCCCTATTTTGTTAATCCTTTATGAAATCCAATATAAGTTCTCTTCTATTTTCTCCCCTGTTTTCTGATATCATTTATGTTTATATTTTTTAACTGTTTTATTTATCTTGAATATTTAGATTTAAAAGTCTATTCGTGTGATGAGGATTTGTAGGAATGTTTAGAATGAAGAATTAGATCGAGGGATTAAAAATTAGAATTTGTGTAATCGTTTGTTTGGATGGAGTTTTTTGTGGAAGAGTTAAGGCGATAGCTCGTTTGGATGAAAATTTTAGTGAAGCTACAAGGAAAAACTCATTTGGATGAGAATTTAGAAGAGGTTATGTTGAGTGGTTTAAGAGTGAAAGATTATTTTAAATGATTAGAAATGAATGATTATTTTAAATGATTAGAAATGGATGATTATTTTAAATGGTTAGAATGAGGGATTATTTTGAGTGGTTACACTAACTTGTTTGAATGAAGTTTTTTTTTTAAAGAATGGTCATTATTTTATTTTATTTTATTGAATAATGATTATTATTACTCATTTGTAATAACTAGTTAAAAATCGCATCATTTAACCTATTATGGCTAAAATTAAGGTCAAATGTAACCATTCTTCATAGAGGAAGAATCAGTGTAGCAATCCATCTCCCCCAAACCCTTGGTTCTTTCCTTTGTTCTGTAGTCTAGTTCATTTTGCAACTGTAGAAGTTGGAGGTTGTTGTGTTGTTCCCATGTGAAATGAGACTTAGTTTGATTGGTTATATAGTTATAGAAAAGGTTGCATATCCATGTTGGCTACAAAAATGTTAGCAGAGTTATATCATATGCTATAGAAATTGTTTTTAAATGACAAATTGAGTATTTCTAGAGAAAGAACATTGGCATGGGAAAAGGGGTTATCAAACATCTCGTTTATATTAGGGGTTTTTGCAGGAATAGATCAAATTGATAAAAAAAATTAGCAATCATAGTCAAATATACGGTATAAAGTAATATTTTTTATATTGAATAACTAATACATAATACAGTATGATGAGTATTATTTATATTGTATATTTGATTATGGATGTTAAATATTTTCAAATTTGCCTAGATCTGCAATTATTTTGTAAAATTGGACTATCCAATACAATTTTCCTTTATATTATGACAGAGCTTCTTATATGTAATAATTTATTGGAAATTTCTAAATAATAATGAGAAACAAGTCTTTTTTAGTGTAATTAAGAAAGTTTGGATATCTCAAAAAAGGAAAAAAAAAGTTTGGAAATAGTAAGAAATAGCAGAATAGATAATTAAGTGGAGGGATGCAGAAAATAAAGTGAAAATTAAATAGAAATGTATTTGTGAAAGAAAGTAGATGATGATGATGATGATATCAACAAGGGGGCATATCGGGCGGTGGAGGAAGCAGCTTGGATTGTGGAGTGTTTCCATTCTTCACAATAAACACTGTATTCATTCCCCATGTCATGTGCCTCTCCAAATGGCAATGCATGAACCAAACACCTTCAATTTCAAAATTCAAATCTTCTTATAATATACAATTTATACAACAATTGTCTAAGTATAGAGTGAACAAGTTTAATAGCTGATTGAACATAGAAATGGGAATGCATGCATGGAAGAAAATACGATTTTAGATTGCTAACGAGAGTAGTAACTCAGCGATAAAAGTGATTTCAGTTTAGTTTTTGTCGATTTTGTGTCCAATTTACAACTCAACTTATATCATCAATTTTTCAACCGTTGGGTCTGAACTCATGTCCAATAAAAGACAAAATCGTTAGTTCGATTCGATTTTAGTTCGATTTTCGACTTTAATTTCAATGTGAATCGAATTTCATTTTTCAATTTTTTTCTCTTTCTTACTTTGGTTTTCAATTCGATTTCTCGGATTTTTTTTACTAGCTAAAAAACAACCATTTCAATAAAAACATAATATTTTACGGTAGTTTTGCTTCACATATAAGTTGGTTCTTCCATTAAATCTGAATATCAATATATTTTTATTTTCTTAGTATTATACATTTGGTTTGATTCTTCCATCAAACATTGATCTAAACTAATATATTTCGATTTTTTGTTTTTTCTTTCCCTTCTACTCAGTTCCAGCAATGTATATCCAATAATTAAGAGTTCATGGATTCGAATCTTCCACTCTAATTGTTGTAGAACTCAGAATAATAAAAAGTAAAATAAGTTTACCGGGATTGTTAGCCCAAAAGCGGACGGCGATCCAGCCGTTGGCGGGGACGGTGACGGTATTTCGAAGGGGAGGATCCAGGAGATTAAAGGTAGAAGGGTCGTTTTGTTGATCAAAATTGCCAAAGCCAAAGCCAACAACGTAGAAGCCATAGCCATGCAAATGCATTGGATGCTCAATTGGTGCCACCAAGTTGGTCCCTTGCAACACAATCTCCACCGCCGCGCCGTACTCCAAAACCACCACCCTCCTCCCTCGCTCCGGCAACTGCCACTCCCTTCTCGACTCCTCCGCCGTGTAATTGAACTCCACCGGAGGTCGCTTCGGGAAACCCTTTTTGTACACTCCCTGCATCCGTTCCATTCATTTCATTTCTCAAGCGTAACTAAATAAATATATCCACTTTTATAGTATCAGATAGTAATATGGTATTATAGCTCATTAATATTCGATAAGCCGTCAAAAAAATAGATCATGTTTTGATAACAATTTTGTCTAATGTTTTTTAGTCTTAAAAAAAATATGCTTATGAACACTACTTAAACCTTGCCTTTATCCCGTAATAATACGCTTCAAGCACATCCACAGAAGGCGGCATCACAAAGCTGATATTATTCATGCTAGCCGCAAAGCGCGTGCCGTTCGGTCCCTCACAGCGGCGGCGAGCGGGACACGGTAGAGTGTTGATGGAGACAGTGGCGAGAATGCGGTTAGTGATACTCTTGGGGACGGCAATATTCGCCGCATGATCTCGAGAGCTTCTAAGGGAGGCGAAGAAGGAGAAGGCAGCGGCGGTGTCGTTGAAAGGAGGAAGGAAAGGAAGAGGGAGGCAGGAGGAAGGGGGCATTGCGTTTGCAGTAGTGTAGTGTAGAATGGCGGTTGTGGTAGTGTTGTCGAAAGGGATTGCGTCGGGTCGACTCGAAAAGGCGCGTGCGGCCATGTAGTATTGGCTCGAGGGGCGGTCGGCGAGGAGCAAGGCGTCTACGGTTTGGCCCGGGGATATCGCGATGTATGGCGTTGTGAGGGGCTCGGTGTAGCTGGCATCGACGGCTACCACGGTTAGGTTGTGGTGTGCGATGGCGAAGAAGAGGATGGTGTTCATTGCTGCGTTTATTATTCGGAGTAAGTATGTGTTGCCTTGCTTTACTTCTAGTTTGAATGTTTCTGCATCAATGGAAAAAACAAAACTTAGGGAAAGAAAGGAATTTACTAGCCGAGACCCGTTTGATAACTATTTGATTTTTGAAATTTAAGTTGTATTTTATTATATATTTTTTCTTACTGAAAATATTTATATCTCGCATATATTTATAGAAACTAAATAAAAATTTAGAAACAAAAAAGAGTTAACGTTTTAATTTTTGTTTTTGAAAGTTGATTATCATTCACATATTTTTTTAATAAAAGTTTGATACATTGTAGGAAAGATAAAACAGATCGTGAGTAAGAATAGTGTAAATTTTAAAAATCAAAAACAAAAAAACAAATGATTATCAAATGGGTTAAGAGTTTAAAATTCAAAATTATATGTTTTAAGTGCAATATGTTACCTATCATTTACCTTTTAAGTTTAAAAATGTTGTAATCTAACTTACAATAGTAGGGTGTGAACAATAGTGAAAGTTTAACGGATGCTAAAAATTGTCTGTTTTTTTTTTGAAAAATTGAAAAATTGTCCCAATTGTTCAAGTTTAAAAAACCTAGAAATAAAATCTTTGTCGATGACTTTACAACTTATAAAAAAAAAAATCGGGGGAAAATGAAAAAAAAAAACGTATTCAGTAAACCCTAGTTTTGTAAAAATGATAATAAAATAACTGATCAATTAAAAAATATAGGTTTCTCAATTAAAAAAAATATATAGGGAGAGAAAGATAAAATGGGATTTTTCATGTATAACAAAAATTGGCTAAAAAATTACATCTATAGCACAAAACTGAAAATAATTGCACATATACCAAAATTTCAAGTGATTGAACTCAATCAAACTCAATCAATAATTAGTGATTGAACATTGAGTTCAATCACTAATTATTGATTGAGTTTGATTGAGTTCGATTGAGTTCAATCACTCAGAAAATTTTGGTATAAATGAATTTTTGATAAAAATGTGTTAAAATTTTAATAAAAAACCATAAGGTTATACATAACAAATTTCCAAGATAAAATTGTATTAAAAGAAAATATGAATGACTTAATTTTTTTTTTTTTTTTTTTTTTTGAGCACAAAAATATGAATGACTTAATAATAAAGAGAAAAATAAGGATTACAATTAATTTTGTTTAACCCTGAAATTTCTCAAATTAAAAATTCCATATGATATGAAATAATAAATAAACAAAAACCTGATTTAGAACAAGGGAAGAGGTCACCAGGTTGACCATTGATGGTCAATGCGTCGGAGACGATTGCGTCTCCTCCAGTTTCAACCAGCTGCTTGTAAACTTCTTCCAACTCTTCTTTCCACCATTCTCCTTCAATCAATAATAAAATACAAATTTTAAAATAATTATCTAACTTTTTTTTCTTCTTTTTTTTCTTCAATTTATTCTTTTTTATAGAAAATTGTCGAATTTATGCATGTTTCAGAGATAAATTTATTCAAAATTAGGTCAAATATGAGTTTAGTTCATAAATTTTCTAGATGGTATTTAATACGTTTTTTTATTTTAAATTTTGTTTCATTAGGTCCATTTGAAAGTTGTTTAATTTTCAATTTTTAGTTTTTTAAAATTATACCTACAACTACTCCTCTCATTAATGAGTTGACTTGCTTTGTTGTGTCTACTCTTTTTAGCTAAGTTTTTCAAAAATCAAATCAAGCATTGAAAACCTACTAAACATCCTAATTAATTTTCCAAATTGGTTTTGGTTTTTAAACTTTTAGGTAAGGATTCAAATATGCTTCTTTAATAAGGATAAAAAGTACAGTAGGGAATTTGGAAAAATCAAGCTTAATTTTAGAAAACCCAAAGAAAAAAAATCTAATAGTTATCGAAGAATGATTAATGCCCCGTTTTTTTTTACTTAAATTTCCTATAATATCTTTCATTTTTCCTACAATATATTTTTTTTTTTTTTAAGAGAGTATGTGAATGCTAATCAAATTTTAAAAATAGATACAAAATTTATAAAAAAAAATTTGTTTTTAAATTTTGGTTTGGTTTAAAAAATTATAGGTAAAATGTAAATATTTAAATAGGAAAATATATATGGTAAAATGGTTATTGTATGTATGCTTAATTTTCAAAAACTAAAAACTAAAAAACAAATGATTATCAAACTAGATTAAACTTTGTTGCGTCTATTCTTACTCGTGCCCTAATAAATTTTGATATTTAAAATTTCAACTAACAAGTCTCCAACTTTTTAATAAATTTAATAATATACAAATTTATTGGTCAGGAAAACTAAAAATTTAAAAGTTTCTTTTTCAATAAATTCCATAGTGCCAAATGAATCTACGATTTTGTTTTGTTTTTTTTCTTTTTTTTTTTTTTTTGAAATCGTAGGGGACATAAATTATAATCGATAGTTTATTAATCATTAGATATATATTGATATGATGGCTAAGTTACTAGATAATAGGTAAAAAATGAATTATTGAGTTCATTAGTCACAAATGTGTTGACCTAATATAATAGCTCAACCAACATTATTGTATACCTAATGACTTTGAAGTCTTGGGTTCGAACTTTCCAATTTTAAAAAAAAGTAGAGATGGAGTACCTAATATAATGGGAATTTGGCGGGAAGGATTGGGAAAAGGGTAGTCGAGGTTGGGATAAACGACGATGGCGCCGTGGACGGTGGCGCGAGACCACGTGCTGTGGGCGTGCCACCAGAGGGTGCCTTCTTCATCAGAGAAAATGAGCTTCTGTTTGAAAATGGCTCCTGGCTTGATTGGGCACTGTGTTATGTATTCTGGCCCATCTGACCATGGATTTCTTGGTTGGTTCACTCCATGCCTACATAAACCTTTTTCATTTTACTTTCAACATTTTTATATATCTTAAAATTATTAAGTTTTTTTAGAGGATTTTTCATGAGAATTAGCATACAAAAATAATTAAATATAAGTTCAATTGATTGGTTGAAAATCAAGTTAAAACTTGAGATATTTTGTTATGAATAAAATTTATTTAAATTTTGTTATGAATAAAATTTATTTAAATTTTGTTATAATTAAAAATATGGATGGTAATTATTTATTTATTAATTGAAATTAGTGAAATACTTAATAGTAATTTTTATGCGATAAATTGTATCATGCGAATATGTTTCAAACTTCATAATTAGCAAAATACATTTGGTAGAATTTGAGTCATCATTATTGATTTAAGTGAGAGATAACGCTTATATTAAATGTGTGGTTAATTTTACATCACTTTTTTTTAGCACAAATTCAAGAAAGATGACCACAAATTTTACACAGATGAATGACTTTCAAAAAAAAATGAAAGACAAATATCGATTTTCATTCTATAGTATTGTTGAAACAGATTACAAGCAAAAGATGAAACCAACATGCCACGACCTAACTAATCTGTGATAAATATTTCTTTTTATAAATTATTTTAACTAAAAAAAGGAACAAAATAAAAATTGCCAAACAATTAATTATATAAACAAAAAGTTGGAAAAGAGAATTTGATTGGTTGATATTATATTAATTATTACCAGTGAATGGTGATGTTGGATTTAGCCTTGTTATGAACCTTGACATAGATGGTTTGACCCTTGTGAACATGAATTGTTGGTCCTGGAAATTCCCCATTTACAGTCAATATCTTCTTTCTTGAGCACAATCTTGTGTATGGAGCTTCTTTAACCTGCAAATGCAAGTAATTATTAATAACATAAATCTAGATTCAAAACCAAAAACAAATTATTAGAAGAAACTAAAAAACAATTTAATAAATAAAATTGATGTATATGTACTGCAAAATAATAATTATGAGCTGAAGCTTCTTCATATGGAACCAGGAGAAGAAGGGACAAAGAGAAAAATAGAACTTTGGAACCCATTTGTTTACTAATCTAATATTATTGTGTTTGCCTTTTTAAATTATGTTTTTTTGTAGCCATATTTATAGAGGGAAGATGGAGTAGTTGGTTGCCTCTACAAAATTTAATTAATTTCATTTGCATTTCTATTTTTTATTGGGGAAAGTAATGAAAGAAAAAGAAAATGGGATTCTAATTCAACTATATAGGTAGGCATAAAAAGATAAGTTATGCCAAGACATGACCTAAATTTTTCTCGAAAAAATTGTCTCAGACAAATTTGGGCTTACGCCAAGGTCGACTGGACGATACATTCCTTCATTGCCCTTCAATTCTGTGGATGCTTTGGAACGTTTTATTATCTCCCATTTTTCCCTTAGCAACGCTAATCAGTGCTTGGTGATGGAGTAAAATATTTAGGAAACTTTTGAAATTAGTAAAATCTAGAAAATAATTATAAATATAGTTAATTTAAAATTGAGTTACTTTAAGTAGTTTGAAATGAGAAATTAAATGTGTTTAAAATTGAGTTATTTTAAGTAGTTTGAAATGAATAGTTATAAATGAAGAGTTATTTTGAATAATTAAAAATGAGTAGTTTGAAATGATTAGCTATTTTGAGTAGTTAGAAAAAAAAGAATTGTTTTGAATAATTACAATAATTTGTTTGGGTGTGATTTTTTTTAGTAATAGTTGGTCAATGTTGAATGTAAATCCTCTTTATAATTGACAATTAAACACCCTCCAAGAAGAGGTTCAACTAGCAATAATATCTTCCTTAAAGAATCAAAGAAGTTTTGTCACGCTTATTGTCGTTCATTTAGTTGTATTCCAATTTAACTTTACGATCACTTGGTCATAAAATATGACTTTTCATTGTTTGGGAATAGTAGTATATTATTTGTGCAAGGTTTGTGGTCTGCCCTTTTGTGTGGGAGTTTGAATTAAATAATAATAATAATAATAATTGTTATTATTATTATTATTAATCCTTTTGGTTGAGAGTAAAAAGTTGGAAAATAATAAATGTAATTGGTTTGTTTAGGTACATATATGACTGAATTATAAAAGAAATAAGTGTGCTTAATTTTTCAACTTATACTATTTTTGGTTGAAATACTCAAAAGAGTTTAGCAGAGCTACTTCAATTGAATCCGAAATGAGACAATTTTCAGCTTAAAGTTATCCATATTTAGCTGAAAAGACAGCCTAATTTTTTACACCTTGAAAGAGAAACTAATTGAGTACCAAAGTCATCCTAACTTTCTATTATTTTTGGTTTAATATTATAGGTTTTGTGCTGGTATATATATTTTTAATACTGGTACTTCCACCAAAGTAGGATGAGTCATGATTGAGAGATCATAAATTTAAGTCTTCGACCTCCAAAAATTGTTGATGTATTAAAAATCCAATCGATCCAAAGAATCGGTTCGGTTTGATTCGGTCCAATCATTTTTTGGACATTTTTTTCACCCCTACTTCTCATAACAAAAATTAAAATTTATTAGAATATTAGAATATAAACAAAGTTGAAGGTCATTGGTAGACGTGTAATATTAGAAAAGGAGTGGGTCATGTAATACCAATAGTTACTAATTTTAAAAAAAGAGACCATATTTATATTTATTTTTTAAATTTGACTAAACTCTAAGTTTCCTTTTTAATTTAAATAGCTCACTGATAATACAATATGTTAAGGGGAAAAAAACAGAAGTTGATGCATTTTTAAATCAGCAAACTTCCAAAATAAAAAGGGGAAAAACATGATTCCACACAATTCATCACAACAGAAACAACCAGCAGAGATTTCTTAACTTTGGGAACATAAGAAGACGGGTCAGGGTTCTACATGTTCAGAACTCTACCAACCTAACAAAACAGCTACCTTTTCTCGGCTCGAAGTGGTTAGGAATAGTACCTGCATAGACCTCGGAGCTCAAACTCCATAAACGTTGAGATTGAACTATGAACCACCACAAGTTTCTCCCGGAGTCGAGCTCAAATTCATCATTATGGCTGCTTCAACGTTGCGAAAACGTTCAATTGCTGAATTCGCACAGGAGTACCAGTACGTTCCCTCACGAGGTGGTAGAAGCATAAGATAGATTAATAAGGTTAACGAGTTACAATTCTCATAGTGGTTAAATTCTAAAATCCTTTTCCCTGTTTGACAAAAATCCATATATCTCCAAACTGAGATATTATCGTTTTGTAAAGGACACCGTACGAAGTCCACTCATCTTATCTCATGTTACCCTCCCGCAATACATCGATCATATCGTATATCCGCTTGTCTGCCTTCGCCTGAATCTGCAATAACCATTCATGAAACCATTACAAACTTTGACACTACTAATTTTGAAAATTGAAGTAACAAAACATGTTTGTTTCTTTAGTTCAGCATGTGGGTGTGGGGTAACTTTGAATGTACTAACCCACAATTTATTTTCAGGTACGATAAATTGTGTTTATTGTGTTTATTGGACATAAATGAGTGTTGTATTGGGTTATTCGTTTTGGGTTAAATTAAAATTTGAAAAGAAAATGATTTAGATTATGAGAATGTTAGATCCATTTCATTTTTGTTTATTTCAGGTTATTTGGGTTAGTTCAAAAAAATAGAAAACAAACAAACCCTAGTCTTCTTTTTTCTCCCACTTCTTCAACCTCACACGAGCCCCCCTTCCTCTCCCTCCTTTTTCCTCCACAACATGTGTGACACCAACACACGCTACAAAAAAACCTAGTTAGAACAGTCTCTATGTGCTTTATTCTCCACGCAGAGGCACAACCCATCGACCCGAAAGCAACCTCAACGGAAGATCCTTGTGAAAGGCTCCAGCAAGTGCACGTTTTGCTCTGGGCGTGGACATATTGAATTGACGGTGGGTACCTTCAAGCGGCACCTACGACTTCTCTTCTCGGTGGTGGTTCGACTTTCAAGTGAATGTTCAACACTTGATTTGAAGCACCCGCAACTTGTTTGACTGATTTCGAGTACCCACTCTGCTTCGTCGTTAAACTCACAAGTTTGGTTGCTTGGAACACTTTCCAACACTTGTTTAAGGCTGTTTGGGGTCTTCTCAGTAAGTTTTGGCATGTTTCGTTCTTTTTTGAAAACCATGTGAAGTGTTGACTGTTGTACTCGTAATTTAGTTTTGGACCGACAGGATTGTGTTGTGTTTCTTGTTACGAAGCATTACGAATACAGCCTCCCAACATTTACCCAAATCATTTGGGATAAAGATCAAGAGGCAAGTCTTTGTTTAATTCTTTTGAAAGAGCATGCTTTAGGTGCAGTAATTTAGTTCTGAAACCCAGAAAATTATTATTGTAGCTTCTGTTTGGTTTCAAATAAGGATAGAGAAGTAAATTTTAGTCTTGGGATGATGATTAAACTTTTCAAAGAGAATTGTAATCTTGGAATCTTGTCTTTGTTGTTTAGGATCTTCGTTTCAATTATTCTAGGAGTCCTTCACGTAAGTAGTTTTTCATGTGCAAGCATGATGTGTGTTTTAACTGTTTTATCTTGACTACTCCATTGAACTGTATTGCTCGTTAAGAGGTTTATCCATGTTGTGATGTTTATGTTTGATAAGCTATTTGGCATTTGATATAAAAGCACGATGTGAGCGTCTCGTGTTTAACCACCGCAAACATCAGGCTTAACTGGAAAAATAAAATAAATAAGAAAGAGATTGGATGGGATTGTTACTTTTTTGGCAAGAAAAAGAACAGCATCTACTGTGCCCTCTGCATAAATTGACCTACCACAAACATTGTGCTGAAACTCAAAAGAAACTCTGCAAGGAAAACAAGTAAAGCTTTCATTCACCGGCATCGGCTCGGCTAGATACCTAAGAAAGTAATTAAGAATATATACAAAGTTCATTTGTTCATGAGGGGAGAGAAAGGGAAATGATGTTACGTCTTGTCTGGCGATGTCAAATGATACATATGGAATGCATGACCAGATAAATGCTCCTCTGGAACTCCCACCATTTCAATCTGTTGCTTGGGATCCCGAATCAATTTTATCTAAAAAACAAAAAAAAGAATGTTAGGAACTCCAAAGAAAGCTCCAACAATGAGAAAATTAATCCAAATTATAGGTAAGAAGATAATTCCTGAGCACACCTGATCCTCATCAAAAGAGACACCTAATTTCCGGAAGAATGAAATGACTGCCTTGGCAGTCCCAGATGCATCTACCTTGCTTGCTTGATGAGACTCCATCACCTAAATTTTTTATCAAATAGTTTGTCGCAAAAAAACAAGTTTCGACATAAGCATACACCAGTAGATCTGGAAGCAGTGAACCATTCAGTGTTGAGTTGTTGGAATAAAGACTTGAAAAATTAATGTAGAATAACAAAGCATTGACTTTGATAAGAAATTATAGAGTAAATAAAATAAAATTTGAAGTTCACAGAAAAAACTCGTTTGTTAAAACAATTTCAATATCAAAGGTTAGTGCTCCCAAAAACTCATTTGTTAAAACAATTTCAATAACAAAGGCTTCTCTATGATTTTCAGAATCTCTTTTGTTTTGGGATGTGTTTATAAACCCCTATCAGTTGTGCCTCTCGTTATGTTTCTTTTTGTTTACTTTTAGTTTTTTTTTTTTCTTCTTTTTCACTCAAGTTTGTTTCTTGTTTCAAAACAATATCTATTTGTTTATTATAAAAAATAACAAGAGAGAATGCAAGAACAGTTACCTCCAGAGAATATCCAGAAAAGGCCCCAGGAAACTGCTCAGCCATTATTTCCATAGCTGCAAGGAAGGCAACAACCTATCCAGATCAAAACACAATCAGAAAATGAAAGTGGAGATCCTAAAATCTAGAACTAATAAGGATCAACATCAACCAGAATGTAAGAATATCGAATTACCTGCTTGCCCATTTGCGGGGAGATTACTGCATAAACCTTTGAGTCATCCACGGTTTTATACAACCGATCTCTATCTCCACCAGTCGTTCCCATCACGAAAGGAACTCCAACTTTGGAGTATAGCTCTGCATTATCTGCAACAATAAATGTACACAAACTACAAAATGAAGCTCACTTACGAAGTCTCTAACAAAAATGTATGAAAAATGCTCAGTTTCCTTCTGATAGTTTTGGGTTTTCAAAATTCACTTTTTTTCACAACAACAACTAGTCATTCCCGTTTTTAAGTTGGTCAATATCCATTGTAGGCATATTTTACATAAGGACTGTCAACCAAGGTAAATAACATACATACAACGAGTCGAAAATGGTGTACAAGCTCAATAAAATTTCACTTGCAGTATCTTAAAAGACAGTCAACCTTCATTATTGAAATTGTAAACATATTATTGTACATTGAGCATTGCCATTACCATTCACAGCAGAAGGCACAGTGTAGTCAACCACAATCAAATTTGGATATTGATCAAAAACTGATGCAAGGACATCTTCCCTATCAGAAGGGCCATGAACCAAAATATCCTTTCCAGATGCTTGTATAGTTAGTCCAGACTCCTCCAAGGAACCAAATGATACTGGTACAACATTGACGCCGGCAGAGTCTGCAGCTTTGATAACAGCTTTTCCCATCTTTCCGGAGCATCCATTTACCTATGTACCATGAAAGAATGAAGCACGCAATCAAAGCCACGCACGAGATTCCAATAACTTCTAGCGAATCCGCACAATAACCAAGATAATGAGGGAAGTAATAATAAAAACTTAAATACCATTGTGTTCCCTGTAAAGATGCAAAATACAATATCTATAATCTATACATACTTACAATATATTTCAAAATGAGTCCTTATTGATTAAACGGTAAAACATTATTCTATAAAAGACCAAATGAATATCTTTCCAAAATTCATAGAGGGAAGACTATTAGAAATGATTTTTTTCCTTTTTTCTAGAAAAGTTGAACACAAATGATAATAAAGTACAAGAACAAACAACTAATAGCACAAAAACTCAATTAGAACAAGAAACAGGGAAGAGGTCTTTTTAAAATGAGAAAGCACATGAAAATGAACATAAAAGGAAGCCTCAATGGTACTTAATAAAGCTAGTTTGAGCTCCACTTGGTAAAATTTAAGGGTGAAAGAAAAATCCAGAAACCGACGAAACCGAACCAAACCAATTCAATGGATTGGTTCAGTCTTTTAGAACAATATTGGATTAATCGGTCTGATATTTATTTTAAAAAACCGAAATATATTGGTTCACATCTGTTTTTGATGGAACAATCAATATAAAAACCGAACCGAGTGTTAAATACTAAGAAAAATAAAAAATTATATTGGTATTGAAATTTGATGGAAGAACCAACCTAAATGTGAAATATGAAGCAAAATAACTAAATATATATTTGTTTTTACTTTTTAGCTATTAAAAAAAGAATTCCAGAAATGAAATTGAAAACGAGATAAAAGATTAAAATGAATTCAATTCTCATTGAAATCAAAATCTCGAACTAAAACCGAACCGAACCAAATAATAACTTACATTTGGTCATTTATTGGACATCAATTCCGACTCAATTGTTGAAAAACCGAACATATCAGTTCGTTTGTCGTTCGGCGAAATCACCCCTCGTAAAATTTCTTATGAAATTAAGATGAGTTGGTAGAGAATCATAGCCAGGTATTTAGAAAATTCATCATCATTCAAAATTCATAAGGAACATATTCAATTCATTATCCTGAAGAGTATCTAAAAACAACATAGAACGCATGGTGAAACGCTGAATACCATAATGGAAAGGTCTAAATTCTGAGAGGAAGAAGCAGATTGAGCTTGTTGAAGCGGCGACGAAGCTGACATTGACGACATGGATGATCTCACACAGAAGAACATGGGCGAACGGAAAACCACGCCTGAGGAGGAGAACGCCGGCCGGAATGAAATCGGAGAGAAACTGAGAGAACGAACCATCATCGCCGGCGAGAGACTGAGAAATGTATATTGTGATGGGGCTGGGCAGTGTAGCTAAATGGCATACTGTTTTTGTAATTAGGGTAAGAAATAAAATATCTTAAAAAAAAAAGTGAGAATACACATTAATGACAATTTTGCCCCTTCTTTTATGAAAAAAATCAACTTTTTACATGGTTGAAATTTTATTATAAAATAATCGAAAGTATGATTGAACCGTGGTTTTATTGTTCGGTGGTAATATTTAAAATGTTAGACTTTTATTAAGACTAAACACTAGTTGTTGAGTAATTCTAGTGGTTATGTGAAACTTTTATTGGTGTATACAAACTTTGATTTTAGATTATAAGACTTTGATTTTAGATTATAAGACTTAATCAATATTGTTATTTTGGTAAAAATATTACAATTTATGGTATAAATATTGAGGATTTGTTCTTAAAATAATAATGTGACATCCCTATGGAGTCCATCCTCATCTTCATTTTCAACTAATTTTGAAGCATTTTCAATGTTTCTATAAATTAATATAATTATTATATTAGAAATTCAATATCAGGAAGAAAAAAAACTTAATTATAAGGAAAGCATGTCATCCAAATTAAGAAAAATATTTTTTAAACGATTTAAAACTTTAAAGTATCCTATATATCATTCTCGTTTTAAATGATTTAAAACTCTAATTTAAACTTAAATATCATATTTTTCTGGAATGTTGCATGCATAATAAAAAAAATATATATATATATATATATATTTCATCTGGAGAAAAAATTAAAATTGAATTCTATTATTCATAAAATCAATAAATAATAGAGTTCTATTACTGGTTGAATTCTATCGCACCTATTCTATTATTAATTGAATTTTATTATTATTATTGATTAAGTTTTATCACCGATAACAAATCATGTGCTGTAAGTGAATTTTTGTGCCTCAAATATAATATAAGAAAGTAGAATGTGGTGCTAATTTTCTATTTTCTAAAGAGGTTTGGATCCGTTTTAATAAGATTTAAAATAAACTACATGAGATTTTTGTCTAAGGTGTATTTAATTGAGGTGACTATTTACGAAATACCTTTACATGGGAAGAAATCTTGGGAGTTGAAATGATCAAGATTTGTTTGAATTTATTAAACATGTTCACAATGTGCTAGATTTTTAATTAGCTAAAAGTTCACATTAAAACTAATCCATCCAACATAAGAGTAAAGCCGAGGTAGATTGGAAACTTGAACAAATAAGATTAGTCTAGTTTGTCTCGTGGGAGAAAACCCGATTTGAAAATAGTTAGTGGGAAAAGAATTCGTCCCGACCTATTTCGAGATCTTCGTAATAAATTTACAAGATGACAACCCTATTCATATCTCCAAATTGGTATGATATTGTCTATTTTGACATACATGCTTATGACTTTTCTTTTGGTTTTACTCAAAAGGTCTCATACTAATAAGGACGGTTGTCATCGCTTATATATCTTATGATCTCCTCCTCATCTAATCAATGTATGATATTTTGTTTGTATCCTAACAATCCTCCCCTCGAACAAAGTTTCATCGAGCCTATCTATGAGTTTACTTTCTGCATTTATGTACTCGAGAATTAAACACTCATTGAACAATGATTGAGTCTCCCATCAAATAGTCAATCTGTTGAAATGACATTCAGACCAACTCCTCTACTCCTGAAAGTACATCGTTGGTTCGATATACTAGATTTTCGCAATGGCTATTATACTCGACTAACTCCTATTTTCTTAAGAGTATATACTGCTAAGTCAATTTGTATAGCGCAACATCAAATCTGGTAAAATTACCACAAATTTTCGTTTTTGGGCTCCAAATGTCTTTATCCTACACAGGGTAATTTACTGTCATGGTTATACTTTGATACAAATTGATACCAATTTTAATTTCAAACCACAAATATATTTGATAAAAAATCAATGACGAAAATAAAACAATATTGAGTAAATGGAGAATGAGGATTAGTTAGTCGGATACAATAGTCGTTGCGCGCATAATTGTGGTCTATTGACCGGGTTTCCCGCGGTCCTCGTAGCCGCCTATATTTTATGAAAGGGTTATAACGTAGTTTCTATTGACATTTACTGTCCCTACAACGACAATTATTTGATAAAAACATTACATGGATTGAGGTTGTGGGCTAAACTTACTAAGGACTTGTCAAGTTTATTAATGAATTTCTAGATTGAAAAATTGTAACTTAATATCGCACGAATATGAGTTATAACTAATGTTTATTTTAGGATTGAGATAGTCTCTCGCTTACGAAGAAACCTTTATCTATCATACATTTGTTTAAATCATGAATATAACATGAGATAATACATATATTTTATTTTTTTAATATCTGATCGTTCGGGTCAGTTTTCACGCACCTCCACTAATATCACGAGATATCTATCTGACCCTACAACATTTTGATACCAAAAAAGTTAATTTAGTAAGTGATCACCATAAATTAAATCCATCATCTTATACATTCCAAACCTCTTTTTGAATTAACAACTAATACACTCTTAAGAATTTATTGGTTTTTTAAAATAGTTTTCATAACTAATTAACAAAATGCTAAAACATGATGAAATAATCTGTATCACAAAATGTATGAATAATAAAAAAATAATAATAATTAAGAAAAATAAAACAGATACAAAAACAATTATCATCGATATGCATAAAAACGATAATATTAATGATAGGCATAAAATGACCTATTAATGATAAAAAATAAATAAAAACAATCTGTCAATGTATACATACCTAGTATAGATCATAACCATTTTTAAAATTTACTATAAATGCTGCTGGAATAAAAATGAAGAACTAAAACTGAAGAAATTATTATATATAAAAAAAAGCTAAAGAAATTTTTACATACAACTAATTCAAATTTAAAAATCTATTACTTACCCTAAATTTTTTAAAACTAAATTAAAAAGATTTCTACAATTAGTGAGATTTTATTGGAAAGACATCCACAAACCCTCCTAGTACTCTCAAAATTTTAAAAAACATAAGAAATAAATATCGAATTTTAAAATTGAATTATGAACGAACTTTATATATAAGGTACTATTATTTTCAAATAAGATACAAGTTAAATATTAAATTTTAGAATTAAACTCATGACCGGCTTGAATTAGATTAGAACTCTGTAACACATCTCTAACTTTTACTTAAAAACTAAATGGGTGTATGTTTGAAGGAATAAACTATTATAATCACTCAAAATAATAATTCATTTTTATTTATTCATTTCCTAACTACTCAAACTAATAATTAATTTTTAATTATTCATATCTAATCATTCATTCATAATCACACATTTCTAATTCTTCAAAATAATAACTCATTTACAGTCACATGCAAACAAGCTATTTTCAAACTCCTGTCCAAAAATCATCATCCAAACAAGCTATTAAATGCAATCTCTTTACAAAAAAAAAGAACTTATTTCAAACAAGTTACTACTAAAATTCAAATGTCTAATCACTCAAAATAATTGCAGTTTCACACCCAAAATACCTTAAAAGAAATGGAATAAAAATAGTTAAGACATAACTATTTCGTTTTTTTTTTTATCTTATCATATGTAGAAAGCAAACCAAAATTAAAAAAAAAAAAAAATGTAACTTTCAAAATTTGAACATATTGCAGGAATAATGGAACATAGTGTAAAAATTTTATATGAGAATATACTTCAATTTCAAAAATATAAAATGGTTATGAAAACGAGTTAATAGAAACTACTCATTGATTGCCGTTCTCCTTGCTTATTGCGCCATTTTTTCCGAAATAAAAAAGTGGGCTCTGCCCTGGCCGTGAGCGCTTAAACCTTTCGAAGTTGAAGTTCAAAGATCATCGGCCGACTGCGACGGAACCAAACCTCAATTGCCTGGTCTCTTCCGATTTCTGCACAAAGACTCGGTAAAGATTTTTGCGTTTTCTGTTTCGTTTCGATATGAATCTCTCTTCGTTTTAAAGCATTTCGCTTATTTCTCTAACCCTATTCAATCCGTCGGTTCTTGATTCTTGTGATGCATTGCCTTCCAGCTCTCTGCGAACGCTGTTTTAGCGGCGCATTTCGTTTGCTTTGCCGAATTGATGTCCAAATGGTGAGATTTTTTTGTGTTCGTTTCAGCGCATGTTTTTGTTTCCTTTGGCTGGTTTAGTATTGGGGGTTCGTAAAAGAAAATGAAAATGGGCGTGTTAGGCTACGTAGGAAAGAATTGCTTTATCTAATAGGGCATTTCATTTTTCGTTTTCTTTTGGGAGAATACAATATTCAAACTATGGGGAAAGTTGTGCTTTCTCTCGACGCTCACCTGTGACATTAATTTGTACACTTCATGTGTCTTCATTTCTTCGATGTCTTTCGGTGTCTGGTTTAGGGGCGGTCGTGGTTACTCCGGTTATTGTGGAGCCAAGCTCTGATTTCCCGGTTCCTAAAAAAAGTATTGAATTATGGGGGAGGGGTTTTAACTTTTAACCTTTTAGGAAGTTGGGGACAAAATGTTGCATATTGATGTTGTTTATAACTTTGTAGATAAAGGGTTTAAGGTCTATGTTGATATTTTGCATGATGGTATGACTACTTACATAAAGATTAACTTATTTGTGGGCTTCATGTTAAATAATCTGTGGTTGTGATATGTGAGTTTAAGGCTCTGTAATTTTTCTGTGGGTGAGGTGACTAACTGTTTTTCTGCGATGATAGATTTGAAGTTCAAATTTACTCTATTTTTTCCTCATGCTTCTTTCAACAATTTGCATCTCTTATTTTTCTCTGTTTTTTGGCGATCACACGTGAACGTTTCTTTATCTCTTTGTTGTTTGGCTCTGCTGAAAGGAGAGAACTATGCTAGCATTTTGTTGAATGGCAATGGTCGGTGGTAATATCTCTCTAACTATATAAAAGATGATATCTTTAGTGATCCTAAGTTCAATGGTACATGAATTTTAATCATTGCTATTTGCTTGCTGTTACACATTGGATATTAGAAGGCTCTTTATGATTATTAGGCTTAGTGTATCAAGTTTCTTTATTATATGGAAGGAGAGGAACTGCCGTATTTTTCAGGATAAAGCAACTACTTTTGATAGATTCATGGACAACATTACTAATTCTGTGGTTGCTTGGATCTAACAATCCCCCTTTTTCTTCAATTATAGCTATGACACTCTTCTTAACAATTGGAGATCTATTTTGTAATTCTGTGGGGACTTATTTGTCTTTGTAATTTCATAATCATAATGAAATTGTTTCTTATCCAACAAAAAAAAATTACTTGGAAGTGGGAAATGCTGAGATACTTTTACGATGATGAAGATTATTGTTTTTTATAAGAAACAAAAAGAATAATCTAAGGGCCGACTTCCGCTAATCTATAGACTCTTAAGCAGTCAAATTAACGTATAGGATTTGGTGACCTTCAACAAAAGCAACCAGAGAATTGGGAATTAATTAGTGCAAGCCATTGTATTTTCCTATCTGCCAAATTGGTGGTTTTGTAATTTTTTATTATTTTTTTTATATCAAGATACCGGTAAGAGAGAAAATAAGGTGACATTATAGCGTCTTATTTTGAAGAACATTTTCTCTTGTGCAGTTTATTTGGTTCTTAGATCGTCAATAATGGTCATTTTTAACATCACAGGTTGATATTTGTCAGCAATGTGGAGACAAAGGCTTTGTTGAGGCTTTAAATTATTGTAAAAAATGTCAGACTTATCCTATTCATCGGTATGCATTACTGATCATTGGTTTTCATTTTTTTTTTATTTGATATTGAATCTTACTTATCATTGGTTTTCTATGTATCAAATTTCCTAATCTTGTAATAGATACACATATGTATACTTGACTCCAACTTGTGCATTTCAGGCATGAAATAACATTGCAACCAACCCTTTACCACATGTTATGTGGTAGGAAAACGACATAAGAAGTTAGCCAACTAGAGAAATCGGTCAACCCAGTGTTTTAAAAGGCCAAGGTGCACTTAAAGGCACGGGCTTTTTTACTTAAGGCGCACTATATATAAAAAAACACAATAAAAACACTTTCATGGACATAAATGGAGTTTTAACCAAGAATATTATATAAAACATACATAACACTCAACTATCAACTTTCATTTCATGGAAACAAATGAAGTTTAACTAAAAATAATATATAACATACATAAGATTAAACTATTAACCTTCTATGTCTTGAATAAGTTATGAGGATCTCGCTATCAACCTTGGAATGAAGTTTAACTAAGAATAATATATATAACATACATAAGATTCAACTAAAAGCTTATAGGGGGATAAAACACAAAAGTTTGAGGTAAAATAGTAAAAAATACAAAGGAAACACAAAATCCCACAAGGCCCGTGCCTTGACACGCCTGGGGCTTCACGAAAAGTGCAGAAAGGCGCGCGCCTTATTAAGCACGCCTCGCCTTGCGCCTTGCGTGAAACTTTTAAAATACTGGCTCAATGGCTAACAAGAGCAGTAGTTCAAGAGCATCAACGTACACCTAATGACTAAGAGGTCTTAAGTTCGAGTCCCCTCACCTCCAATTGTTGTAATCTCAAAAAAAAAAAATATATATTGGCTCAACCAACTTAAATTTGTGCATGAGTTTGAATCCTCATACCCCCAATTGTTGTTGATCTCAAAAAATAAAAGGAAGATATTTTCTTCATGAAGTAAGATGCATAATTTGTTTCTTTTTTTTTAAAAAAAAATTATAAAGTAATTGTATTAAAAAGAAAGGATTGTGTATGTTGTAGCTTGTTTTCCTTCTTCGTTTTTTTAATATAAGAAACATAAAATAATAATTGGTAGAAAAGGTCTTTTAAAATGACAAGATAGATTTTGGCTAAATGCATTAAAAGGTACATGATGAGTCACAAGTCTATTTTTATGTGGTGACTACGTTGTCCCTTCTTTGGTTTCTTTTCCACCACCATGGTGTTCTCATCTACATTCTTTCCGTTGTTATCCTCACGTTCCACCTTCACCGTCTATTGCTGTCTACTGAAGCAAACCCCATTGCCATAAGTTGTCTTGTATGGGTTTTCATTTCGCCCCCCATACCATCAATTTCGAGCGAGTTCATCGCCTCTGACGGTTACCGACCAACACTATCAGTATCAACCATTGCAGGTCACCATCGCCAACCACATGTAGCTCACCCACCTTCTACTAATGGGGTTCACTACTTGGGCGTTCGTGGATGACCACTTACTCCCGCTCGTCACACATTGTTTATGAAACACTTGTGTTTTTTCCTGTGGAAGTCTTGCCTTTTTATTTTTGTTTCTGGAAATTGTGGGTTATGCGTTTCTTATTTGGTGGGGGGCGAGAGGGAAACTTTACTCTTAGAGGATACTTTGTGCTTTGTGTTTGTGGGGGCTCGTTCTCTTCATTTGTTGTTTTCTTGGTTTTTTCATTTATTTTTCATTAAACATCGTATAGTGGCAGGTGTGTATGTATTTGCTCTTTTTGGGCCCCATCCTCTCTTCTTGAGTTTCTAACATCTTTTGTACGATAGAGAAGCGTTGGATGTTGTCGTCCTCAGGAATCTAGTGGGAAATTTTTGTTGGGATCATAGATTGTAGAGATGTTTGTTGTTGAGTTTCTAGCCATAGAAAAACATTTTATTTTGTCATTCATTTTTTTATTATCTGACTAATTCTTCTCATTCTTTTGTGGGAACAACTGTTTGAATCATTTGGTTAGTTGGAGCAAAGTTTGAAACTCAAGAAGAGAGCAAAAATATTTTTGTATAAACTCCAAATGGTAGCTTTAACTGCGTATATACATGGACAACATCTTTCCTTCCCCTTCTATAGGAGCATGAGAACAAGAGACGTCCGAATGTATTCACGGGAAGTCTAAATTTTGATGAATGGAGTACAAAGGTTTTACTTTTTTACTTTGTGTGTTTGACCTCACAAGGTGAGAGGGTTGAACATCTTGGATCCATCATTTCAGGATAAAAAGGCACTTACAGTTACCATTAGCAAGCTGGTTAAATCCGCCTTGTTGGCTTGTTACAGTTAATTTGATTGGAAAGAAATATAAGTCAATAAAACTCAAGTAGGTCATAACTATAGTTGTGTTGTCGTCACATTTTGACTCCTTTCATTAGGTTATACTTTTTCTGTAATTACCCCTTTATGTTTGATTATTGAGCATTGTGGCTATTTTTTGCAATATATTTTTTCAAAAATCATTGTCCTTTTACTGTGTTGTTTTTCTATCTTTTGTTGACCACTCTTTGATTTTTCATTCATCTTTAATGAAAGCTAGTCTAATTACAAAGAGAGATTGATCCATCGGTATTTCTCGTGCAGTGCAGACATGCATGCTGTCCATAACCACCTTAGTGTATATAACCATAAATTTACATGGAAAAAAGATTGCTTTTTTTGTGGATCATTCAAATTTTGTCCTTTTTCTTTCCTTTAGAAGGATTGTAAAGGGGAAGAAATCTAAAATGTCAATGGAATGGTTTTCTTTGCTAATCATGTGCTTGGCTGAATGATTGTTTGGGTTGCATTTCAGTGTAGTTTTTATTAAGCAAATAGATATCTAATTTATTTTGCACTTTCAACATTGGTCATTTCATTATGCAGCTATTGCTTAGATCCATTGCCAAAAACTTTTGACAAGTATGTTACTTGGTTTTGTGAAGAGTGTGAGGCAATTATGGTACCAATAGTACAATCTGATACTAAATTAAAAAAGAAAAAGCGTGTCAGACCATTGAAGAAGAAAAAGAAGAAAAAGAAGAGGGTGAGAACTGAGGAAAATGATGATAAAGGTCAAAGTTGCTCTCCTCCCCAACTACCTGAGGCACGTTGCAGTGAAAAGAAGAATGATACAACACCTGGAGGAGGACCGGGAGAGCAAGTTCAAGAAGGTCGGGCTAATCATGGTGAAGTTGCTACGTCGTCTAATACATCTAATTTGTTAGGGTACAACTGTTATGTTGCACAGCCTATAGTAGATCCCGTCTGGAAGTAAGTTTTTTTTTTAACAATTATTTATGCTTATTTCATATCAATTTTGTAAAACGTAGTAAAACTGGTGTTTTGGCCATGACAGAGGAACCTTAAACTTTTGGAACAAAAGTTTTACCAGAGTTTGTGTACTTGCTGCCCATATGTCTAGCTTAGCATGTACAAAAGTGTATGAGGAGGCAAAATCGTTACCCGAGTTACTTCCTGTTGAACTACTCCATAGATGTGAAATATGGCCTAAAGGATTTGAGAAATTGGGGCCAACTGATCAAAGTATTGCTCTTTATTTCTTTCCAGAAGAGGAAAGGTGATGGGTTATGTGCTTCTATTTTCGTTTCTTTTTGTCTCTCTCTCCTGCTCCTGTTTATGAAAGTGTATACCTTTTTTTTCAATCTCTCAGAAGCATAAAGTCATTTGATCTTCTGGTTAATGCAATGATGAGCAAGGACCTAGCCATGAAGGCTGTGCTGAAAAATGCTGAGCTATTAGTTTTTACTTCGTCCATGTTACCAATGCGATACTGGAGTAAGGCCTCATCAACTTTTCATAATTTTCAGTTTGTTGAATCATTTTGGTATATTGAGAACTGGGAATGACTCCATAATTTTAGTAGTCCTATAATTTTAGGGTTGAGAAGACTCCATGATTGCACTTTTTCTCGTTTGCTGACAACTTTTCTTTGAGACCCCTAGTTATTATGTTCATAGTAGGAGGGGGAGAAATGACATCCCACTCCCCCGTTAGTTATGATGTCATGTTTTCCTTATAGTTTGTCTTTTTGGGTTTATGTTTTATGCATTGGTTGTTGTGTTTACATTGCCACAATTGGCTTGGAAAGAACAACCCTAAAGGTGGTTAACTTTTACTACTATGACATTAATACTACTAAGAGGAAACCTTACAAAGTCGTATAGAGGAGTCATTCTGGTGAATACGAGAAGAATCTCGCAATGTGTATTAGTGGACCAAAGTTTGCAAAGATCTCGGCATTGAGAAATTGGTAGAAGAATTGTGTTATGAAATCGGAACAACAATCAAAGAAAAATGATAAAGAATGTGAGACAAAACACAGAGATTTATGTGGTTTATTAACAATGTGTTAGCTACGTCCACGGGTAGAGGAGAGAAACCGTTTTATTAAGAAGATAAGAATACAAGAATGTCGATCAAACTTATGCTAGGATTTCAAGAGAGTTTATATAGTGCACTCTCTTGAAACTATATTACAAAATATGGCCTAATTCATAAAACATCTCAATGCAAAAACATAAACCCATTTATATATTGGGGCGGTTCCCCCACCGTGCGCTTCGCCCATGAAACCCGACTCGCTTGTCGGGTAGCGAGACCACCGCACTGACCAAGCAACGAGATCTCTGCCGTTGATCGGGCAGCGAGTCCCCCGATTAAGTAAACGTGAGGCATCATAGTTTCAAGGCATCTCAACAAATCTTCACCTTGACTTGAACTCTCTTTCAAATAAAATAGATGTACTAGATGTATACCAGATGTACCAAACGTACCAGATGCATACCAAATGTACCAGATGTACCTCCTCATTGGATACCACATTTATTTTTTAATACATATTCATAAACAAAATGGTGTTTTAAAAAAGAAATGATGGGGCACACATGATGCCACATAGCTCTAAAGGATGGATTACCCCCTCATCTATTTTTATAGCATCTTGTGTTGTCTTTGCTAGAAGAATTCATGATTTTTTTTTTTTTTTGCCGTCTTGTTTTTCTCTCATGGTTCTATGTTTGTTACTTTCTTTGTAGTTTTATTTTCTTTACTCCTTCTCGGAGTTTGAACTTGTTTAAAAAATATAGCCCACGATCCCTTCCTTATAACTCTCTCTCGAAATGTCTTTCTTACCTCTCCACTGGTATATGCTCGAATTGGCGGTCTAACACAGATGACCTGTTTTATTTTTAGTTCTACTTCTTGGGTTTATGTTTTTTTGCTTTTGTTTTTATGTTTACATTGCTAACCGGTGGTTGACATCTACCACTATTATACTTTTGTTGATGTTAATACTTCTGAGGGGAATTACATTTTCATGCAATTCATTGAGAAAAAAAAATGTCATTTCCAGCATCTTGTATACTATATTTAAAGCACTAAGTAAATTCATATGCAGGATTTCAAACAAAGTACTATTTGTGGGGCGTCTTTCGTGGTAAGCAAGCTGCACAACCGAAAAATAATGTGGCTTATGAGAAGTCAACGTTTTCCGAGTCATTACCTTGTATGCAAAGCCCGATAAGTCCGTTAAGCAACACCAGTATCATTCACTCTGGGACACCTCGTTCTTCTTGCTCTTCTCTATCATGACTTATTGGTTTATCAAAAACAGTAATCTGTCTATAAGCTGAAGATTCGAACTCTGACAATTATACCAGGACCCTCAAAAACCGAGTTGACCAAAAGATGATGACGAAGAGTCCAGACGTGAGGTCGGGAATGGGGAGAGCTCAAAGTTCTCAGTTCAGGTTTGAAACAAATTAGGAGGATCAGTAGACGATGGATATGTCTAGTCTTTCTTTACTGGTAAAGATGTACACGGGACGGTTCTTCCCGACCTCCGCTTTTCTGTGGCCATTTTGCTTACTGTTTTGTTCTCAGCTTCAATGTCATATGCTAAGGAGAGAGGAGTAATAATAGTTTCCTCTTTACACTAGAGGAGGCCCCATGAAGTTAGGGGGAGTGCCTCCCTTTACCAGCCTTTTGCAGATTAATCTTTTGTTGGGGATGGCTTGTGGCTTTGTTAGGTGATGTATGGTATGAGAAAACAAAGCTTAATATGAATCTCTACCTGATATTTTGTGGTCAGGTAAGTGAAACTTTGAGTTAGCCAATGATTCTAAGGAGATAGGCATATTGTTCTTGTAGTTGTTTTTATTTAATAAGTTAATGACTAAACTTACTGGAATCATTAAGCCATGTTGCATTGTATGGCAAACTATTTTTTGGTGCTATATGGGGGGTGGTGGTAACAAGGAACTTTCACATAGGAAATTGTTGAATTTGTGACATCCTCTCACTGTACCATGTTCTTGCTTTTACTTCTAACACTGAAACATTATGCTTTCAAATAAACAAAGATAAAATATTAAGGTCTTGTTTGACAACTATTTAATAATAAAAAAAAACTAAAGATTTCGTGACGCATATCCTTTATCAATAATTTCTTCGTCAATGATCTTGAAACAATAACTATGAAAAATTGAAAGCATAATGCTTGAATTTTATTGTCGATTATCTTCAAATTGACTGTCTTTTATGTTCTTGCTTAAAGTAGGGAGGAGCAATAGAATAAGAAAAAAACATTAAGGCTCGAATTACAGGTCTTAGAAATAGGCGTGGAAAGGAAGAAGATGATAACAATTTATTACTATTATTTTTTACCATATCATCCATTTTAACTAGGGTTAAATTTTTATTTTTAACTCAAAGACTATTTTAACACGATAGTTCAAGAACTAAAATTGGATATTTGAAATTTCAGAAACTAAAGCAGAACATAAATGATAGTTAAAGGACTAAAATTGAACTTTTGAAAGTTTCATGGACCAAAATCGTTTCTCTTGATTAAGACAGTTGAATCCTTCGAGCCTCTAATCAATTTCCATATAAAATTTTTGTAATCAAGAGAAACGATTGAGCTTCGAGAATGATATGAGTTTAGTTCTGTGTTTACGAGAAAATGTGACAAACATCCAAACATGTTTACTGATTTGAAAGGTATGATCCAACAGATTGAACTTCCAATCTCATCAACCAACATCTACTACAAAATATTGCTTTCTGCACAAAATGGCTTAGCCCCTGCTATCAAGTGCTCAAATCAGCTACACTAAAAGAAAAGTTCTCTTACATCATAGTTCATATACATTAGATCAGATGTGAATGGTACACTCAATTAAATTTGAACTATACATCAATGAGAAATAAAAATAAAATAAAAGCATCACAAGGTTTAGGATGGATCAAATGATTCAAATGATCAAATTGCTTTCTGGTTTGGCTTATACAACAAACTGCAAGCTGCATTGAATGCCTTTGCACAGAGTAATGATATCTTAGTCTAAGGGTGCCACTTTATGCTGCATCCAACACTGAAGGAAAATTTAGGTAAAAATTAGAATTAGGTCACATTACATGTAATTTAATGATACCATGAAACTTATGCAGGGAGATGATGAAATATCAGAAAAAATACCTGGGTTTCTGCACTGAAGGTACTGGTTGGCCACTGAGAACACAATCTAATGCCAAACTTAAATCCCTAATCCAATTTATAAAACAATATAGTTATTAACTTCAAACAACTGCAGTTTGATTGTATGCAAATTAAACCCAGGACAGAGGAGTAGGACACTAACCTCCCAGTGACAGGCTTGTTATTGCTCGGTCGAGAATCGTCAAATTGACCGTGATAAACCAACTCAAATGGCCTTCGCCCATCCTGTTACACATACTTTAGCACTGCACTCAATAAATCTTGGTTTCTTCAAGAAAAATCTGAACTCAAGCATACTAGTTATATTTACAGTGAAAATGAACAAAGCAGATTAGATAAAATCACCTTTTTGAATAGAAAGAACTCTGGAGTACATACTGCACTGAAATCCCTTGCAACTTCCTGTAACTGCAATTTGACATGTACAATTAGCTTTCAAATTGCTATCAATGCTTCAAAAGAAAGGATGATAAGAATTCTTTGATACAAAGTTTGTAAGATAGAAAATGACTAACACTAGAGTTCAACAACTTATCAAGATAAACACATCAACAATAGAGTCTACAGGCCCTCATAATTTTCTCAGCAATACATGTAACTTTATGTTTATTGCTAATTTTGAAGAAAAAATATATATATATATATATATATATATATATATATATATAATTCTAACCATGATATTTAGAACATGTGTCCCTCAAAAGATCCACACGGTGGATACGAGGTGCAAAGCAGAACAGTCCGCTAATGAATTTTAGATTCTATTAGGACGCGTATGCAGTGTTCAAAAGCATATAACTACAGTGGTGCAATGCCATTTCCAGAAAAAAACAGCAAGATAAAACGAAGAAAAGCATAATCGTAGCATCCACCGTATTCGCTAAATAAGAAGAAAAGCATAAGATTTACAGAAACATACTTCATCATATAAATATGGAAAGGGGTAGTTGAATGATTTTGCTTCTTCCGCCATGAACTGTGGCCCATCCTGTCACAAAAATTTCGACTATACGACAATCCTTCAACACAACTTCCAAATCCAATTACGAAGTTAACCGAACCTGAGGATGAGTAGCAACAGAGTTTGAAGAAATGGCTACAACAGCTAGTCCTTTCTGTAAGACCACATTATTACATTATGACATATATTGTATGTATGGACTTCAAACTTGCTAGTTCCTGCTGTAACAACACACAAAACTCAAAGCACAAATAAAAAAAGGAACATATCATGTGTACCTACCTTCATATAGAAATTTGAAAGTTTCACAATATCCTTTTTCAAGTGCACAACAAATGGGCAATGGTTACAAATAAACATAACCTGCAAACAATGAGAAAAAAAAGGCTTAAACAAAAGCTAGAGTCTAAAACAGAACAAGGGAAAATCAAACTAAATCAAATTTTACCAGTAAAGCAGGATGGGGTTCAAAATCTTCTAATTTCCATACTTTGCCTGTAAGAGGTTCAGGAAGCTAAACAGAAACAAATTGTCATTGCTGAAAATGGGGGGAACAATTCAATTGCTTAGGCCTCGCTTGATATCCATTTGAGATTTTGTTTTTGGTTTTTGAAATTTAAACCAAAACAACTATCTTGCCGTATATTTTTTTCTTACTTATATATCTACCTCTCAACAAGAAACTAAACCAAAATTTGAAAACAAAAAAGTAGCTTTCGAAAGTTCATTTATAGTTTTAAAAGTTGGTTAGCATTCACTTCTAAAGGAAATATGAATATATTGTATGACAGTGAACATAGTAAATTTGAGTAAAAATATACTTAAATTTAAAAAAGAAAACAAAAAACTGAATGGTTATCAAACGGGGCCTTAGATATGGAGTTACCTGGAAATTTGGAGCTCTGAAACCTAAGGAGACCCCTTTGGATTCGGTTCGAGCGCATCGAAGAACGAGGGCTCGCCGTGTTGGAAGACGAAAGGGTTGAAAGCTCATTTTGGAGATCCATGGCGGTGGGTTAGGTTGAATCCTCAACGGCTGAGGAAGAAATGGTAACGTGATTGAGGAGAGACTGCAAGTTGTAGCGGCCATGGCTGATAAGCTTCCAACTGAAATAATCTCTTCAAAATCCCCTTTTTTTTCCTCTTTTTGTGTTATTGTTTTTTACTCTAAACAAAATACAAAATTTCTCTCATTTATGGTCACCTGATTGGAGATATATCAATAAAAGAATGTTTCTATACCCAATAAAAATAAGAGACTATGGGATTAAATTAGTGTTGAGGATTGAGTTTTTTTTTTTTTTTTTTTTTTTACCGTATTGGTCAGTTTCGCGCTAATGTCACGAGACATACTATCTATTGGATGTCAAGAAATTTATAAAAATTGATTCTTAGGTAGGTGGCCACATGGATTGAACCTGTCATATTATGTACCCAAAACTCTCTTTAACCAATTAAGTCACTTTATAATGGTTTGAATTGAGTTCTTGAGTGTGTTAAACTTTTTTTCTATAAAAAAAATTCAATTCATACCTCATAAATATGTAAGTAAACAAAAAGAAGATTCATGATACTACATTCGGAACATATGTTACATATTTTATTCTTACATATCTCTTCATCGATATATTATAACATAACATATTTTATTGATTAATCTCTTATATAATATAGGTAAAAACACTATTTTGGTCCTTAGACTTTGAGATTTATTCCATTTTAGTCCTTAGACTTTCAAATGTCCAATTTTAGTCTATTGACTTAGATATTTGTCAAATTTTGATATCTCGACTTTCAAATATTTAATTTTGGTATCTCGACTTTGCTATTTGTCCAATTTTGGTCTCTCAATTTTCAAATATTTTCAAATTTAGTATAAAACTAAATATATATATGATCCTTTAGTCAAATAATTTTTTTCTCACTCTTAAATTATTTTCTCTCTATTCTATCTTTCATAGTCTCTCTTTAGAAGTTTTAACTCTCTTCCATTCACCTCTTTTTTTCTTTTTCTTTTTTTCCTTCATTCTCTTTTTTTTCTTTTTTTCTTGATTCCATGGTAGATATGAATTTTGAAAACAAAAAGTGACAAATCAAAGTAGAAAAATGATTATTTAGAAAAATTATCTCGAAATTGATTGAAGCGAAAAAAAAAAAAATTAATAAAAGGAAAGATAACAAGAGAAGTTGATTTAAGAGAGTTAAAACTTTTAGAAAGAGAAATTATGAAGGATGGAAGAGAAAAAAACTCAATTGACTAAATAACCATTTTTAAATTTTTTTGATAATTTAGTAACTAAATTTGGACATTTGAAAGTCGACATATCAAAATTAGATAAACAACAAAATCAAGAAACCAAAATTAGACATTTCATAATTTAGAAATCAAAATGTAACAAATCTCAAGTCTAGAGACTAAAATGCCATGTATATACATATATGCAATATTTATTTAAAATGGTTAAAATTGGTAAATTTGGACATCTCTCCAAATTCTCTTAACAAAAAATCCACCCACAATTTTCCAAAATTTCATCCATTTTTTCCGAAATGGAGCTGTTACGAAATTGATCTTCCGCTTTTGCTCGACTTCCCTCTTCAAATCTTCAAGCTCTGTTTTATTCAGATCTGATCAGCTGGTTCCACATTTCTTCCTCAAATCCATTCAATTCCATGATCCTGTAAGCAATCAATCCTCCATTTCGCCTTCCGGGTATGTTCAATCCAATCCCATTATCTGAATTCTTCATATCATGAGCAATATTTCATATGGGTTCTCAAATCCCAAGCCCTTCAATGCATATTCAAGGCCCGATTTCGATCTAGAATCTGGCGGAACAGCCCTGAAAAAGATTCGAAAGTCCAAAAGTTCCTCGATCTATCCCGTTAGGATGTTCAAATCTGTGGGAAATCGCATCCATTACTATTACAAGCTGCACCCTGTTGTTGTTCTGTTTATCTGTTTGTCGATCGGCGTCACGCTGCTCATGATCCTGTCTCTCTACGAAAACCACTACCGGATGAATTATTATGGGAAATTGAATGCGAGTTTTGAGAAATTCCCATTTCTGAATCTTGAGAATCTTGTGATGGTTGCGGGCCATTCGGTTTATGTTAGTAGTAGCTGCGAGAAGGTTGAGAAGGAGGATTCGTGGGTTTTGGAATCGTATCAGAAGCATCCGGGCCAGGCTGCAACGTTTGTTTCGCATATTAAAGAGGGGATTGAGGTTGCAGCTTTGGATGATGCTGCATTGTTGCTGTTTAGTGGTGGGGAAACTAGAAAGAATGCTGGTCCACGAAGTGAGGCACAGAGTTATTGGGCTGTTGCTGAATCTAAAGAATGGTTTGGTAAATTTTCTTGTATTTTTTTAATCTTGGTTTGCTAGTTTTTGCTAAAAATTAGTGGGAAACTTACGTGATTAGTCAAATCTAGATAATTATGAGTATGGTCACTTTTATAAAAAGAATTAGCAAATGTAAACTTGGTATTAATGAGTATTATCACATTCTTTCTTATAATACTGGTATTAATGAGTAATGAGTACTTATAATATGATTTGTTAGTATATTAATGAGTATTTATAATACTTTACTAAATTGCATTAATGAATAATGATTATAGATGCAAAAACTTTAGAATTTGCCTACATTTATAATTAATTTGTTAGAAGAGAGTCAAGACCATCGATTACAATTTCCCAAAATTAGTCCTCCTATACAAGTGATATCATGTTTGTTCATCGGCTATCTGAATGATTGAATACATGAATATCAATCTAAGTGGTCAAAGAAGGCTTTGGGGTACTTAAGGTGATGAGTCCAATCCATGGTGGCCACCTATCTTGTAATTAATTTCCTACGAGTCTCCTTGTCATCCAAATGTTGTAAGATCAGACGGTATGTCATGTAACATTAGTCGAGGTGTGCGCAAGCTGGCCCGGACAGTCACAAATATCCTAAAAAATAAAGTACATGAATTTCCCTTCTTTCGGCTTTTTTGAGTCTTGTTGTAATGTTGATGTTATCTATTTAGGGTTAACCCTTTTTAGCATTATGATTCTTGATCATGACTAGTTTTCAGTTTTTTATACAAATCTTTTAATGATATTTAGTTTTGGTGCAGCCTGCTGTTTTTGGAAACTAGTCTATGAAATGCATTTGTACTGAGTTTTTGGCTGCTATTTTGTGCTTCTTTTCTATTCAAATATCTTGTACATTTGCGTAACTAGTTCTCTCTAATTACTTTCCATCTATTTCACGGGGGGAAGAAACCTAGCTCTGAGTTTATTGAAAGGGAATATTTTCTTTCTAAGTGCTTATATACTGAGTACATTCAAGTGTGATTTTCATTCACTCCCAAAATTTGTTTCATGTAGTAAAATGAATGCATTTAATGGTTTCTAGCTACTTGGAAAGACCATAGAAACTATGCTATTATAGGTCACAATTTGGTTATGATACATGAATATCTTACAAATTGTGTTGATCTCTACTCTAGGCAATATGGAGAATGTCAGGTCAAGAGCACTCACAGAGGAGCATGCCAGGGATAGCTTTGAGAATCTCCTATTCAGCGTTTGTCGATTCCGGGAGCTAACTGGAAAATATCCTCAAAACATTACTGTAAGTCATTCTATTTGAAGAATATTTTTGAGAGTAGAGTAGTGATGTATGCATGAATCTTTGAGACATTAGGAGAGGTTGCTAGCTGTTGGTCTGGATAGAGGGGGAGAATTATAAATTTTTCTATACCTTCATTCTGTGTGATCTCTAATAATTCATGTAAATACTACAGTATTAAGTATAATTGATGGATTATGTATTAAAGATGTACTGGTATTCCCTGAAGCCATAAATTGTTGTACAGGCGAGGCGACAAGCCACTACTTATTTTTCCTAGTACACTGGATTAATTCGTAATTAAGTAATCCTAGTCCCGTTGGATAGCAAATTGTGGGATATTGCATCTTATGAGGTTAGTCTGCTTGCATTTAGGAGAATTAGTTAGTCAACCAGCTGGTTTATTCGTGGGCTAGGCTTTCTTCATTCAGGCAGAATTTGACAGGAATGCTCTTCGGATTGAACAATCTAATAATATTTCTAATTCTTTAGTAACTTCAGGGTATATTAGTAATTAGTTACGGAAGTCTGTGCGGCGGCTTGTTATAAATAGACTGAGGAAAAAGGGTGACAGTAAGTAATTGTTTAGTTGATTTAAATTAAACTTGAGCGTGTCTCGAACATTTGTCGGAGTTATATCGTGATTCGGTTACTTTTATATTTCAATGTATCAAGGTTCTACAATGTATGGTTGAACATAAATGTGGATAGAATCTAGAACTTTTCAAACAAACAAGATAGAGGCACGTTTTTTTATTTCTCTCTAAAGAGCTGATGTGGTCGGTCCTTTAGTTCCATCATGTGATCACATGATGTGTGATTGGATTTGGAGTCCCTTTCTGTAGCGTTTGGGACGTTTGTTTCGTTAGACTTAATTTTCGTTGCCCTTGTATATTCTTTCATTTCTCCTGATAAAAATTTAGTTTCTCACAATTAAAAAAAGAAAAAGAAAATTGAAATCACATGAACAAAACTGTGGCACACCCAAAACTAATCACTTAACCCCTACCTTGAGGGTAAGAAGGCCTATTATTCTCTAGAGTGGGAGGTTCCAAGTTTTTAATTCCTATTAATAA
The DNA here is from genome assembly GCA_037832685.1 of Sicyos baderoa. Classification (NCBI taxonomy): domain Eukaryota; kingdom Viridiplantae; phylum Streptophyta; class Magnoliopsida; order Cucurbitales; family Cucurbitaceae; genus Sicyos; species Sicyos baderoa. The sequence continues at coordinate 5,089,673 of JBBMEF010000001.1, read as the reverse complement.
CATGGCTTATCTTGTATTCCTATTTCTATATTTTAGTATAATATTTTTGTTCTAGTTCGAATTCTAAGATCTTACTGGATTACAAACAAGGATAGTTGCATAAGCTTATCAGCTCCATGCTAAGTTGCCGGCTTATTTTCCTAGTAGTTTTCTATGTTAATTTGCATGGAAAATGATTAGTTGGTTAAGTTTTTGTTGTACTTTGAAGCAATTATTGGAAGTTGAACTGTACTTATTATGTTTGAATATCAGGTGGTAAGCTACGATTTTAAAGAAAAGAGATTTGCAAATCTGCATAGGTCTGCAATTAACTTTCCGAAATCGAGATTCTTCTATGTTGGCACACCAGCTTCAATGACTTCGAAAGAAGCTGCTTTAAAAGGCGAAGCATTGGTGCGAGCTCAGTTCCAAGACGATCCCTTTGGATGCCAAGGTTCCCTCTACCGCAAAAAGCTTGGAAGAGACCCTTTTCATCGGTCAATACCTTATCCGAATGGCTGCCCCGAGATTGCTGGCCTTTTCAGATATTGCAGAGCAGGTCCCTATCCCGGAACCCTGCCGTGGACTAAATGAGGTGGCTTACTGGCATGTTTTTGCTCGAAGAGTTATACTGTGGACTGATGGTTTTGCCTAAACAACCAGGTTAGATCTAACATTCTTAATGGGAACACAACACAGCATGCTATTCTAATGGATGTTTTCATATACAGAGAGATGAAATTATTGGACAACATTGAGTAGGATATAGTGTTTACATATGCTGCTATCATTGTATGAACCTTCCAGATTCTTATTATGCTGTCCAAACTCTTGTGTTCATGGACATGTAATAATTATGAATGTAAAATTTTGTTCATGTTACAAACTTTGAACTTTCTGAGAATATATATGTTCTCTTATAAATTTATGAGTTATAATTTGATTTGGTATAATGTAGTTTACAAATCACACAACCAATGCAAAAGAGATCTGATACATTGCTTCAGTAAGAAGATAATGTTGTACATGCATTTGTGATGTTTCTTTGTTATACATGTCACTTTATTTTTGTTTGAAGTACAAAGCAAACAACTAGATGATGGATAGATTGAGCATTACAACATAGATCAAATATTTTTTTTCTCCATTATCCTAAGTTCTTGAGGATTGGGCAGCCTGAGAGTTCCTCCCCCTTAGCAGAATCATCCAGCTTATGACCCTTCACAAGAGGTCCAAGCAACTGTGCAGGATCATAAAACATCTCCACCTTCACTATCTTCTTATTCTCATCCAACTGTAAAGTTTTCAAAAGCCAAGGCTCAAAATCAATTTGAAGACTTTGCTGCTTAATATTGCAATGAAAGAACACATTTAGTTTCCTTTTTTACCTCAAAGATTCCAATGCCATAGAACTCAACCAATTCACCTGTAGGAGCATGACCTTTGAAAGGACCCTCCATGTGAGCCCAATGCCTGAACTTGTACACGATCAGCGGCGGCCCCGTGTAAACCTGGACGACCTCGAGAGCAAACCCACGTGGAAAAGTTGTTGTAAAGAGCTTGTTGGATGACTCTGGTGTTTCCTTTTTCGGGTCGTATATTCTGTACTCTTCAGGAAGAGAGGTTTGAAGTGAAGCGTTGTACCCTCCACCCGACTTCAGTTTTTGCTCCAAGTTTACTGGCTTCCTTCCTGAGAAAGTTATGAAATTTGAAATTTATTTATGTACAAAAGTTATGGAGAAAATCCATTTGAAATTGAGCCTTGGATTGGAGATGTATACCATTGATACTAAAAGTAACTTTGTTGGGATCCATTGTTTTGAAGTCCTTAGGTACTGTTTTATAGATATTCTCCACTTCCCAACTCTTCACCAAGTTTTGCACCTCTTCCTCTAGAGATCCAGGAGGCCAAATCTTCCAAACACCAAAGGATATTTGTTATGGTAAAATATTTTTGGAACTATTTAAATGCTATCTTGATTTCCAACTTATTTAGAGCTTGAACTTTCAAATGGTCTAATATTTGTCCATAAACTTCAAACTCATTCTAATCTGGTTTCCAAACTTCAAAGCATAGTTTCAGTAAACATTTTTTTAAAGTAACAATCTTAGTTCTTATCATTGAGCTAGTTGTTTTACAAATAGATAGTATGACTATTACAAATACGACAAGTTCTTAAACTATATGTCAAAATGACTTTAGGTTCGAATCTTTCTTTTCATATGTTACTAAACAAAACGAGTAAATTAAAACTCGAGAACGCATAAAAAGACAATCGAAACTCGGGATCACCTTAGTTCTTTCTTCTTCAAAAAGCTTGTTAACACCTTCATAGGTAGGAGGAGATCCAAATTTCCATGTTGTGTTCTTTTCTACATCTCCATTCAACAACCAACGGTAAGGATCTTCCTTAGGTTCGCTAGAAGCCATTTTTCCCAGCTAACTCTTTTGCTTTGAATTTATGAACAAATGTTGAACTGGAAAGCTCCCATTATATAGGGGTCCAAAACATTTTATTTCCCTTTTTTTTTAGAAGTTTGAGATGGCTAGTTTTTATGTCATTGTATACGTCTTGTACTCATTTGTTATCATCATCCTAGCAATTTCTTATAAGTTATAGACACGTTGGCTAATTCTTTTTTCAAAGTGGGTCCAACAAAATACCTTAAAAAACAAAATTAGACCAAAGTGTATATAATTATTTGTTGAATTGTCAAATGAGATATGTGTTACCGTCGTTAGTTTAGTCTAACCAAATGGAGTGGCTCAATTGATCAAAAAGGGTTTTGAGTTGTATAAGGTGATGAGTTCAATATATGGTAACCATCTACCTAGGAATTAATTCTCAAGTTTCATTAACATCCAAATATTGTAGGGTCAGACGGTCAAGGTGCACAAAAACTGACCCAGACAGTCAAGATATAAAAAAAAAAAAAAGGTTAGTTTAGGTTAATTCTTACCTTTTGAAATTTAAGTTCATAAAAATACACTATACTTTGACCTAATTGTTGTTAACGGATTACTTTTGACCTAATTGTTGTTAACGGATTACTTTTGACCTAATTGTTGAGAGTGCATATTTTATTATCGGGTATTTTATAGGAGTAGATTAAAGAGCTTTTAGCATATCTAGACTATATTAGAAAACTAATTGCAAAATTAGAAAATTAGGAAAGTATTTGCAAGACTA
>JBBMEF010000001.1:5064892-5079167 GCA_037832685.1 Sicyos baderoa | reverse complement strand
GTGTTTGATAGAATCTATCAAAAAAAAGTTGCTATATTTACAATATTTTTAAAAAGTTGCTATAATTCTAATGCAGATTAGGAAAATTATTATACAGCGCAAATTCCCAATACAAAACCCACACCCCAACCCCTATTTCACAGCCGCCCGCAGAATTGCAATCCAAACACGCCCTAAGAATTATAGCAGTATAATTCTTAAATTTTGTATTTAAATATTGTTAAAAAGAAATCACTACATATTTCCTAAGATTTTACATAAGTTTGGGTGAGGTGAATTCACCAAACATCACCCTTTTTTTTAATCCAAAAATAAAAACCAATTTTATTAATTTGCCAATTGTATTTATAGTTTTGTTCTAAAAAACTACACCTTATAATCCAATACCACATAAGGACCTCCTCAACCAATTGTAACGAGTCAAGTATACACCTTTTTTAACGTGTTTTTCAAGTCAAAATTTAGGAAAACATAAAAATAAAAAAAACTATATATTCAATCACTTTAAATTTTCAGCTATCAATTTATTTTTTATGAAAATTAAAATCAATAAACTTCGTTAAAGTTTCTTCTTTTTTTAGTACAAATTGGGAGAATGAGGATTACAAATACCGATTTTAAAGATCAAACCGTGATTGTAAAATGAAAATGGATTAACATTAAACTAGATAATCAATCGTGTCACCGACTCATTCGGTACTAAAATAGAAATACTAAAATTTAGTATATATATAATAAATTTCCAAGTAGAATAATCTATCAATTGAAATATCATATCATTAGTGCTGAATTCCAATTGTATTTTCCAAGTATTATATGCTTTTTTTTAAGTTTATCAGAAACAACTGCTATAAATATACCGTTGGGAAGATAAGAATGATCACTGAATCACACTAATAAATATCATTCTTCCATAATTTTTTCTATTTCATTCCTACTTTATATTTTGTGATTTTAGTCGATAATCATTTTTCGTCCAAGGATTCCCTTACATATAATTTTTTAATTTTTATCCCCAACATTTAGGACGGGGAAACTCAATACTTCTAAGAGGTGTTTGTTTGCCCTATTTAATGAAAATTTAGTTATTTTAAGTAATTAAAGATTGAGAATCAGTAGTTAGAAACTCGTTTGAATGTTGTGTAGAGGAGTTAAGAGTCAAAACCTTGTTTGCATGTTGATTTAAAATGAATAGTTAATTTGAGTAGTTGTTGCGTAAAGGAGTTAAGAGTCCAAACCTTATCTACATGTTGATTTAAAATGAATAGATAATTTGAATAGTTAAAAAAGTAATGATTAAAATAAATAGTTAAAAATAATTGAATAGTTATAAATGAATAATTAGAAATAAGAATAGTTTTTAAAAGTAAATAGAATGAAAATTTAACAAAAACTCGTTTAAATAATAAATCCTCCCACTAAAACCTCGCAAACCGTAAGCCTCTTCCTTAAATATGAGGAGCAAACAGTCCCTGGTCACCCTTCGGACATACACTAATCCTATAATTTATTTCTCTTATATGTAAGTAAATTATAAACAAATAAATAAATAGAACTAAAAATTTCTTTCATAGTTCCTTAAAAATAAAATAAACAGCTATATCCCATATCTAAAAGCTGTCAAAAAAAAAAAACCCATATCTCAAAATAAAAACTAAATTCCAGCTTAAAAAAAAATCTAAAAAATATAGGTATCAAATATTAAAGGAACCAAATCAACTCACTGTACATGATATTTACATTTGAGTAAAACTCTTCTACGCATAGATGTGTAGATGAGCTCTACTTTTTGTCTAGGTAACACCATTTGAGCCACAAAAAATTATATATATTTTAATGTTTTTATTTATAAAGTATTTTTTTGTGGTACCCAATAGTGCCACCTAGGCAAAAAGTAGAGCTCCTCTACACATGCATGTGTAGAGTAATTTTACTCTTTACATTTTTCTTATGTGGGATCGGTGCCACATAATTTTCTTTATTTTTTTAATATTATTTTATTTATATAATTTATTTTTGTGTAGCATTAACGGACCCGTAAAAAAGAGTAGATGTATGGCAAAAGCCACAAAAGTTTCAAACCAAATACTCATATCCAAACATTTTATTGCCAAGAACATAGCATCATCACACACCATCATCGAACCATCCATTGGAAATACAAAAAAACACTCAAAAGTAGAGAAACTAGAACAAACAAAGCCAAACCCACTTTTTCAATTCATAAAACAAGGCAGGGAATTAGAAAGTAGTTTGATTAAAATCCATGGATCTTGATCTGATCCTTCTTCACAACTCCAGCCTGAACAAGGAATTGAGACACGTTCTTGCGCTGATCGCCTTGAAGCTGAATTATCTTCCCCAATTCCTTGTCTTGAACCACGTTACCATTACAGCAGAATTCCTTCTTCACGTCTTTCAGAATCTTTTCGTAGCTCAAGTTTTTCTTCAGCCCTTGCACTGTCGTCAAGCACTTCTTACCATTCCTCTGCTGAACGCGGATGTGAACATACTCCTTTGCCCCGGGGGCATCCGAATCCTTGGCGTCGGCGAATGGATCGAAAGCAGATGGGATCTGGAAGTCTAATTCAACCATGAACTTTGCTTAGCCGAGAATCTGAAACACGGTAGAGATCAGGTTATGAATGAGCACATAATTTCATCAACCAATTCCCAATCCATCCCTAAACCAATATAAAGAAACCCTTGCCTTGAAAAAGACACAGATATCAGGACAAGAATCCAGCAGATATAAACAACCATCAGAATTTTATTAATTCCCAATGAACATCCAGCAAAATACACAAAAAACCTGAACATGAAAGTTGAAACAACAAAACAACAAAACCAGGAAAAAGATCCTAGATCAACCTCGAACCCGTTCCTTCGATGTAAGCACCTCCCATGCCCTATGTGAAACTCATCTGTAACATTAATTTGTAAGCACCTCCCGTGACTCCATCCCTCCGATATCTGCCTAGCCTAGGAACCGGCATGGTTACCCTTGTTTCAAAAAAAAAAAACAACAAAACCAGGAAAAAGATCCACCTCCTGTGACTCCACCCCTCTGATGGAGTCCTAGCCTAGGAAAGGCTTGTTTCAAAAAAAAAAAAAAAAAAAAAAAAAAAAAAAAAAAAAAAAAAAAAAAAAAAAAAAAAACCAGGAAAAATATCCTAGATTGACCTCGAACCCAATACCAGAATCAGATAAGGGAACAGGAGAACCGGTGGTTATAAAAGCTGATCTATTGGGGTAAATTCAAAAACTCCCATTCCAATTACCAGCTTGGAAATTTGAGAAAAAGCCTAAAGTAGAATTCAGTTCAAATTGGGGATATTATGATTAAATCGCCAATACAAAAACAGGATAAGAATCGAGCAGATATGAACAATAAATCTGCCTCTAACAAAATACAAATAAAACCTCAACATCAAACGACAAAACTACGAACCCAGAAAACAAATCCCGAACCCAATAAAGAAAACAGATAACAGATTAAGAATCCAGCAGAAATAAAAGAACCAACAGAACTATTAACCTCCGATCGATCATCTAACAAAATAGACACCCTAAGCATAATAAATCAAAACAACGAATAAACCCCAGATCATCCACGAACCCAAAACCATAATCTTACGAACAAACAACAAAACCCCAATAATCACCAAATCAAATCCTCAAAAAAGACAAAAATCAAAAATAAGCAACAGAAACGCAAATCAAAACGTGAAAACGAAATTTAAAGGAATTGGATCGGATACTTACAGAAACGAGTGAAGAAATCAGAGAAAGAACAAGAACGAATTTAGCGATGAGACAATTGAGGGAAGGATTTGTGAGTATTTATAGAGGTTTTGGAGAAGGCGGCAACGGTCCGTTTTCACCGCGAATTCGAACCCGTTTTTGGTGTAAGGATTGAGCTGGAATTTTCTAAGGGGGATGACGTGGACGGTGGGGATCTGATCTGGTATGATCTACGCTGACGTGTATAAGGGAATAATCTTTTTTTTGGGAAAATAGACGCGTTCAATGAACGCGAACCGGATTCGAAATTGGACACCCGGGAAATTCGTGACCCGAGTGAGACGTGGAGCCCACGTAAGATGAATCTAGACTAGGCTGGTTCGGTCCAAGTGGGCCAACTGGGAGAGGTTTTTTTCTGTGATCGCCATTTCTTAAAACGGGCCGAACCGGGAGGGTGCAGGGTGGGCCATAATGTAACATGGACAATACTTTTTTTTTTAATTAAAAATAAAAATGCAACTCAATAATGAAAGGAGTGGGGACAACCGCAACAAATGAAGTGAGACGTGTTTTTAATTTTTTTTTTTATATATATTTTAACTGTCCAACCGCTTGTACGTATCTTGACTAATGTCACGAGACATACTGCATACGCCAATAATATTTAGATGTCGAGAAAATTCATAGAAAACTAATTTTTGAGTAGGTGCATCATCTTAAACACTTCAAGACCCCTTTGACCACTTAAGGCGATACAATCGTAAAAGAAAAGTAGTAAGTTGTATCATATATCACGGATTGGATCTCAAATATAATTGTATCTTTTTTAAAAAAATGAGATGAGGCAATTGTACTTACTATTTTTTTTTACAAATTTATTCTAGCACATATTAGTTTAGTTTAAGCGCTTTCCAATAGTCTTGAACTAGAAATAATCGAAGAAATATATCTTGAAGTCGTAGTTTCAACCAACTAGGTATGCCTTACTCATTGTGGATGTTGAACAAAAGGCTTGTGATTTGAATTTTTGATTAGCATGATGAATGAGTGTGAAAAGTATGTTCTTTGCCTTTGTTCGATACTTGATGTTTCATGGGATGTGAGGCTGTGAGCTACTTACGAACTACTTTTTTTTTAATGACTCTCCACATATCTGTTAATTTAGAACTAAATTCTGACTTTTACCTTTTCAAATAACTATAAAAACCTATTTAAAAAATTAAAAAATTAAAAATCTATTAAACATAAAATTGAAAGTTTAAGGACTAAGAAATTTCGTTTACCTTTTTTGTAAGACTTTTTTTTTATCGGTTGGTGTTTGAGTCATCCTAATATACTTCAACTAATTTCACACGACAACTCAACTCTATTATGTTTGGTTGATATCAAACCCGTAAGATATTAAATCCGTGATAGATGGTCACCGAGAATTGAATTCATTCTCTCGTACTAACAAGCATATCAAAACTAAATCAATTTCAACTACAAACCACACATTATGAACATGCAGCTAAAATAACCTTCAAACAAATCATAACACAATAAAAGAGACAATACAGACAAATGAAACAAATTGTATGAAAAATATTTCATGTACTTGACTGATCTGGCAAGCGTTTCAAGTCCATCTCAACTTGGTGAATTGTCCATTGCATATTCTCCAGTTTCTGCAAAATAAAAAGTGGAGAAAACTTAAAAACTTTCTTTTGTTCTCCGTTTACAACAAAGAGAATGAAAGGAATTAGCTATTTCACAAGGCATTACCATTACAATATCATGGTACTGCCTCGCAATTGTGTCGAAATGAGGGTCTACACCTTGATACTCACGGAGTCGAGTAACCTGGCAAAAACGTAAATGTAAACGATGTGATATGAACTAGCTAAGTCCAAAGTGAGAACATAAAATTCAGCAAACCATGGTTGCAATGCAAGTTGATCGCAGAATGAGGTCAATTCGCAAAACCAATAGAATAATAAGAGAACTTGTTGAATCTTTCATTATCCCTATGTTGTGAGAGTTAACTGAAAAGACAATCCATGGCAATTTGCTTTGGGTTTCCAGTTAAATTTCCAAAAGAGTTGTAAATGGATTTGCACGTTCACCAAGAAAAGGGATCTCTGAAACTGAGAGTTTTTCGACTCGAAAGTTACCAATTAGGTCACTCGGTTTAAAAAGAAAAGGAAGAAAGAGACACTTGCTGGGAATGCACTGTGCGAGCGTGTTGATACAGTGCTAGAGCTTTCTATCGTTTCCTAGCTTTATGGTTCCGTTCCGTCAGTTCCTCTCTATATTCAATATATAATGAGAAATACTTTCCTACCCATTATGTGTAGGACTCTACACATGCACATATGTGGCACCATTTGATGTCACATAATTTATTTTTAAACAAAAATAAATAAAAAAAGTAAGAAGAAAGAAAACAATTTAAGTGGCACCAAATGGTGTTACATATGTGCATGTGTAGAGTCCCCCACTACACATTGATGTGTAGGGAAGTATTTCTCATATATATAATTAGTTATATAAATTTATTATGTGGAGCACATATCATGATGATCCTCGTAACGGGAAATACGCCAGACGGCGAAAGCATACGAAGATAGTCTCTCTAAAAGTGGATAATGGAACTACTACTCTGCTGCTTTGACGCAGATGTAATGATGGGATGTCCTATATTTACAAGTTACTCAAAAGTGAGGAATATCTTCGAAATACATGAAGTTGTTCTACATGTGGTAGATGGTGGCTGAAAAACAAAGCTTAAGTGCCACGGAAGTGTGCGATTAGATATCTTTTTTGGTTAGAAAGAAATCATAGAACCTTCCAAGATAGAAAGAAATAGTTTACATTTTGCTAGATTTATTTTGACTGGCCTTGATTGGAGATGCTACTTGTAATAGTTTTATCTAAAAAGAACTCTCTACAGTGGTTAGTTTTCTCTTTTTTCAATGAGAATAATTTACATGATGTCTGGGTAGCATGCTACCAGCCTACCATTAATGTAGACAACTTTTAGCCATACATTTTTTTTTTTTTTTTTAAGATTATTTCTTAAAATTAAATATAAAAAAGACGTGGCTATCTTTTAGCCATATTGGTGGCAGCATGCTTCCTGGGCATCATGTAAATTATTCTCTTTTTCAATTACCCTCGAATATATTCTCCTTTTTTTTTTTTGAAATTCCCTTGAATATATTCTCGTTCCTTATCATATATAGATAGAGAGAGAGACTTACTGCTTTATTATAAGAAATAGAAGCTTCCTCCGTAGCTTCAACAAGATATTTTCTGTAAAAAAAGAAAATTACGAATCATATTTACCTTGAAGATAACACACTGGACGGCTTGCTAAAGATGATATACTCTGACAAATACCTTATTTTATGAAGGGCGGGTATAGATTCCTGAGTGTAAGTCTCTAACAGGAGAACGTGCTCTAAAACGCTGAAAAACGAGGTGCATAATTACGATAGAGCATGAGCAATGCATATTTAGAGAATTTCTATTAGATTATATGGGGTTCCATCTCCAAACCAATTAACAATGAAATGAGTAGTCGACCATATTTTATACATGTTAAGAGGTCTCCTCACATTTTAATGTGGATTGGGATCCTTAACAATTTTCGCTCCAAAACATAAATTCGGGAGGGATGCATGAAAGGGAATTGCCACCATAAGTTAGGATGTACTGACTGAAAATATGTCACATGCTAATATAAACTATAAAGTGTAAAGTACCATGTTTGCCACATGATGGGTATGGGCACAATCTGACATGCGTTCGACACATGTTTGACACATGAAAAAAGATTGTATGTATATCTAATTGTTTAACAGACACGGGATCCAATGAACATCGAGTTATAACAGACCTTAGTTTCGCATTCATGGTTTCACACCTCTTGCACAGCCATGTTTTCTGGAGATCGTCCTACAAAATTTTAGTTCAACCAGGTTAATATGCTAAAATTACACGAATACAATTAAAAAAAAATTAATAACTGAAACCCTTTGTGCAAATTTAACCATCCATTATGCTAGAAAATAACAACAATTACATATTTATGTTGATGCTGCAGCTTCAAATCTTTGACAAGCTTAATTAGTACTCCCAAGATCTGCTCAAGTACCTAGAATTTGAAGTTTGAACAAAATTTTAAAAAAATCACACAGTTAACCTTTGACAAAATGGATTGAAAAAACTCGTACATTAAAAGGAACTTCATGTCATATACATTGTAATATTCAGCGAACTTTCTGTCTGCCGAGTAAAGATCTTCCCGTAAAGCTTCTTCTTCCCTTTCAATTTCCTCAATGATCAACTTGACCCTATTTAACGAAGTCTTAGTGAGAAGATGAACAAATGGGGTATACAAAAAGACAACGAAGAATTAATATCATGAAGCAAATCAGACCTTTCTGGAAGCCGAGCACTAGAGCTATGATGCCCAGACGATGAATCTGCATGAATGTAATGCCATAAGATATGCATTGTAAAGTGAATTGCCTATTAAAAGCAAAGTTCGTAAATTTTCAAATATTTTTTTGCGATCACAAACCTGCCCCTGCATTTTTTTCACTTTTTCCCGCCTTAATAAGGACACCCATAAAATTTCATTTTCCAAGATCAAGCAGCATAAAGATGGACAATATTCACGTGGATAAATGTGGTTAAACATGTATAATCTAACCTTTCAACAGCTTAAAAAGACAGATCAACCATTTTAACACACAAATCAAGTAAATATCAACATTTTGACACGTAAAATCAAGTAAATATAACTGAAGCTAGAAATACAGAAAAAACAAGACCATCACACTTGCATCTTTAGTACATGCTTGCAAAATCTACAAAATGGTAAGGAACAATAGACCTACCAATGTCATCCATCACAAAAGCATCAGCCACCTTATCACATTTAGTCTTCAAACGAGCATCAATCTCACGGGAGAGAGCCATTTGATATTCATTCATATCCTGTAACAACAAAAGAACATGTTACAGATTTCTATTGGCGATGCCTTGCATAAATTGAAAGCGGAGTATAAGGTGACTGAAAAACAATGTTTGGTACAGAACTTAATTTTAGAGAAGGGAACTGCAAAACAATCCAATTCAACAAAAGCTAACATAAAAAAAAAAATATATGTAAATTTAGTCCATAATTTGATTCCTCCACCCATTCCCACGTAGATGACATACCATGGAAGGCACTTGATGGAGCTGCGTTTGCCATAAAAAGGCAGGTGTGATTCCAAGATAGCGATTGGGAACACCGCCTACTCCAGGTTCTGCAGTGTCATTTGAGCTAACCAAAAGACTATTGTTCACAATGCTTCCAGTACTATTTGTACTTGCATAATTTGTTGAGTTAGCACTTGAACTGACTGTGACACCAGTGCTTGTACTATCGAGGGAACTTCGAGACATTACACTCAATTTCTCAATCTCTTCCTCATGGATTTCACCATCCTTTGATATAAGAGGAAGCCTTAATCTTTGAGATGCTTCTGCCACAACCATTCGATGCTCAAGAGTCTCATAAACCTGAGACAAGGTTTGAAAGCTATGACTCCATCTATGCAGACGAGGGGTAATGTATAATGAACCATATACTTAAAGACCAATATAGCATGTGCATGGCAAATTGATAAAGACATAGAATGAGAGAGGAGTTCCGTTGAACAATCTGCAGCAAATTTTACGCCACAAAAACAACCTACAGCTTGTTTATGCACTGAAAAAAATTGAAAGCGATAAAGACGAAAAAATATCAAAAGTTACAAACTTTAACCAGCAGTAAACTTGTGGTGTTTCCACAACTTCACTATTTTGCAGATTTCCACCCTTCAATATTTCATTACATTTTCTTAGCAAAACCACTACATAACAGATCCACTCAGTTTGAGTTGCCATACAAACAACATATTGAACGTCTTTTTTTCTTTTTTTTTATATCTGTGATTGTCTGGGCCAGCTTGTGCGCACCTCGAATAATGTCACGGGACATACAAACAATATATTGAACGTCATTTTAAGCTAAAAGAAAAGAAAGACACACATTTAAGCTCAATTATCCTCCCAGTTAAAATAAGAAAGGTGGTATTACAACGTATTTTGGAACATTTGGATGGAACGCAACACTCAAATTTTCTTAGATAAGCACTCTAGTTTCGACTTGATTATGGAACTTATCACCTTCTTAGCTCTTTTGTGGTGTAAAATTTAAATTATCACCTCATTTGTGACACAGCAGTCTTTCTTCCCTTACACCTCAGCTTGTTGTAATTCTCCTTGATTGGACCTATTCTTTTGTAGTGAAAAATTATTAAGTACCGGAGATCGCTTATTTGATTTTTTGTAGTCTATAACTATATATTGTGATTTCATGAATCAATGAAATTGTTTCTTATCTAAAAAAATTTATTTTTCCCATCGATATATATTACAAAGTACTTTTTACAATCAATTGCATAAGAAAAATCAGTTCAAGAAGATAATCAAACAGTCAGAAATCAAGGTTATAATTTAGTTTAGTGAGTGGATGATTTCCTTAAAGAAAAGTTGATCCACTCTGAATTGGATGTATGGAAACGTAGATTCGGAGTATGACGGATAGGAAATTTTTGAATTTGATTGTGGGTGAGAATTAGCCCTCTTTGAAGCCTATCGACCATCATCCGCTGAATTTTCACTTTTTTTAGTTCAACAACAGTTAGAGGGAGATTCGAACTTGTTCTTGTTGGCCACGGAATTTTACTTTGTACCATAATATACAATGATTACTACAAACCTGAGATGAATTCTTCAAGCCTAGTTGTGGATAAAGGGCATGAACATCTCGAACTCCGCCAAGGCTCGCCATCGAAACAGCCTGTTGGTACTCTTCCACCATTGCAATCGCTTCAGAGTAGATTGCCTGCATGAAACACCCAACAACTGTAACACTCGGGGTAAAATTATGCAAAGAACTCAATCAATTTTAAAAATATCACAGAAACCAGAACTAGAAAATCAAAGTAAGAACAACCTACCATGGCTTCCAAATAACGCAACCTCTCCCTCGACATTTCTTCCCTCGCCTGTAAAATTAAACTTCCAGGATTCAGTAACGAAAAACAACACCAGAACTGAAACCAACTCGAATACACGATTAGGTCAAGAAATCGCTCAATTCCACCTACATTTCCTCGGAAATCAATAGAGCACACGAATTGAAAGGAACGAAACGAAACGAGAAAGAGATAATTAGATGGATTACGAGTTGTAGATCGTAGTGGATGGGCTTGGAGACGAGAGATCCATCGGGAGCCAAGCAGTGGCGCTCCAACTGATCAATCACCTGCGTCACGTCCGCCGGTAGGTTTTGTCCACCGCCCTGTAAGCTTTTCGCCATGGAAGATGATAGGATCGGAGCAGAGATCACTGTGAGCAGTTATCGGAGCTCCGGTGAGCAAATGTATCGAAATCTCCTTGTAGATGGACACTGCTCTCCGGCCGGCCTCGAGGTTGAAACTTTTGCAGCGCGCAAAAGCGACACGCTTAACTGAATTTACCAGAATACCCATTGTGTATATTTGAATTTTGAATACTTAGAGACCGTCTAATAGCTAACGGAATAATAGTTTAAGTGACATAAATGCTCACCTAATAATCTTGGCCTCAAGTCTTCTCCATCTCTGATTATTGTAATCTAAAAAAAAGACACCGTCTAATAACCCATCCATTGTTGTAAACTAAAAAATGAGTTAGATGGCTGGGTAGGTGAGATCGATAATTGATCGATAGGACACATGGAGGCAGATCACATAGGTCAAGAACAAAGATGAAAATGTCTTTAGACATTTCAATTGGTTGAGGTTACAGATTTCGAAATATACTCTCTCGAATGTTTATGATTCAAGACTGTTGAAAAATGCTTAATCTAAAATACTTTCCAAAATATTCGGTGTCACGTCCTAAAAACGAGTTAACCACCTCTTTAATATAGGAGAATGAAACTTTGATTTCCCGATTTTAAAAAACAACATAGAGGAAAGTGATGGGCCGAGAGATAGCGGGCTTTGCAAAATTGAAAAATAATGGAGTAACTTATCTCGGTCTAGGTCGAATTTTATGTCAATTGACTTAGTTACTTTACTTTAGTGTAAGTTGAAAATTCAAACTCCAACTCTAAAAAAAAAATCTTCTTTTTTTTTTTTTTCTAAACCTAACTCTAAAACTTTATTATATATGATTTTACAAACGTTATTTTCATTGTGTTTGTCTGGTTAAGTATGGAAAGAAAAAGACATTATAATATGTTTGGGCATCCACATGCTTTGAATGATGGCTGCCTCAAATTGTAACATGTGCACATTTCACTTTGTAATTTCACTTTAATGTATTATTTTATTGTATGGTTATTATGAATAATGTTTGTCTTTAACTTCACTTGGCAAGATGTTTAAAATAAAAGGCTTCCCTTGGCAGGCTGTCATTTTTGACATAGTCTCACAAGATCAAAGTTTTTCAAAAGTTTATTGATAATAATTCTCATATTTTAAAATCATGGTATAGTGATGTAAGGCCCTCGACGACATCGTATATTTAAAGACCAAAAAGTTATGAGTTCGAGTTTCCTACCTAAATTTGTTGTAATCTAAATATTATTTATTTAATATGCATATTAAACCATGTGAACATTATGGATGAATAATGTGTTAGATTATTTTGTGGAACAAAATAAAAACTTTACTTTATTTTGTTTTGTTTTTCTTTTTATGTTGTCTCTCAAATCTAAAGGCGTCTAATACATCCCAACTTAGATTTCATGTATGCATGTAAACTTTAAATTTAATGTATACTAAATAACAAATAAAATTTTAAAAAATAATTAATCGATTAAAATTTATTGTTATTTTTTCAGTACAAATTAGGAGAGGGGATTACAAATACTCATTACATGGTTCAAATTACTCGTGACGTTAATGTTGTTTACACCAAATAATGAAACCATTGCATAAAATTTATTGTTATTGTTTTAACATATCTTTATATTTTAAATATTTGATTTTGATGGATTAAATTTATAATTTTAAAACTAAATTTTGTTAGGTGGTCTAATTATTGAAAATAATAGATCATTAAAAAAGTTCCGATTTAACTAGGATAAAATTGAAACAGGAAAACCCAAATGAATGGATTTTAGCTTTGAGTGAAGTATAAAGGGAATTTAGAAGTAGCTGACATGATTACTTGTCAAACATTTTTTTTATTTTGTTTAATTTCTTGATATTTGGAGATGGAGAAATTGAACTCATAATCTTTTTAGTGTAACAGTTCTTGATACTTGTCAAAAACATATTAAGTTTATTCTTAAAAAAATATCAAATCAAGTTAAATGAAATAAAGAGAAGCTCAAACATAAATCTAACCATATTAAACAAAATCACAACTGAGTAAGATCATTAATTATGAGAAGAATTTGGGTGCACCTTAAATAGTACTCTATCATGATGTTACTTATGTGACATCTTTGATGTTATTTGAAGTATACCAAATTCTTCATTTTTTTTTAATATTAGTTGGAGAGAAAATTACAAATATCAATTTCATGAATTAAATTCGTAACGTTGAGATTGGTCTGGTTTACAACCAAACAGGAGAACCACGGCCCAGTGGTCCATTAGGTAAATTTTCCTCATTAATTATGGTCAAAACAAGAAACGAAATTAAGAATAATCTTTTAAAAAAAATGATGTTAATATGAGCACACTGCTCGTAATTCTCTATTTCTTCTCACGCATCTTTCATGTTTCAATTTCAAACAAATCAATGAAAACGACGCCGTTTTCAGACGACAGAACCGACCGACCCTTCATTTTCCCTCTTTAAAAATCACTGTAACCTCTCTTCAAATTCCCCACAGATTCTCCCAAAAACCTCGAAACCCCCTAGAATTCATCTTCGACTCTCTCTCTCTCCAGCCATGGACGCCGGAAAAACTGGCCGGAGAAGACAGAGCAGCGTTCTGTGGCGGTCGTTCAGGAACGGCGATTTCGGAGAAGAAGACGTCTGGAACGTTCTTTCAAAATCCGACGTCGATTCGAATTTCGTCGCCGATTCGTGCGTTATCGAATCCGTTTATGCTCAGATTGGTTCGAAATCGGCTCCTCGGTCGATTCCGCAGTGGTTTGAACCTAACGGAAGTACAAACCGAAGGGAATTCGGTTCGGAGCGCGATGAGTATTCGAGCGACGGCGGCGATGATGAGGAGGAGGAGGAAGGATTTGATTACAGAGTTCCGCCGCATGAATTGATAGCGAAGAGACTGGCTAGGGCTCGGATTTCGTCGTTTTCTGTGGTTGAAGGAGTTGGAAGAACTTTGATAGGGAGAGGGATTTTTTTGCAACCTAGGGTTAGGAAAAAAAAAATAGCAAAAACAGGTCAAGGATGCAAAATATTTGCATAATGGGGTCGTCGCGTGGGTGGGAGACACGCAACGACCTTTTTTTTAGGTGGCGTGGGGCCCCCCCCCCGC
>JBBMEF010000001.1:5051140-5064882 GCA_037832685.1 Sicyos baderoa | reverse complement strand
GAGTTTTTTTTTTTTTTTTGTCTTTTTCCCCCCCCCCCCCCCGCCACCAAAAAAATGAAACGGCAAGCAAACGGAGATTTTGGGTGGCGTGGGTGGGAGACACGACACCCAAAAAAAAAATTAAAAAAAAAAAAAAACCTGCAATTAAACTTGCAATAAAAACCTAAACTCTGCCACGTAGAACCTGTTGGAAAGAGGAAAATTTGAAAACTCAAATTGATTTGACATATTAGAATTTAAAAGAGAAAAAGAAACACAAAGGATACGTTGGAAAGAGAAAAAGAAACTCAAAGGACATGTTGGAAAGAGGAAAATTTAATAGGAATTTTCATTTTTTATTTTTTATTTTTTATTTGAGAGTAGATTCACATTTGCCACCACATCTTCATTTAGATTTACTAAATCTTCATTTTGTACTTTGGCCTTATGGTAAGTACTGTTTGTAAGAAATAACAGCGTGATTTTTGGGGTAGTGGAAAAGGCCGGCGTTTTCATGCTAATTGTTTGTATCAAAAACAGTTTTTTTTTACTGTGGGGTGTGTTTGGTTTAGGTTTTGGAGATGAAGATGAGTCATGAGTGTAACCTGTGATTTGGACCATGTTTATATTAAATTTTCCTATTAAATGTGAATCTATTAAATTTTCTTATTAAATGTGAATCTATTAAAAGTCTACCCTTTCCATTTGCTTGTTTTTTTCTTGTTGTTGATACCGGCAAGACTCAGCCTGAATGAAGATGTTGTGGTGGCAAATGTGAATCTACTCTCAAATAAAAAATAAAAAATGAAAATCTCTATTAAATTTTCCTCTTTCCAACATGTCCTTTGGGTTTCTTTTTCTCTTTCCAACGTATCCTTCGTGTTTCTTTTTCTCTTTTAAATTTTAATATGTCAAATCAATTTGAGTTTTCAAATTTTCCTCTTTCCAACAGGTCCCACGTGGCAAAGTTTAGGTTTTTATTGCAGGTTTTTTTTTTTTTTTTTTTTTTTTTTTCCTTTTTTTTTGGGTGGCGTGTCTCCCCCCCCCACCACCAAAAACCTCCGTTTGGTTTCCTTTTCCCTTTTTTGGTGGCGTGGGTGGGAGACATGCCACCTAAAAAAAAGGGTCGTCGCGTGTCTCCCACCCACGCGACGACCCCATTATGCAAATATTTTGCATCTTTGACCCGTTTTTGCCATTTTTTTTTTCTAAGTCTAGGTTTCAAAAAATCCAAGGGAGAGATCTAAGTACGGTTAGGAATGCTGTTCTTATCAAAACTGGTTTTCTCGAATTATGTTAACCCATCATTTTTTTTCTTCTAGAATCTCTAAATAATATTTGTTGTATAATTATAAAAAAAACATTAATAATTAAAATTTGGGTATAAAATGTATCTTACAAATTTGGTGGTATTTCTCTCTCTCTTTTTTTTTTTTACTCATGAGATTAGCAACATTTATAATGTTTGAGTTAGAAGGGATATTATGTTTTAATAAAAAATAATAAATTAGGTCATTTGATAATCATTTGATTTTTGAAATTTAAGTTTATTTTCACTGAAATTGTATTTCACTTTCTTCACAATATTTTTATCTTTTCTTGAGAAAGTAGGGAGATACTAACCAACTTTTAAAAACAAAATCAAACTTTTAGAAGTTATTTTCTTTTTCAAATTTTGATTTGATTTTTATAAATATAGGTGAGAGGTAGATATATAAGTAAGAAAAAATACATGATAAATAGTTGTTATATGCTTAAATTTCAAAAACTAAAAATAAAATAAATGATATCAAATATAGACTTGATTAAGTAGGCGACACTCGTTAAGGATATAAATTAGATAGTTTTTTTTTTTTTAGTACATATAAATTAGATAGTTGATTAAATAAAAAACAAGTTTTTCAATTTTAAATGAGAGTAGATTTGTTTTTTTATACAAAAAGAGAGTTGAATTATGTTGTCGAATTTCAATTTATTTTTTTATAATTATTTACTCAACTTAACATTATCAACAAAATAAAATTATATCAATTGTTGACACGAGGACAACTAAATTACAAATTATATACTGTTTAATAGGTTTTATCCAACTATAAGATGTTGAATTCTAACTTTCTCAAATTTTACAATTTATACTTAAAAAAATAAACGAGTAATCACTTTACTCACCAAAAAACCGGACATAAGAAAGGTCCATTTTGATTTATTACATCATCACACAATCTAACTCTTATTTACCTATACTCGCAAAAAACGGACAACAATATTTTTAATTAAATTTAAAATGTATATCAACATTATAGCCTCCACTCTTGTAACTAACCACTTCCAAATCTAGAGGTTATAGATTTTTGACAAACTATTATTATTTTTTATATTATTATATTACAATATTAGTCAATTTGTATTATTATTATTATTATTTTTTTAAATATATCATAATTTATCTCTAAATTATAAAAAGATGTACATATGATTGCTATTGAAATTATTAGCACTATTCCACTAATTTTAATTAATATTAAATTCAAAATTATAATAGAAACTGTTTTTTTTTTATTAGAATGTATAGACTATTTCTATTGTCAATTGTAAAAATAAACGGAGAAAAACTGATAAGTTAAACCGTACCAATATTTACAAATTACAAATTTCTCATTTATTTTCTTTTATAAATTAATTAAACAATATAATTATAATTCCAAATATATCACAAATGCGGGGATAGCTCAGTTGGGAGAGCGTCAGACTGAAGATCTGAAGGTCGCGTGTTCGATCCACGCTCACCGCAATTTTT
Source organism: Sicyos baderoa (assembly GCA_037832685.1). Lineage (NCBI taxonomy): Eukaryota > Viridiplantae > Streptophyta > Magnoliopsida > Cucurbitales > Cucurbitaceae > Sicyos > Sicyos baderoa. The sequence goes on along the minus strand of JBBMEF010000001.1, from coordinate 5,062,106 downwards.
TTTATTATTTCGTAGGTTTTCTTCTCGCGACACGTGTCTAATCTTAACGCTCCATTTTAGTCAATCTGGGCTCTCTGTTTGGGCCTTCTTCAGTAGGCTATCGCCTAAAGGCCCAAATAGCTAATTTATTAATATTATTTTTTAATTTGTTTAATAAAAACCAAGGTTTCCGAGTTAGTTGGGATTATAATTTATTTCCATGAATTCCTGTTATAAATTATGGTCATAATTTATTATTTTCAAAATGGTGTAAAAGGGTTGAATTTAATTATTATTATTATTATTTCCAAAAAAATTATTATTGTTATTATTTATTTTGTTTGAAGCATGAATGTTAATTTCTTTTTATTATTATTATTATTTGAATTGTAAGCATAAATATTAATAAAACAATAGTTTACTGATTGAAGTAACATTAATTTCAAAATAGAATAAACAAGTGATAGAATAACATTAAAAAATAACTTCAAAGATAAATCGTATCAATAATTAATTTTGAATGAATTCTTAAAAAACCTTCATTAAGGATGAACAATACCGATAATTAATTTTCTATGAATTCTGAAAAACCCATTGTAAAAACCAAAGAAATTATGATATTTTTATTCAAAAAAAAGGGTTGAATTTTTATATGTCAAATAATGTTTTTAACCTAAAATATATGATGTTATTCATGGAACATGACAAAAAAAATGTATTAGGAATATTTTTAACCTAAAATATTCCCGCCCAACGGCACCATCTCACACCTCCACTGACTTTCTCATGGCCTCCAATAAAATAAGAACACGTGTCCAATTTCACTTGGAGTGGGCCACATGGTATAGAAGCCCCGATCCTTCCAATTTCCATATCATGGCGTAAAGGAAACAAATCGAAATATGTTCGGACATTCCTTTTCCTTCCCCTTCCCTTTTCCCTCTCAGCCTCTCTCCGAAGCTCTTCCGCCGTGATCCTTCACAGCTCCGCCGGTACCTGTTTTTCCGGTAAGCGCCTTCAATCGATTCGCTTTTGTTCTTGTTTGTTTGATGGCGGCTGAGAAATTCCTGAGCCGTTGTTGAATCGGTTTCTGTGATCGTGTTTTGATTCTAGATTCTTGTTTTGTATCATTGTTAAATCGGTTCCGACGTGCGCTTTTGATCGAGGACTTCGTTTCTGTTTTGTCGATGAATCGTTAAGGAACGCACTTATGTGGATTTTTTGTGCTGTGACTTGATCTGTTCTTTGATTTTTGTTTTACTTGCTTGAACAGAAGCTGATACGATGAGTTTTGGAGTCGTAAGGCGACGGATTGCGTCAGGAGGCTCTAATCTGGCAAGTTTTTTGTGCGTTCTTTCCGTTTTCTTCAGGATTGTGTGATGCGTTTAGGATTTGTATCGGTGTGTAGAATTTTCTGATTCTGTAGTGTTTTCATTTCAGTTTTCTGTGCAGTATTTGCGGGGAATTCGTCCTTCCATTTCTGCAGGAAGAGTACGTACCGTTGCCGAGAAAGAGGTAGTTATGTTTTCTGAAGTCTCGGTCGCTTTTTGCGGTTTGACATAGCACGAATAATAAGTTATACGCTAGAAGTGATATGTATCTCTTTGGTTTTTCTGAAATGTCTGTTAAATGGAATGAAAATGAGTGTCCTCAAGGGTGGCACAGTTGGTTGAAGACTTGAGATTTGAAGGTGTGCTCTCCTCAATGTCTCAGGTTTGAGACTCACCTGTGACATTAATTTGTAGACACCTCCCGTGCCTCCATTCCTTCAATGTCTCCCGGTGCCTAGCTTAGGGACGGACGTGGTTATCCTTGTTTAAAAAAATAATGAAAATGAACGGGGATGTTGTTTTTTTGGATATTTTTCGTGGTATAAATTATTTATGTATCTTGAATGCTTTGTTTTCTCTACACATTTTAGATTTTGCACCAGTGTAGAAGCTTTGGACATGTCAGGAATTTTTCTCATCTACTTTCACCAGGTAGTTTTGATTACAACTTTTTTATGTACTTGTTTAAGCTCCCGCCTCATGCCTTGTTCAAATATATGTTTTCGTTTGTTTGATTGATGCCTATTTGTGACAGGGGGCCTTGCTAGTCCACAGTCTCTGAGGTTAGTTACCATTATACAATTTCGCGTGTTCTGATACCACATCTAACATAAACTTCACCTGCAAATACTTAAGACCAGTTACACAGAACAACACAGTAAAAAAGTTGAAAATCCCTATTATATGGATAGTTCTTCAATATGCACCAATGTTAAGGAAAACAGCCAAACAAACAACACCAACTCCAGACAAATCAAGAGTGTTGGTAACCTTTCCCAACCTACCAAGCTCACAAAATACCGACATGCCTTCCTAAACCTCCCTGCCCATCAGCCATCTTTCATACCCCTTTTAAGACATTGCATATTTAAGTGAGGAATTGACATTTCATTGATGCATAATTTTTGTTACTTGTTAAAATAATTCATAGCCACTACAATGTTGCTCTTCTAATCGAAAATATAGTTTTAGAGGAATACAGAACAAATAGGACTTCATCTAGTTCTTTCTATAATTAGTATTTATATATTGAGAAATTATCATTAGGTCTTTTGTGACTGTCCCCTTTTGGTTTTAAATTTCTATGTGGTGATCAGGGTAGCTTCTGCAAGTATGCAGCAAATACCTATGATGCAATCAAATGGCCGGAACTTCTCTTCAGATAATGGTGTGATATCACTGTCCTTTCTTAATGGGTTTTGTTTGTGTTTTTGTCTTGAACATTATTTGAGCGTTAAATTGGCGTGGCTTTATATAAAACAGAGAACCCTTTTTGTAACTTTTAGCTGATGTTTTTTTTTATCATGCTAGCTACATTAGGACTAGACTACTAGTTATAACTAACACTAATATTAGACAGAGAACCCTTTTGTAATTTTTTTTTTGGTTTCCTCTAACAGAAATTTTATGATTAAATGTGAAAAGATGTGATGCCTAAACAAGGATTTCTCTCTTGTTTTCTGGAAAAACGGATTCCTCTCTTTATCTTGAGTCCTAGGGTGTGTATCATTGTTTATAATCCGTGTTTCAAAAAGCGTGTGAGGCTTACGCCTCGTTGAGGCGGCAAGAAAAAGCCTTGAGACTTACGCCTTGAGAGAGGAGAGTGAGGTGTACGCCTCTTTGGAGTGAGGCTTACGCCTCAGAGGCATAAAACATACGCTTTTTGTTTAAATTGATTTTTAACCTCTTGTTTGCTGATTTTTTTAATTATTCACCAAGTTAAACAATGTTTTATCATCTTTTTTTTTATTTCTCTATTTTTGTAATACATTAGTACATTTATTTATTTTTACCATGGGATGCTTGCATATTTTTCTTTCCATTTTCCTATTTTGTTTAGTTGTATTTTCTTTGATTTTTTAATTATAAAATTATATATTCTTCTATTTAAATATAAATTTTCATCTTTAAAATGAGGTTTACGCCTCAAACCGCCTTGAGGCTTACGCCTTGCCTCATTAGGAGAAAACGCTCAAGGCCGCCTTGAGCCTTTTAAAACACTGTTTATACTTTTCAAGTGCTTGAAACATTTCCTCAACACTTGGGAAGTCTTCCAAACATGCCCTAATTTGCATAAAAACTAAAATTTGCGGACACAGATTTAAGTTCGTTATTCTGATATCACTTAGATAAGTTGGAATGATTTTATCTACTTGTCCATTAGATTTAGCAATTATCTGTAGCACACTTTCAATAGGAGTTAAATTAGTAAAATCGAGGGTGTTTTGGCATCATTCATTGGTTTACATAACTCATAGCTTCGAATGTTCATTATGATGTTGCTTGCTTATTTATTTATTTAGTGAAGAGTATATTGCAAGTTCACTCTGTTTCTACTAGCTTATTTCTTTCTCTATAATTGTATTTAAGAATTCAGACCCTTTTTTATTTTTTTGTAATTTACCTGTTGTCATGTTTGACAATAAAGGCGATCTGCTTGACGTTGTTGTCCCTCCATTGGCTGAATCTATTACTGACGGAACGCTGGCAAAATTCCTGAAGAGTATGTTCTTTGGTTATTAAGTATATTGCTTGTTGCTACATAATGCACCCATTTTTTTGGTGATTTATTAAGAAGTCATTCTGGTAATGTCAAGAGCAGATCCGGGTGACAGAGTAGAATTGGATGAAGCAATTGCTCAAATTGAAACAGATAAGGTGTTGATTCTTAGATTTACAAGGGAAAGTTGATTTTCGTTTCCTTCTTTCTGTCAAAATGATTTGGCATTTCTTCAAATCCTCTAATTTTCTATCAGGTTACAATTGATGTCACTAGTCCAGGAGCTGGTGTTATTCAGAAGGTGACTATTTCTGGACTTCCTACAGTTAATTTCATTAGCTACGCTTCTTGTAAGTTGATGGGTAATTAATATAAATGCTGGCAGTTTGTTGCTAAGGAAGGAGATACCGTGGAACCAGGTACCAAGGTTGCAGTTATTTCAAAATCTGGTGAAGGTGTAACTCATGTTGCTCCTTCTGAGAACGCCCCGGAAAAAGCTGCATCTCAGGCTGCTCCAGCTGAAAAAATAGAAAAGCCCAAAGTCGAAACTTCTACTAGCGAGAAGCCTAAAGCACCATCTCCACCGCCTAAGCGCTCAGCTACCGAGCCCCAGCTTCCTCCCAAGGATAGGGAAAGACGAGTAAGGACCATAAATTAAATCCGCATGGGCCTCTAATGTATTCACTCTTTAATTATTTTTTCAGTTTGTAGTTCGGGTCGTTTCGTGAACTTTTCTCCCATTGCTTCATTCCTTGGGATTGCCATGACTTCAGGTTCCAATGACAAGGCTTCGAAAGAGGGTTGCTACACGATTGAAAGATTCTCAGAACACATTTGCCATGCTTACTACTTTCAATGAAGTCGACATGTACTACACCAATCGTATTATCCGATTTCCAGCATGTTTTTTGCATTGGTTTTTCTCTGCCTATGTAGAAACTAGAATTGCAGCTTCCCTTTTTTTTTTTTTGAGAAACATTGCAGCCTCCCATTTACCTTTCTAATCATCCTTATTGTTTGCCGTTTGGCTATCTAGTTCCCATTTCAACTTTTATGGTCCATCATGTCATGCACAAATGCTAGTTTTTGTTGGTATTTTCTATCTAACCCGTCCCCGTTTCTAACATGTAAATCTACTTTAGACTCTAGGTATCTTTGGGCATTTTAAGGATGTTGGGGCATTTTTTAGTATGTAATCCTATTAGTTGGCTTTATCTTCACATCTTCATGTATTTATGGTAGGTCTTTGCTGCTACATTTGTAACTTATGAACTGCTTTTATGCAGGACGAATTTGATGAAGCTTCGTTCTGATTACAAGGATGCTTTTGTAGAAAAACACGGAGTCAAGTTGGGTCTTATGTCTGGATTTATTAAAGTACGTATTTGTTAACTTTGTGGATATGCTAGTTCCAGATGTGAACGAGGTGAGGTGTATATATGATTGTATTGCCAATTCATATTCTTTCTTTCATGTTTCAGGCTGCTGTTAGTGGGCTTCAGAATCAACCTATTATTAATGCTGTGATTGATGGGGATGATATCATATACAGAGACAATGTAGACATTAGCATAGCGGTTGGCACTCCTAAGGTCTGTTCAAGTTTTCCATAGCTTTGCAGTTTTTTTGTTTGTTGTTAAGGTCCTAATGGTGAATTGAAAACGGAAAATGGAAACGGGACCATGATTCCTCCTAGTGTCGATTCGTCGACACGTAAAATGTCGCTGCTAAACCCAAGAGAGGTCTTACATATATGAGCGTACACACTTTTCTTAAGAAATATTTGTGAGGCCGTGCACAACTCGACTATACTCAAAGAACAACCGCCTAACTTTATTACATCTATTTTTTTTATATCTGTCACTTTGTGAGTGTAGTGGCTAGCTTACCTACAACTTGACTATTCTCACGGGACTTAAAACATGTCCCTACAATATTTGGATGTGAAGGAAACCTATCATGAATTAAACCCATCACCTCCTAAATCTTCAAGACCCTCTTTGACCACTAGGTCACTCCATGATGGTTAACCTTTCTTCAGCTAGTTATCAAAGAAACTTGTAGGAAATTAATTCTTAAGTAAGAGACTATCATATATTGAATTCATTGCCTCTTAGTCTGTAAGGTCCTCTTGATCATTTCGGCAACTCATGACGATTAACAAAATACTGACACTTACAAAATCAATTCAAAAAACTAAAAAATTTCTGCTCATGAAGGCTGCTTCATTATGTTTTACTATTTGTCCATGCAGGGTCTGGTTGTGCCAGTTCTTCGAAATGTCGATAAGATGAATTTTGCTGACATAGAGAAGGGGATAAACAGCCTTGCAAAGAAGGCAAATGATGGTACTATATCAATCGACGAGATGGCTGGAGGTTCCTTCACTGTTTCCAACGGTGGTGTTTATGGAAGCCTTTTGAGTACCCCTATTATTAATCCTCCTCAGGTTCGTACTCCTAAAACATATCTTATTGATCTCGAGTCGAGTTCACCCACATGTGCTCATAAAATCATGCGACATGCAATACTCTCCATGATATCACTTCCATGGATACTTTTGAACAAAGAAAGTTATGTGAACTTATTTGAATCCATGGGGGATGGGGTGAAAATATTCCTTTGCATCCTTGAAAAATAGAAAGAAATAATAATCCATATGCTTTGATAGTTCGTTCATACTGCAGCTGGACTATACTACTAAGCTTTTTTTGTCATTTCATTTTGGTTTTGGCAGTCTGCAATCTTGGGAATGCACTCGATCGTCTCCCGTCCTGTGGTGGTTGGAGGCGTCGTTCTGCCACGACCAATGATGTACATTGCCCTAACATATGACCATAGACTCATCGATGGAAGAGAGGCGGTATTCTTTTTGCGCCGCATCAAAGATGTCGTCGAAGACCCACGAAGACTTCTCCTCGACATATAAAGGCGCTTCAAAACTAAAGCTGCTACAAAGAAATCTTTAGCTTGTGGATTTTCCAAGGGGTAAACCTTCAAACCGTTTGAGAAATAAATACTCAGTTTTCCTCAGATTTCAAGTTTTGTAGAATTTCCCGTACTTTTGCTCCCATATGTTATTGCGGCTTTGTCTCATAATTGATTCTGAAAATGAGAGAATTTTCCATTAATTTGTTATGTGGGAAACTGCCACCTCCGTTTTGTTGAATTGTTTTTGATATTTAAGTCATTCTTGGGATTTCATTGCCCGATCTAGATATAAATACTTCCAAATTTTGATTTTGATTTTTTTTTTTTTTTGGTATTGTGTTTTACTATTATTATTATTATTATTAAAGTTTGTTGGTAACTTGGTATTGCTGTATTTCTTGGAATGTTGTAATTCGAAAACTTTCAATAATTACCTTAAAAATTGTGTATGCCTGACCTTACTAATTATGAGTTTGTGTCGAAAACAGACTTTGAAAAGTAGTTTTTTTTATAAAAGAAATATCCTTATGGTTCCTAATTATTATTATTATTTTCTTATGAATTATATTTATGTCAATATTTGTTGTTTAATTATTTGAATTATTAATTTGATGTTTAAAATTAACGTTCTTTATCATTTTTTCCTGATAGCTCCAACCAACTAGTAAAATGTTTTGTTAACAATTGGTAACAAAAAAATTTCAGAAGTTTAATAGAAATTATAGTCACAAATGAATTAATCTTAATGAAATAATAAAGAAAATTGAATTTGGAAGTAATAAGGGAGTCATTGAGAATTTATTAATCAAATTTAAATATTTGGATAGTTAATTCAAATGCAAGCAAGCACCTCTAGTATTCTATATTTTGCATGCTATGAGATGTTTTTATTATAAGTTGTAAATTAGTTACGAGTAATACTTAGGTGAGGGTGAGTAAGTATTTTGGAAATACTTACCCACCCTTACAACCACACATTTTTACTTTCTCTTTATACTTTAATATTTCTCTCTACATCAATCAAAGTCAATTTTTTTAAAAAAATAAAAATATGTGGCTCAAAAGTGGAAATACTTACCCAACCTTACCTAAATATTACTCAAAGAAAATTTAAACTGTTGTTTTTATAATAACAAGTACCCAAACACATGTTATTGTAACTCATGTTGCGATAACCATAGTTAAAAGATTCGAATCACATACATCTAAATATTATTGATTTTTTTTTATAAAAAAAAAACTGTAAATATAGATTATAAGAATCTGCATCTTAATCGCAAACGGTTATAATCAACAAATTAAAAATAAGTTTAAAGTACCCAAACGCCCTCACAAATTCATAGGAACATTCAATGTGAAGTCAATGCATCTCCATTGTCTTTTTTTTTTTTTGTAACAGGTAACCACACCCGTCCCTAGGCCAGGCACCGGAAAGATCGAAGGAGTATGTCACAGGTGAGTTTCGATCTCCACTGTCTTCTTTTGGTCTCTTCATTGGAGTATAGTGCCCCCCTTTATCTGTTTCATTCAAGGACTACCCTTATGCAACAGCACAAGCATGTAACAAAACTTAAATAGGAAATGCCATCCTTACCATCACAATCTATGCAGTTTAGCAATATTTCTCCAGCTCCAAGCTCCTCAACTGCTTTTGCAAGCTCATAAGCTCCAATAGATCGACCTTCTCGACCTCCATTAACCTAGTGAACAAAAGAGGATATTCTGTCATAAGAAAAAAAGAAGTGAACTTTTGAAGATGGAAAGCATTGAGCAACAATCTCCAAATCTAAGACTTGTGAACAAAAGATACAAGACCAAACTCAAAAAAAGAACAATTTTTTGAACCATTAAAGAAGGGAAAATATATATATATTTTTAATAATCTCTAAGTAGCTAAAACTAAAGAAAACTGCAATGGTATGTTATAGTAGCTAAAACTCTCAAATTTGTTCATACAAACTACAAGAATATTATTTATTAATTCAATCCAAGCTCAAAGCCTCAAACAGATTCTCTCAAACATATACCATATCAGACAACTTGGTCTATCAATAAATACTAGCTTAATAGTTCCATTCCCATGCATTTCACACATTCATCTATAGATTTGTTGTTGGACTTGTTTTTTTTTATGCCCTTGTTTTTTCTTATATGGGAGTTCAGTTTCTTAGAAAAATAAATATAATATAGAGAGAGAGAGAAAGAGATATGTATATGTATATGATGTATTATGCATGCATGCGTTACTCACTTGATTTCCATAAACGGTAGAAATTTGTTCCAAGCTACTATTTCCCGTCTTTACCTAATAGCAGATATTCAAGAACCATATAAGCGAAACAATCATGCACACAAGTCAACTAAAAATAGATTATTGATACAACACGAACTCCAGTTCTTAAGTACTCCTCAGCAGCATAAACTGAATTGATTGGTGGTTTAACATAATTCAACAATATATAACTAAGTTTTCCACGACATGATCACATGATTAATAAAACCAGTACATAGAAAAGCTTTCTCAATTAGTATACCTCATTCTCTTCTGTTTGCTCCCTTACGTCATATTGGTCCCCTTTGGTAACAACAAGATCCCCTTGGTCATTTGTCCGCACATCAAGACAAGCAATTACCTAATAGAATTAAAAAGAATTGGTGACAATCTCAGGCTTATTACCCTCTGTGGGCTCTCTCTTGTGGGGTAATAATATCTAAGTGAAAAAAATAAACTAAAATGAAGGTATTGTATTTTTAGTGCTGAGTGATTATTACCCTTTTTGCTAGCCTTGACGCCTTCCCCTCAGTAGGCTTCTGTCTTAAATAAACATTTAAGACCAGTTAAACACCAGCGTCACAAGTTCGATCTCTAAAATCGGTATTTGTAATTTCCTTCCCCCAACTTATACTCAATTTTTTTAAAAAATAATGCTATAAACTATTATGGCATGTCTGGGGTGAGGGGAAAATGTGGGGATGAGATGGATGGGTTGAGTTTCATCCAATGTTTGCCCCCATGAACTTTCATAAGTCCACCCAACTCTACGTGTGGGCCCTACGTTTTTATTTAAATATTAAAATATTAAAAAGTATTCCATAACTATCTTTTTATTTAAATAAAAACTTCAATCATTCTCTTTCTATCACATACAAAATAACTTTATTATTAAAAAATTATTAAATATTCATCTTTTTATTTAAATAAAAACTTCAACCATTTTCTTTCCATCACATCAAACATAATTTTATCATTTATTTCCTTCCCTCCAAACTCAAATTTATTTCACTTATCTTCCCTTCCTATCTCAACTCAACCCAACCCAACTCATCCCTTCAAAACCAAACATGCCTTTATAGTTTAACCTTGAATCAAATATAACATCAAAACCTTCGGCAAATCTTATAGTATTATTGCAAAATTATGCTTTTGTTTGGGTTAAACTTTTAACATCGAACTTTATAATAATTTTATGTAGCATGTTTGTTTGATTGTAATCAATTTAGCTCCACCCACGATCATAGGTAGTAAATTGAGATTTAACTCTCATTTTATTTAGGAACAATAATCTTTCTATACATAAGATCTTCAATTAAAACTATAAAACTTTATTATTATTTGTTTCTAAAAAAAGTAACTTTATTGTTTTCACTTAAAAAGAGTTTTGGGGAGAGGTAGGAAGGGAACATGAACGGGTTCCCAACTCCATTTTTTGAGGACTATGGGTTCAAATAGCTTATAAGACAGTTGTTTACTGGCTTCGACAATGGTCAAATATCGAACATATGCAATGAAAGTCGTGCGAGTAATTGATATGGAGCTACATCCCATGACTCCATGGAGCCAAAAACAGCTTGTATCCGTGTTTCACATAAGTAACTTCTTTTCGTTGGTGCTGACTAGAGATGTCCATTTTCACCGTGGGGCCGGGGCTCCGCGGGGACCCGCCCCGAACGGGGCGGTGAATCCCCGTTTAGGCGGTGAATGGGGGAGTGAGTGGGGATGAAAAAT
>JBBMEF010000001.1:5033369-5051040 GCA_037832685.1 Sicyos baderoa | reverse complement strand
ATTAGTCGAGGTGCGCTTGTGCACGCAAGCTGGCCCGGACAGTCACGGACATCAAAAAAAAAAAAAAAAAAAAAAAAGTTTGAAGCTTACCCAACAGCATTGAAGAGGCAACTGTTGTCTGATGGAATAACCCTTCTAAGAATTGTACCTTCCATCGTATGAATAAATATTACCTGAAATCGATACAATCAATGGGTGCTTCAATATCTAACACAAATGAATATACAGTAAAATTGTTAGGAACCCTAATACCAAGAACAGACAAGTAACCTATATATTGTGATATCAAATAGAAACTACGATATAGCTGTAGGCTTTCGAGAACGTTATCTTTCTCCCTAATCTCACTATAGACTATTCCACTAAAATGCAACTAAGAACCCTAACACTCCTATTTATAACCAATACCCCTTTATTTAATAACCTTTATACCCATTAGTGATATGCTACTAATGCTCCCAACCTAGCTCTATCACCTTCATATTCAATACAAATAAGCAATGAAATCACTAGCAGAAGATCAACCAAGAACAAGATTACTAAAAGAACTTCTCAATGCACAGACACTAGATGCAAAAGCACAAACAGAGAAAGAAAAACATAAACAACACAAATTTTTTATGACCGGGAATTCCCGGGTGACAACAAGAGATTTTACAATTAAGCTCAACTCAAAGTTGCATACTTTAGAAGCCCCGGCCCTCAACCAGTGAGGCTGCCCCATGGACAAACACAAGACAATTAATTCCAGAATCAAACAGAAAACAAAGCTTAGAAGGCTTCCAGCAATACATAAACTCACACAAAACGTGTAATTAGCAAAACCCTCTTCTCAAATTACAAACCAAATGAAACCCAGATTCAACAAAACTACAATCTACCAAAAAGTGGAAACAAAATCGCAAAACCCAGATCAAATTTCACCTAAACAAAAACCCAAGAGCGCAAATCCAATAAATTCCCGGATCCAAGAAGAAGAAGAGCTTTACCAACAATAAAAAAGGCCGAAGACCCAAATAGAAGAAGATAAGGAATAGATGAAAGAAAGGAATCAGAAATGTTTTGTTTTTTTTTTCTTTCCCTTTTGAACGAATTGAAGAAAGAATAAAACTTAGGGTGCCGAATTGAATGAAGAAGGCGCTTCAAAGTTTGGGTTTGTGGATAATTGCGCTAATTAATTAATTAATTAAAATTATAGATGAAGCAGCTCAACGCGAATCGAATCGAAAGTGACAGAAAAGGGTATGAGAACAAGAATGGAGATTCCACTTTTTGTATCGATCGATTTCTGGAATTTATCAATTTGGTAGTTCATATTTCATCAATAACATATCTTTCCTTGGATTTATTTGTTTTTAGATCATTTAGAATGATTTCAATTTTTTATTTTTTGGGTTAAAATTATCTTTAAAAAAATCTTCTTATCATTTTCTTCTACAAACGTGACCTTTTACTTCTATTACCTCTCATTAGTCAAAAGATTATAGATTTGACACTCTCGACCTTTAAATAGTGTTGAATTAAAAAAAAAAATGATATTTTTTTAGATAGGATAAACATTTTAGTTTTTTTCTTTTGTTCAACTATTAAAAATGGGAGAATTTATTATCTTTTGGTGTATACTATTATCGTTGATCAAATGTTCTCCTTGTCTATTAACAATTTAATTTCAAATTTGATGTAAAGAGAAAATATAAATCACTTCAATTGGTTTAATTATAATATCTCTTATGATAGTCCAACCAAAATTAAAGGTTGAAAAAGGGGGAAAAAAACAGGGAGAGTTTTGATGGAAAATTTTATATAAACTAAGATATGAGATTTGATAAAGTTTTGTTTATTTATTTATTTATTTTAAGGCAAAACAAATACTCATTCTATACCGAAAATACACTCTAAAAGAGACTCCAAATGAGAGAAATAACCGAATATTTTTGGTACTTATAATGAAATTGATTTTCAATACAAAGAAAATAAAATTTTGGAGAGAAATAATTTGAATATTTTTGTTAGTTCTATTTTGGAATGAAATTGATTTTCTGTTTCAAAAAAAAAAAGATTTTCAATATAAAGAAAATAAAAATTTGCACAATTTAATTATCATGGTAGTTCAATTGGTCGAGAAGAATCATGTGATGCATAAGGTAATTAGTTCAAACTACATGATGAATCGATGATTATTTATGTAAAAATTAATTTTTAAATTAATACCTACCAATAATGACGGATATAAAAGAAATTGCATAATTTGATCGTGGTGCCTGTTCTTTTAAAAATCAATTTTGATTGCTTCGTCAATGTTCTGTGCCTTTCTTTGTATTTTTCCCCCCTATTTCTGCTCGAAAATTGAAGCTCTCTCAGATTTTGTGATGGAAACAGTCGAAGAAGCGAAGATCCTTTCGAAAACTTTTGGAAAGCTTGATTTGAATCACAAATCCAGTTCCAATCCCAATTCTTCCGATCCCTACGCTAAATCTCTAACTCTCGATTTGAATCACAAATCCAGTTTCAACCCTACTGCTTCTCAATCCTCCAGTAAATCCCTCTCTCTCTCAATCTTGGAACCTGGGTTTGAAATTGCAACTTGAGGGAATTATTGGGTTTTTTTAGGGTTTTTTTTCATAGTTTTGATTGAATTGGATTGATCGATTCTGAATATTTGAAGAAATTTACGCGTCGAGGTCGAAATCGGCGAGCCATTTGCTAATATTGGCATTTTCTTATCGTTCATTCGAATTTTGTTTTGGTTTCAGGGACAGGGTTGTTCTCTGAGAGGAAGAAAACTTCGAGTTTAGTTAGTTTGTGCGTTGGAGTTATTGGCAAGCATTTGGAGGATATAATTCCTGACCTGGATGAGATTAGTGCAAACTTTCCGTCAGATGTGAAGGTTTGTTTGATTTTGAATTTGTTATTTATGCTCAATGTGGTTCATAAACAGACCAAAATGAATTAGTTAAGTCGGTTTTGTTGGCGTTTTTCGATTTTTCAACGTCGTTTGGATTTGGGGCAGAAAAATTTAGCTCATAAACCATCTTGGAGGGCCTAGTGCTCAAGAGGACTTAAGTTTTCTTGATATCCAAATTCAGGTCGTATGTCCCATGATCGAGGTGCACGTAAGATATAAAAAAAAGTTCATAAAATGCTATGTTTTTTAGCTTTGAAAAAAAAGAAGCTATGTTTGTGTTCTGCTGAAAATCTGGCGAACCCGGTGACCAATTAGCTTATATTTTATAAAGACAAAATGTGGTTAAATTACATCTTTCATTTGTATAATTTGATGCTGGTTTCAGTTTCATGTCTCCACTCGAATTTATTAACCTTAAGAGTCTTGTCATTATTGAGCTATGTGTTAAATGCAAGTATGCAACAGAAAGTTGATGTTTGGCTGATTTTGGTCTCACCATTTTTTGACACCAACTATCTACCATACTGTTGGGATGGATAAATTTAAGTATAGATAGCCAACTTGAGCACAACTCAATTGATTAAGCATAGAACTTAGACCAAGAGATCAGACTTCTAAACGTACTGAATAGACGAAATTGGCTCACATTTATAAGTATCAAGGCAAAAGCTTATGATTTCACTGAGAAATATTTTAAGAGCTTTTGTATGAAGGAGTACTTCCATTTTCTCTTGGAAGGCTTTTGGTTACTGCAATTTATCAATATTTAAAAACTTATCATGTCTATTTTTTTTTTTTTTTCTGGAATCACAGCATTCTCTACTAGCAGTTGCCCGAAGAAGGAAATTACTGGACGATGATGTTGTGATCTCCCTAGCAGACAGTTCATGGGAAACCCTCGATATTTCCGGTTCAGAAGTTTCTGATTTTGGGTTGGCAAAAGTTGCCAAGTTATGCAGATCTCTTAGAGCTGTGGATATTAGGTGTGTAGGACATAAGTTCCATTGATGAACGATTTTCTTTTGTTCTTTTGTCTTCTGTTGTTCAGTGCATAATTGAGGTTTTCAATTTTTTCCTCTTATGTTAACTTAGCAAGGTCTCTCTCGTAGTTGCTACTTGTCTGTTCACCCGTCGTTTTGTTTGAGCATATTTTGATTAAGATGAGTTTTGATGCAGTCGATGCAACAAGATTACAGCTGCTGGTGTTTCTGAGCTCGTCCACCATTGTTGCTCCTTGGAGACACTGCGTTGCGGGTACTTACCTACATCCCTGCTATTGATACACTTTCTGGATATATATTATAAATTATCTCCATGGAAACCTTTAACAGGGAGATTTTGTCAACTTGATAGCTGGGAGATTTTGTAGGTAGTTTGCTGCCAAGAAGTGGCTACCACTTCCACTTATCCTTCAAAGTATCTCCATGGAAACCTTTAGCCACCTCCTATACATAAAACTTGAGCAAATAAAAAAAATTCTGAATTCGTCTAGCAGATTAATTCGTTTTTCAACTTTAACACATAGGCCTACTAAGTCTTTATTTACTTAACGATCAACTCATGAGTCATGAGCATGTTGGTTTACTATTTTTATTGCATCGTGCCGTCATTCTGGGATATATAATTTTTTTGACTAGGAGTAATAACCTCATAACAGGATATGAACAAAAATGTTGCAGAGGGTGTCGAAGGAGCGATGACACAGCACGGAGGTGCTTGGGTATATTTAAGCCAAGGCTGGAGAATATAGAAGGAGATTCATGGGAGGAACTCGATACAGCTGAAATTGCCAATGGGGCACAATCACTTCGGTGGTTGGTCTGGGTAGGGTACCTTCTATCCCCAAGTTGATATTTATTTTCATTGTTTTCCCTGCTTTAGATAAGAAAACTATTCGACCGTTCCATTCGGATTATAAGAAAGTTCTATAAAAAAAAAAAAAAGCCTAATTCTATGAATAATCATTTATAATATTAACTTTCGCCTCGAATCTCTGATTCAATTTGCACCTAATTAATTAGATTCTTCCCCACGTGATCCTGCATCTGTTGATTGGGAATCATCCTAAGAAGTAGGTGACTACTTTTATCAAGCTTTAATTTTCATAACCATCATGAGTCGCCCTAAAGGTGAAAGAAGAGATCCAAGACTTTATGGGTTCAATCCATAGTGATCACGGGCTGCCTACCTAGAAAATATTTTTCTGTTGAATTTTTTGACATTCAAATATTGTATAGTTAGACAGTATGCCTCACTAGAATAGTAGGGATGCACGTTAGCTGTCATGGACACTTATGGATATAAAAATGGTCAACTTTCATGAAAACGGTGCAAGTTCGATGACTATGACATTTTGCAGGGCTCAATTAAATATGGAATCCAGTGCCTTTTGTCTTTATAGTTCTTGAAGAAATGGGAAGTTTGCATCCTTAAAAGATTATCCCAATTCTGATCATTCATGTTTTCTTCTTCACTCTCTGCAGCCAAAAATAGACGACGATTCATTGGAGATGTTCTCAACAGAATGCCCACGCATCACAGTAAATCCAAAGCCATCACCATTTGGTTTCGGAGGGAAGCGAGTTCCGAGAGAAGCATTGCCAAATATCACATTGGATGAACACGCCCTACTTGATATCGATCCCAAAACATGGGCAGCGGCCAGATCTACATCAAGGGCTTCAGCTTCTCCATCAAATCCCTCAGAACTGTCGTTGGCTGAAAAATTCAGGCTTGCATTTGTCTAAAGGGACACTCGTTTAGCTCCTAAGCGAGCTAAAAATGCTAGGCAACGCCAAAGACGTGCGGAGAGGGAGTGGGTGACGACGAGCACGAGAGCAAAGGCACTGGCCTTGGCCTCTCAAGCAAGTAAATCTTTGCAGAGTCTCACATAGCTATTAGCTACTACTGTTTCTCTTTACACTTTCATAATTCAGAATACACAAGGTTTTACTTCAGATTATGAGATACTGTTTCAAGATTGATTAATATTTTGTACCATACAAAAAAGTAGTTTCAATCCTCAATATATCTGGCAATGCGAATATATCATTGCAAGCTCTTATAAAAATGTGAGTTATTTTTTTTATTATCAATTAATTTTGAGATGATACTTCATATTATTGAATATGCTTGTTCTCTATGCATGGTGTGTTTGCTATCGTTTGAGAATTGTGCGCGCATGTATATCGTTCGAGATTGAAAGTAGGGTACTGAGTTTCACATTGAAAATGAGCACGGCCAGGACATAATTCTGGTACATAAATGAATTAAGCCAAGTATGAACATCCATTCATATTCTTCTTTGCAAGCTCTTATAATCCGTTAATTGTGGTACATAAATGGTTAGAACTCCAACCGCAATCGAAATTATGATGATCAAAGGGTGTTTGATAACTAACTGATTTTTTATTTTTAAATTTAAGCTTTCAAGTACCCTTTCACCATATAGTTTTCATTACTTTTAATATTTATATTTTACTTATATTTTAAAAAATCAAATCAAAATTTGAAAGTTAAAAACAAACAAAAATATTTATTTTGGTTTATGAAATTTAGTAAGTACTATAATAGGGAATTTTAATAAAATGCTTAAATTTCAAAAATCATTGTTCTAGCTAAAATCATCGTTCTAGCTAAAATCATTAAATACATCACAAAAAAACACGCCCAATTCATTATTTGATAGTAATCTAGTTCAATATCACGATCAAGAATTTAATTTTAAAAATTGATATTTAATTCTCATTTATTTGAAGATAGTTATACCAATGTAGGGTTTGTGATCATCTTCTTCAAAATTATATTAAAAAATAAATCAAACAAAATAAAATAAAAATTAATAATAATTATAACGGCTCACAAAAATCAAACATAAAATATAAGCTTGTGTCGGCAGCCAGTTGAAGAAGAATCACACCCGACAATAAAGAATAATGAAGGAATCTTCTGTCGTCATCGTTACAGACTTTTTAACTTAAAGCCAACAAATTATTCTCGATTACCTTAATTCTAAGTAGTCAAAATATATCAATAACTCAAATGTTTTTTTTTTTAAGTATAAGTTAGGGGAGTAAATTATAAATACAGATTCTTGCAGAGTTCAAATCCATAACGCTAATGTTGAATTTATTTACGATCAAACAATGAAATTATTATATCACTTACCCTTTAAATAATAACTCATGTTGAAACTCACACCAAATTTAAATGTTCAAATCATCCAAACTAAACACAGACAAATAGAAAATAAAGCCAAATACAACAAATTTAGATGTTCAAATCATCGAAACAAAACAAGATTGCTTAAGAAAAACTCAATATTAAGGCATTAATAGCTTTTTTATTTTATTTATTTCAACGGTTAAGGAAAAACAATATGATTTTTTTTAGGAAAAAATAATTGAGAAGTGTCACTTCTCAAAATAAAATAAAATAAAATAAAATAAGAAGTGTTACTTTTCAAAGGAGTTTTGTTTTAGTGTGGAAAGAAAAAGACAATTGTAATATGTTTGGGCATCCAGATGCGTTGAATGACGGCTGCACTGAATTATAACATGTAAAAAAAAAAAAAACTTCAAAATTCCTTTTGAACACTTAAAATAAATATATTTACGCTTAAAATAAAATTTTGATTCATACAATTTTAAATGTCTAATTCTAATAATTAAATTTTGAAGCTTGTTATATTTTTGGTCTAGAAGATTTTGTGAATATTAAATATGATGAATTTAATCTACGGTAAACATCTGTATCATATTTGTAGTCCTAAATTAAAATGAATAAAAAAAAAAAAAAATTGTGATCCATCCCATTTGTTGTTGTTTTTATTTTATTTTTTTTATTTCAACATTACTTAACCAATTTTAATTTGCTTTAAAAAAAAAACCAATTTGAATTAAATTAACTTTAAATTTATTATAAGTGTAAAATTTTAACTTCATTTTTAATCCAAAAGTTGTAAGTTTAAATTTTTAAACTCTTAGATATTATTGTTATGCTGAAAAAAAATAAAAAAATAAAAGATTATTTTTCTTAATGGACCTCACGTGTGTTGTATCTGTTGGGTATTAAAACCATAAAGATAAACATTCATTAATATATAGAAACAAATCTCAATTGAGTAAGATTATGATAAAAGATAGAAATGAAATAAAAAACAAGCTTTACAAGGAAAAATAAATAAATACATAGAACTAAATAAAAAAAATATAATTTTAATTTGGTCCATTTATTCCAAAATTTAATTAGTTTATGTATTTTTTAATTGACCTTTTTATATTTATTTTATTTTAAAAATTAAATTCACATAAAAATTAAAATAATAAGTACTATTGAAATTTTAAAAATAAAATATAGGAATCAAGTTGAAATTATACTCGAAACCAAAAATTAAAAGATTTTTTTTACAATTTTTGTTTGAGAACCTAAAAGGTATTTTTGTATAATTCTAAAAAAAAAAGGTATTTTTGTAACGAATAAATGAGATGATGTTAAAATGAACACCACAGCTCATAATACTCAATTTCTTCTCTACATTTTGGTTGTCACACGAATCTTCCTATATCAAACAAATCAATCATTTCAACAAAATATAAATTAAAAAAAAAAAAAAGAGAAAAACCAAAACGACGTCGTCCCTGTTTCACACACAAAACGACAAAAAAAAACACTACAGACCCCTTTCTTTCCCTCCTCCTTCTCCGTTTCCATTTTCCTCTTTAAAAATCACTCTGTTCTCTCTTCAATAATCTCCATCTCTGTAGCCATGGACGGCGGCGGCGGAAACGGCCTGATCCGGCAGAGCAGTGCTCTGTGGCGGTCATTCAGAAACGGCGATTTCGAAGAGCACGACGTCTGGAACGTCCTCACCGAGAAATCAACGTCCACGGCTTCAAAATCGTTCGATGATTCGAAATTCTTCGCTGATTCTCAGAAAACGGCTCCGAGGTCGATTCCGGCGTGTTGTGAGCGCATGGGGAGTAAAAGCCGTAGGAAATTCGGTTCGTCGTCGTCGGATGATGATGATTCGAGCGGCGGCGGCGGCGATAGCGAGGAAGAGGAAGGATTTGAAAGCAGAGTTCCGCCGCATGAATTGATAGCTCGGAGGCTGGCTAGGGCACAGATTTCGTCGTTCTCTGTGTTCGAAGGAGTTGGAAGGACATTGAAAGGGAGAGATCTGAGCAAAGTGAGGAACGCTGTTCTCACCAAAACTGGTTTTCTTGAATCATTATGACATTTCATTTTACCCTCACTCACCAACTTATGTGTATAATTTTTTATGTAGTGTTTATTTTAATTTTTAGATGAAATATGATTTCAATTGGTTGAAGTTTTGTTGTCGTACAAGTTCGGAGAGACAATTACTGATATCGATTTTAGGGATCGAACTTTTAAATTGATATTGAACTGATTTATAACCAAATAATGAAATTATGATGTTACTGCTACAATCAGTTAATCGATTGAAGTTAATTCAAGACACTAATCGAAAAGTTTTTTGACAATAAAATTTTGACTACTCAATAGTATATAAAAGCGCATAGCTTCTAGAACCTAAAATTGGGTTATTTAAAATTGAGAGTGTATATGTTGTATTTTTTAAAATATGGTTATGGTTTTCAAGGTGTTTAAAGTGATGAGTTTAATTCATGGTGACTATTTATCAAAAGATTAAATTATTATGAATTTTATTAACATTCAAATGTTCTTAAGGTTTAATGGTATATCTCTTAATATTAATCGATGTGCGAGTTAACAATTATTTAGGATAAGTAATCCATTCCCAAAAGATGGAGATTGTAAAAATGATTTTATTAAGTGTGAAGTTTATTGGTACTCAAAAAAAAAATGAAGCTTATTAAGTAATAAACTTAACCATGAATGAAAAGCCGACTAGATTCAATGAATATATCAATCTTCTCGACATTTGATATAATAAATAAAATGATTTATATTATAAACTTCAATATAGAATATAATAATTTACAGGAAAATTGCCATGTATAGCAGATTTTAGACCACATGTTATAATAATAACATTTTTCTAAAAATATTTAGTGTATAGCACCTCTCTCTCCCTCACACTTTTTCTTTTTACATTTCTTTTTTATTTTACCTTTTTTTTTTAGTGAACTCATTTAATCTATCAATGGACTAATTAAATTTTGGAATAAATGAACTCATTTTGGAATAAAATTTATGAGTTTAGCTTTCAATTCAAAATCGAGGATCATATTACAACTACCACTCTATATACACATTAAAGGATGATTTTTCTAATTTTCTCTTAGAAATAATAGTATCCAAATATTTTATAGTAATACTTTTCTAAAGTTCAACCACTTTTAAATTCGAACTTTTTAACTCTTTTTTTATCTAAAGTATATGTCACAATAATTGAAGATGGCTCACATGGGCAATCTTTATATAGTGGATGAAAGTAAAATTACCCTTCAATCTAAAATGATCAAATTTGAATTAAAAAAGGAACTTATAGAATAATAAATAAATAAATAAATAAATAAATAAATAATTGTAGTACCATTAATTTTGAAAGAAAAAAAAAATCCAAATAGAGTTCTTGTAGTGGGCTACTCGCAGTTGCAAATCATTGGGCTATTTGGCTGGAAGGAAATTACCTAGGCCCTTCCACTTTTGCCTTATCTTATTGAAGAAAAAAAAAAAGATTTAATGGCATAATACAATTACAAAGTTATTTATTATTTTTTTCAAAGATAGCTTTAAAAGATTATTAATATTTTATAATTTCATTTTTTTTTTTGGAAAAAAAAAAACCAGTGTAGGCTGGTTTAGGATATTGAACTTTACCCAATTAATATGCAAAACTTACTTTTCAACCTCTTATAAGTTTTTTTTTTTTTTTTTTTTTTTATGATAATAATTGAAGAAAAAATTCAAATATAAGATCTCTTAATCTTTAAGTGAACACTAATATCACTTGAGCTACTACTATTCTCAAAGTTATAGTAATAGAAATTTATAATTTTGGTAAATGAACCAACTAATTATATAAATGAATTTTAAGTTTTAGCTCTCATGAAATGATCATTAATGAGAGCAACCCATAACCTACAATTCATAGAAAATTCAAAAGAAAAGTTTGTTTTACTTTATGTTTGCCATTTTCCAAGTGAAATTCATAGTGCCAACATTAAAATAATGTAAGGACCATAACAAGGTGTCTATGGCTGAATGTCCCATACAAAATAAATAAGAAAATGTTGTTAATAATATAGAAATAAATGAAGTTATCATTTGTAGAATTGGAGTGAAGAATAATTAGAGCCCTACGATGAACAAATGAAATTGTCGATTGTAAAATTAGAGTGCACAATTCAAGAAAAATAAGAAAAACATCAACAATCATGAATGAATCTCACGAAATCAAGAACTAGATTTCTTTTATTTAAATAATTGAAAACCTGATCTCCTTTTTTCTTTCTTTTTATTATATATATATTTTTTTAAAGCCCATTATAATTACTTAAATATGAAGACTTTTTTAGATTAAAATAATTGGGAATAACCCAAGATCTCTAGATCATTAAGTAAGCATGGATATCGGTTGAGCTATTACGTTGTTGGCTTAAATAGGAAGACTTTATCTGTTGTTTATTATTTTTAAACTTCATTTCATTGTAAATCATTGGTACGTTTTTTTGTTTTTTTATTTTAATTTTAATTACATTTGTACGCTTTAATACTTGTATTATATATGATCATATTCATTGATATTGATGACTATTTTTACAATTTTCTTTTTATAGTAATAGTATTTATAATTATTTTCATTTATACTTATTTTCAACATTTTTTTTGAAAGAAATTATTTTCAACATTTGACATGGTAAGTTTCTCATATAATTTCATTTACTTTCTAAACCATACTTATTATGTGCCACACCATTTTTTTCAAGGTCATGGATGTATTTTTTTAGAACTCATGGATGTTTTTTTTAAAAAAAAAAATCCTTGTTCTTGAATTAGTTACTTTCTATTTTAATCGACAATCGTAAGAGAAGATGATAATTCAAATTTGTAACCTTTGAATTATTATATTATACAATTTATAATTACTATTTTTTAAAATCATAATTAAAAAAGATTTGGAGTGTTGTGGATCATCTCAAACCCACTAAGTTGCAACTTGGTTGAAGTTGGAGGGAAAAAAATGGAGATTTTTTAGAGACAAAATGAGGTCTCTAGAGTATAAAAAAAGTAAAGAAATGTTTTTCTCTATATGAATATGAAAGACAAACCCCTTAATATATATATGTGGTATTATTTAGGGTCATAAATTTTTGTTTGAACATACTTACACTTTTTCCTATAAAACCTACCATTTAAGAAAATTAATGGAGTAGTTTCAAGAACTTAATGCTAAAATATGGTTGCTTATAAAGTAATTAAAAAAAAAAAAAAAAAAGGAAAAAACTGTTATTTTGCTCCCATAAAAAAATACAGATTGAGGAACATATATAGTAAAATAATTGTAATAGTAATAAAAATAAATAAATAAGGGGGTCATGCCCCCAACCCCCTCTCCCTTATTACCAATTAGATACAAATCTTTCGTGAGATGTAATAAATACCACAAATCCTAGATCTAATTTATATGTAATATTTTTCCTCCAAAAAAAATAAAATAAATAATATGTAATATATATTATTGGGTAAAATATCAATTTAGTCTCTGAACTATTCATGCAAGTTTTATTTTGGTTCATAAACTTTCAAAAATCTAATTTTAGTCCTTAAATTACTGCTTTTGTTCAGTTTTGGTTTCTAAACTTTCAAAAGTCAAATTTTGATCCCTGAACTTTTTAAAAAGTTTAATATAGTCATTGAGTTAGAAAAAAAATCTTAATCTCAAATCTTTTGTAAAATTATATTTTATATTTAATAGGATTTTAAACCATTCGTCATCTTATACAGAGCTAAATACCTGACATTTAAAGTTAAAAAATATATTAGGCATTTGATAGATAATAGAGTGATACATATAATTATATTTAAATAAGTCTTGAAGGATGGATTGACGACAAAAAGTGGAGAATGAAAATTTACGCCAAACATCCCATTCTTGCATGGTACCTCATCAATTAAAGAGGATTTGAGGGGTGGAAAGAGTTGAGAAAGAAAAGAAAGTGATAATACATTTATTTTTTTTATTATTATTTGGCACCTCATCACTTTTAAATCGAGGTTAAGATTATTTTTTTTTTCCTAATCCAAAAACCACTTTTTAACTTTTTAGAAAGATCAAAATTGAACTTTTAAAAGTTTAGGGACCAAAACGAAACAAAAACAATAGTTAAGGGACTAAAATTGAAATTTTGAAAATTCAATGATCAAAATAGAATTTACATGATAATTCAGAGACGAAAATGATATTTTACCCAATATTATTCTAGTTCATTTAGATGTCAAAACGCTGTGTTCGAAAAAAAAAATGTCAAAACGGTAATTTAAATATCAGGCATGATACCATACTAATATGAACATATCTTTCATGTTAGCTCGAACACCTAGTCGTTGGCTCATGGAC
The DNA here is from genome assembly GCA_037832685.1 of Sicyos baderoa. Classification (NCBI taxonomy): domain Eukaryota; kingdom Viridiplantae; phylum Streptophyta; class Magnoliopsida; order Cucurbitales; family Cucurbitaceae; genus Sicyos; species Sicyos baderoa. Next base: position 5,037,565 of record JBBMEF010000001.1, on the reverse strand, counting down.
CTCAACCAAATTCTAGCATTATTAACCCATGTTTGGTGACTTCAATTTTCTTTTCTCAGTATAAATGGAGGGGAAATGACCAATAAACCCTATCTAGACCAAATAATACGAAAGTTGAATACGATTTTCTAGATTTAAATTCGTGATCGTGAAATTAAAATTGGTAATACCAATTAAAATAACCAATGAGTCGACCTATTTGCTGGTATTTATGATTGAAAATTAATTGATACAAGCTTCATTGAATATCTTTGTGGCAATTATTTAAAGTATAACTGTTGATCACATGTGATTTGGAAAATTTATGCTCATTGGATTTAATTTGATGTTTGCCGTAAATTAGGTTAAATTAACGAACAAACTCTAATTTATTGTTGATTTATAAATAAATGTTTCTCTCTCAAATAATAAAGTAGGGTTCAAGTATCTCTTTTTTTCACCTACCTAAGAATTAAATTCTTACAAATTTCATTGGCATCCAAATATTGTAAGGTCAGGTGGTATATTCCGTAACACTAGTCGAGGTGTGTGAAAGCTGACATCGGATAAACACGAATATTAAAAAAAAAATCTCTTTTTTTTTCTTCCGACTTTGTTTTTTATTCAATCTTGACGTTCAAATGTTTAGTTATAGCTCCGATATTTAGAAAGAAAAAAGGCTTAAATTGATCATTACATTTTTTAAGTTATTGATATCACCTTCTATAAATTTTAGAAGTATGTTCAAGTTTTATTCATGTTTATATTAAAATTATTTATATTATTAAACCAATTATGATTTATAATAATTCAAATTTATCCTATGAGATGACTTCTAAGTTTTTTTTGTCAAGTATATACATTAAAATTGAATATTTAAAAATTTATATATTAAAATTAAACAAATTTTAAAATTTAGAGACAAAAATTGCAACTTAAAATTACACTTATATATATATATATACTTATTTTAACTTTTTTCCATTAAATAATTGTATTTAGATTATTTATCTTTCAACAATATTTTTTAATGAATAAAAGACTTTTAAACAACATTTTCTTTAAGTCTTTAATATATATTTTTATGATATAAATTATAATCGAGACATTAATTTAATTCTATGTTTTTCAAAGAAGTGAATAAATAGTTTGAAATTAACATTTAATTTATAAAAATATAAAATTTCAAATAACGAAGTCGTCCTTGAACTCAACCAAATGAATTAGTACCATAATGATTTTATTATTTGGTTGTAAACCAGTTCATCACCAACATTACATATTAATAATGGTTAAAATAATTTACTATTGTACTTGCTTTAAAATTGATATTAATGAACAATTAAGAGCGATTAATTGCCACTCGATAAAAACAAACAGTTCTTGAGTCTCCCGAAAAAGGGAGAATGAATCTATAGAAACTTTAAAAATGTTGTATAAACCCTTATTTTTATTGACGAGTGAGTTTGAGTGTATACCTTTATTATTATCAACTCTTTTATTCAATTAAGAATGGTTGAAAAGGGGCTTATATTAACCGTTAATTTTATATTTAAATTCCTTTTTTATGGGTTGTAAAAAAAAAAAAAAAAAACTCTTAATCTTCTTAAACAAAGGAAGAGTAGAAGTGAATTACAATTATATTAAACTCACTTGCATTTCACTTCCAACTTTGATGATCTTAATCTTCCTTTTAAATTTTCATCACTTCTTCTAAAAGTCCCTCAAATTGAAGGAAGCTATAGATCTCATGAACATTTCCTCCCTTGAAACTTTCCAATTGTTTCAAAGCCAAAATCTTCAACTCCTCAATTTTCTCTCTATTTTTCTCATTTTCTTTCCCTTCAAACACATTTTTTGACAATCCCCTTACTACCCCCACTAATTTACCAAACTTCCTCATATTTTCTACTTCCTCCTCATTTCCACCTCCCAATATCACCCCACACGCGCCCCCACACGCGTGTAGCCCACCTTCCGTCATCTCGCTCACCGCCTCCGCCGTCGTCGCCTCTTCCAACCCCATGAATTGCCCCCCTATCCACCCCTCCGTCCCCATGGCGCGTGCCATTTCCACCACCACGCGCCGAACCCGCTCCGACCCGCTCTCGCTCCCGTCGCACGACCCCGCCAGAATCTCAAACACCAGCGGAACCATACCGTCTCCAATCAGAAGCTGGACGTTAGGGCCATATGCAAAGTCACCCACGGCGGCGCGTGGGGCTCGTGAGATCCCACGCGCCGTCATAGGAGGGTATTCCCGAGTGTAAGCTGCAGCGTGGAGAAGCCGGAGCGCAGCAGCCGCGGCCATGGCCTGATCACGGCGGCCGCCGACGAGCACGCAGGAGGCAATACACAGCGCCGGAGCTGAACTTGGTGGGGCCGAGAAGGTGAAATGGCTCAATGGCTCGTACACCGCCGGCGGGTCCTTCGCCGGAATGGCCCGCCGGAGATGATCGTCGATGTCTTGATTTAGCGCCGTCCAGTGTGACGGACTCTGCGACATGGCCCTCGCCGGAGCTCTGAAATAACCCACCGGCCGGACGACGGCTGTGTTGGATTCGGAGAAATTGGGCAACATTGAATTTCCACGAATTTGCATGAGATTGAAAGAAGTCGCCATTAGAGATAATTATGAAGAAAAAAAACCAAATCCAAAAAGAAATAGAGATGAAACAATGTAATGGGTAATTGGGACATTTTATAGTTTTGTTTGTTTTTTTTTTTTTTTTTTTTTTTTTTTGAAACAAAGTTTGGTTTGATTTATATGTTGCCAAATTTAGTATGTGTGGGGTCGGCCGTCGACAGAATTTGCTGTTTAATTGTGATTGTATAATCATCAAATACCACATTTTTCATATTATAAATTTTTATTTTTATTTTACTATTTCTTTTCGGATAGGTAACACATATTTCGATTAAACTATCATTAGAATATATGTACCAAAGGAAGGGTTTAATGAGTTGTTTTGAATAGTTAAAAATTAAGAATTATAGATAAAAATTGTTTAGATGTAGATTTAAAATGAGTATAAATAATAAGTGGTTAAAAATGAGTTATTTTGAATAGTAATTAGAAACAATGAATTAAAAATGAGGAGTTATTTTTAATAGAAAAATGAGAAGTTGTTTTGAGTAGTTATAATAATTCGTTTGAATGTAGTTTTTTGAGAATTAATTATTAAACACACATTTTAAATTCCCCTTGAATTCAAACAAAACACCAAGATGTCAAATTCTATTTCAACAAAGTATAAAATTGGTAAATTTTAAAGTTAATATCGATTTATATTGATTTAATAATGTTTTTTTTTTTTTTAGTTACAAATATTGGGTGGGAGATTCTAACCGGCAACCTTATAGTCCGCACATGTATACAATGATGATGAGTTAATACTCTGTTGGCTAATAATGTTACCGTATCAATATAAATAAAACAAAAATATTAATGCATATCTAAAATTTATAGAAGATTATATTTAATTTTTAATAAAAAAAACTAGCAAAAGCGTACGGATCAATTTAAGTTAGTTTTTGAAAGTAGACATTAGATACAATCAAACTCAAATTATATGAATTAAAATGTTATTTGCCGGCAATGATCATGCGAATATGATACAAGTTACAATCTACGTTTAAATCTAGGAGGACGTCAAGATCCTTCAAATTCCAATTCATTTCTGTTTCAGTACAATTGTGTTAAAAAATATTTATCGAAATGGATGATAATTTGATAGTTTCATCATTTGATAAAAACCCAATTTGAGACTAGGATCACATATAATTCGATTCTGAAAATTAATATTTAGCTCTTATTTATTTAAGAGTAATATTAATCATTCCAATAATCAAATCATATCATACAACATTAAAATATAACTTATGTGAAAAGATACTTTAAAACAATTTACATTCAAACCGTACTTTAACGTGTGTATCAGTACTAAAAACCATTAAGATATTTTAAATATACAATCTCGAGATATATGTCAATTATTGATAGGTTAAGCTTGCTATATTGAAATGTGGTAGTGTTATTTAGAGCAATACTTTTTTTTTAGTACATAATAAGGAGGAAGACAAATACAGATTTTCGGGATCGAATCTATGTTATTGGTATTGAATTGATTTACAACTAAACACTAGTAGAATTTGGGTCATTTATGACCGGCTAGAAATTTTAAAAAAAAAACACGGAGGCAATCTATGACTGGCAT
>JBBMEF010000001.1:4996686-5033269 GCA_037832685.1 Sicyos baderoa | reverse complement strand
TCGTTGTACATCTATGACCGGCTGCCACGCGCCAGTCATAAATGTACAACGATGACTCTGTCTTTTATGACTGGCGCACGCCGGTCATAAATGTAAAACAATGACCGACTACGCCGGTCATAGATCTCACGATTTTTACTAGTGAAACAATGAAATATTTAGAGCAATACTAATTGAAGATAGGTAAATACTTTAGAAGTATTTAATCTTAGAATCATATATTTTTATTTTTTATTTTTAATTGATGGAGAGAAAAATATTAAAATAGGAAGAGAAATACAAAAAATTAAAAATATGTGATGGTAGGTAAATATTTCCAAAAGATAGTTATTTAACATTGAAAAGTTAGCTGCAAATTGATTTTTTTTTTTCAAAAAGAAGAAAGTTAGGTGCTAACTGTCAAAGTCTTTTTAGGAATTAGTCACTGTTGTCAGTCAAAATCACCTTTCCATTCAGTGATGGCCACGTGGAACCAGTTGAACTATAGAGTCAGCAAGTTTTTTTTCTTCTTTTTTTCATTTTGAAAATTACAAGTTTTTTTTTAATTGAAATTTAAAGGAAAGTATCAATTTCATTTTGTGATTTTAGTATTTATGTTTGGAGGAGAGGCACAAACTTTACCTAGAGGGTGGTATTGTATTCAATTAATTGAAAACTAAATGCTTATTTGTAGGATGAATTTGAACTGAATTAACATTAAATAGTGAAATAGTACGTGACTCTTTCGAAATTTTATAATTTTAATATACATTTTAAATTTATTTTTAGGAACTATTTATCCTTTCTATGTTAGACTATATATATCTTTAAATATTATATTTTTATTTATAAATTTTATAGTTTCTAATATTACAATTTTCCTCTAAATAGTTCAACGTTTTAAAAAATAAATACAAAAAAAAATAGTTATTGTTAATAAATTCTATTATTAAATAAATAAATAATGACATGTCTTTTTTCAATTACGTCTACCTACGAGTATTTGAAGTTTTATATATTAATTAGATCATATTATTCGATGATTATTTGGTTTCATAAAATAAATACAATTTCTAAAAAAAGGTTTCCTTGTTTTTTGAGTACATATCGAGGGAATGAAGACAAATACTATTTTTTGGATCAAATAATTGTACCACTAATAAAGAAAAAAAAAACTAAGAATCAAAGCTTGAATAATTACGGCGTACATAAATAAATTATAGCTTTCGTTTTTCCAACATGCCAAAGCTTTAACATTATAATTGTTTCGGACGGTTATTAATATATACAAGGGGTGAATATGGGTTGGGTTGGGTTGAGTTGAAGTGAAGTGATTTTCAACCCAACCAAAAAATTCAGATTGGTCAATTCTCCAACCCAATTAAAGACACAACCCAACCCAACCGAACCCTTTATTTTCGGGTTGGGTTGGGTTATCGGGTTCATAGATTTGGATATAACGTCCATTTTTCGATTCTTAGAAACGTAAAACGAACATTAAAATAAGTAGATTCTTATTATAAATGCGAAACTCAAACTTACCTAACTTTGAAACCTTATCAATAGGTTGAAAGTTTAAAAAATGTTAAAAAATAAAAAATATAACAATAAAATAAATATACATATACATATAATATAAATAATGGGTTTTTGCATGAATAGACCAAATTGATAAAATATTTATAACACTAATCAAATTTTAAAAAATTTAGCAACCATAATCAAATATACGGTATAAAATAATACTTTTTATACTGAATAACTAATACATAATACAGTATGATGAGTATTATTTATACTGTATATTCGATTATGGATGCAAATTTTTTCAAATTTGCCTAAATGTGTAATTATTTTGTAAAATTGGACTATCGAGTACAATTTCCCTATAAATAATTAAATAATATAATAATTATGTTATAGGTAAAAATATATATATTTTAAACTAAATGATAAATTCGGGTTGGTCGGGTTGGGTTGAGTTGATTTTAGGTCAACCCTTGACCCAACCCAACCCATGAAAATTTCATATTTTGGACCCAACCCAACTCATTTATGTATTCAACCCAACCTAATCCGTCAAATTGGGTTGGGTTGGTTCGGGTTTTTCGGATTGTCGGGTTTTTGTGCACCCCTACAATCTAGAGCTCAGAAAAAAAATCAAACCAGAAACAGAACAGGATATTCTCATTTTTAAGCCAAATTTGAAAAGCTTTTTTTTCTTCTTCATTATGAGAACGAGAAATATGAACAATTATCAAAGAAGTTTATTTATTATACATAAAATTTAAATTTATAATTAATATATCAATTGATTCTTTTTAAAAAAAAATTGATAGTTAACACAAGCATAATTCAACATAGATAATGTATAACTCAAAAAACAAAAATCATAAATTCAAATCTCCCACTAAAAATATTGTTAGGATTAAGAAAATATAAATACATGAGAATCCCCTATTAAACAGAAAACATGAAAAATTCAAAGACATAATAGTTCTACACACTTATTAAAGTTCAATGATCAAATAAGATGCAAACTAAAATGTTTGTGAACTACACGACAACTTAACCAACATTTCATATTCAAATAAGTTTTTTTTAATTTAACAATAATTCGAGATGAATAATGACCTAGAGGTCTTGAGTTCGAATCTCTACCATCCCCAATTATTATAATTTCAAAATAATAATAATAATAATAATTGGAGGTGAAAAAATCAAACTTGACCTCTAAATCATAAACATACCTATTATATTAGTTGAGGTATACTAAACTTTTTGGAGTGAGTTTAAATCATATATTAATCCCTAAAATTTGATGGATTTTATCCAAGCCTATAAACTTTACATTAATAAACTCTATGAATCCACATTGTTTTAATAAGTTATTTGACAAAACTCTAATCATATTTCTTGTACATATATTTCTAATGTCTATCAATTAATGTTTATGAAACTATATCTCGTCGGTAAGATATCAAATATCAAACTACATTTGAGTTTTTATTAAATAAGAAGACCAAGGATAACTAATTAATATTTTTATTTACAGTTTTGAGACTAGATAGAAAAAGGTAAGCACTAATTGAGATATTGTAAGAATATTGGAAGTACCGAAATTGGTGACGCGTTGACTTGGTTCTAATCTAATTCAACTCTACGCGAATTCAATCCTGAAAATTAGTATTTGACTCTTATTTTATTCTCATTTTATTTAAAAGCAATAAACTTGAAAAGTCTTAATAAGATAGGGAGAGTCGAGGCCTTGATATCCTTCCATTGAAATATATATATATATTTTGATCATCATGCTACCTAGATTGATTGGTTAGGATATTGGTTAGAATATTAAGAGTGAAATACAGATTTATATGCAGTTGATTAGGATATGAAATTATAAATAAGAGAAGGCAAAAAATTGCTACCGTAGATTAATCGGTTATAATATTAGGAGTAAGATAAAGATATATAAGTAAATAGTGTGTAGTTGGTTAGGATATGAAATTATAAATTAAGAAGGAAAAGGAAAAGGAAAAGGAAAAGGAAAAGGAAAAGAAGATGAGTAGAAATTTAGAGATGTCCACGGGCGGGGGCGGGGGCGGGGAATGCCCTCCCCGTCCCCATCCCGCCACCAAAATCATTCTCTATCCCCGCGAAATTCACCATCTTTTTTCGCGGGGATGAAAACGGGAATTCCCGCGGAGATTGGCGGAGATCGGATTTCCCACGGTGAAAAATTCACTGTTTTATTTTTATTTTTTCCTTTGCTAATTTTAACTTTTAAAAGAATTTTTTAATTATATTTTCGAGTAGTTAATCTTTCGTGAAAAATATACATTAATTTCAATTCAATAACTAATAATTGTAAAGAACATGCATTTGAATAAATATTTCTACAAACAAAATACTATAACCAAAGATTAAATTAGTAAAAAGATGGAGAAAATTATTTTTAAAAATAAAAAAATAAAAAATAAATGTAAACGGGGAGTAGGTCGGGGAAACGGGGATGGGAAATGCATTTCCCGTCTCCATCCCCATTTAGGTTGCGGAGATTTTTTCATCTCCACTCACTCTCCCATTCACCGCCTAAACCGGGATTCACCGCCCCGTTCGGGGCGGGTCCCCGGCCCTACGGGGAAAATAGTCATCTCTAAGTAGAATATTGTTAGAGTTCCAAAAAAAAATCTCATTTTTTATGGTAATCCAGTTCACCACAACAGTTATGGATTCAATCCTAAAAATTGGTATTTAGTTCTCACTTATTTGAGATAGTAGTGTCTTCTATGCAGTCATTCCGACATGTCGAGTGGGATTAGTTGCAATTTTAAAGGTATGATCTCTATTGTCTTGTCTCCATATGGGAGAGTTATTACATTGGGTACTTTGATCAGTTAATGAAATTTAGTTTGGTTTCAAAAAAGAAAAAAAAAAGAAAAAAAGAAAAACAAAAACAGCAGAACAACAGGAAAGGGCAAAAAGGCAAATTTCATCAGATATCAATCAACATATCTTCTAGGATAAGGCTATTTTAACCCAACAATAAATTTGGAGTTTCATATCCAATTTAGATTTTTTTTCTATCATAAAGACTCTGCTTATCATCATTAAAATCATTCCAGTATCCACTTTCTTCTGTCTTTCTAAAGAATCTACTCATAAATCAGAAAAGTGCCACAGTTCTTTGAACCTAGAATACATATATATATGACAATTTCAAACATTTTGGAACAGTTCTGTGGCGTACCTTGTTCTGATATATTGTGTGCAACATAGAAGAAGTTGTCTCAGTTTTATCCTCAGGTTGCGGGTTCCTTCCTAATAAGAATCTTTTTTCGAGTGAGTAGCCTTTAACTTAAAGTTGTAAAGCCAAGTCTGGCTGCTGGGAGTCAACCAGAACACTAGAGGATTGTTTCACGGGAGACCCGGGCGACTGAAACCCGATATTCAAGTCGGGAGGAAGCATTTCCTGTTTCTTCCTTGGTTGGTTATGCGGGCTGAGAGCTCGCCATGTCGAATGCAACTGGAACTTAGACATGTCAGCATGTACTAGCTGAGGGTAAATCATGGACCGGTTTTGCAGCTGATGCTCATTTGGTACAAGAGTGGTTTGTGGAACAAATGCCTGCATAGGGAAAGTGTTCTTCTCAGACTGAAGCTGATTGCTTCCAGCGCGAAACTCCCCCCATGCTCGTGTCATTTGCGGTTGAAATTCCCGAGCTGGATTGTATAGTGAATCTGCAGAGATTTGATTTTTAGGTGTGGGATTATCTCTGACTTGCTTAAACCCACCAGCAGCCCCAATAGACATCCAAGCACGAGAAGCTACTGCAGCAGCGTTGTTCGAATCGTCTCTCATTGCAGAGGGGGCTGATGACAAAGCTCGCGGAGAATCGGATGAAGATTGATTAGATGAGCTCTCTTGTTTTGGGGCTCTTTCAGACATCATTCTCATCAATTGCACTGGCTTACTGGGACCTAGGTCCTGTCCATGGGAAGTTGCCACTGGTACTGTTTGGGAAGGTAAGCTAGAAGATGATAAAGCAGCCCTTGGACTGTTCAAACAATTGCTCGGGAGTATTCCGTTCGGCAATCCAACAGTTACAACGCCATTAACACTGGGCAGTTTAAAAGGCGCAGACTGCGCAACATTTAAGTTTACCGATGCCATATCTCTAGACCTAGAAGCAGTCATATTCGGATTGGCTGGAAGTTGCTTTTCTACGCCAAGATCAACTTTGTTTTGTTTTGGAGAGGGCAAGGAATTCAATTCAACTTGCTTTTTAACCTTCTCTCCCTCAGTACGATTCTTGGTCGGTAGGTTTTGCCGTGGAGATAGACCGGGACTTGGGGTAGCAGACCTAAAGAAAGATGGTTTATCTAAGGTGGATCCTCTAGCAAGACCATTCACTTCTGTACTTGGTCCACTTAGAGAATGATGTTCCTTCTTTGACAAAAGAGTGTCTGAAGGCTTTCCATCCTTTCTTAAATCGCTGGTAGAATGTAAGTTACTATTGAGACTAGGTTCCTTCTGGTTGTTCTCAAACATTAATACAGGTGTTGGAAGCGGCTCATATTCTCCAACCCAACCTCGGCCGAATTTACATCCAACAGGTATGGCCTGCTCGATCCTCTGGGATGCGACTTTCCAAGCAACAGGACCAAGTGTTGCAGAAAATCGAGCCAGACTCCTAGCATAGGAATACTCAGCATGAAGCCCAACCTAATTTTCAAAATAGAAAGAAACGGAAAATGTGAGAATCACAAGATAAGACCACCCACAAGTGACTGTAGAGACGGAACTCTTTGTGACAGTACCGCAACAAGCTGTCTTATTTCATCCTCAAAGGTCGAAAATATTGACTCTGATCTTGGTGCTGGCGAATTTGAAATGTTGTAAGTTGCCCGTCGGTTGTCATCGAACACAGATGTCTTTCTCCCTAATTTACCTAGAAGACCCTTTCCTGTAAAAATCGGAAGTCGCCCATATAATTTGCTTGTAGAGTGATCATGAATCAAGCAGATCTATTGGAGACTGAATTAAAAGAATACAGGGGAAACATTATACATAGATGGAAAAATAAGGGGTTGATTCTTCACAATACCTGAGAAGAGTTCTTCAGCCTTGTCCTGATTACTAGACTCAAAGAGGGAGAAACAACCCTCTACTTGTCCATCAACATTGTTAGGAACCTCAAAGTTAGCACCTTGGATTGGATTGGAACTATTCTGTACATCCCCTGCAGCAGCAAGTGTTGCACCTGAGGAAAAATCAGATTCAATGGGTTCCTGCAAAGTCCTGAAAAAAGGTTTCTTTGGTGGTTGTTTCTTGAAAAGAGAATTGGATTTTGCACTCTGCTCCAACTTCAACTCTTTCTCAGAGCGTTCAACTTCAATTCTTACTCTCTCAAATTTCTTCTTGGCTAGCTCTTGAATGGAACGTGCCTTAACAAAAACAAGCATGTTAACTAACTCATAAGACCTGAGAAGAGTTCAGAGATTTGAAAAATCAGAATCGTTATACCTGTTTATGGTAAATGGTTTCTGATGAATTGTATTGCATCGCATTTGAGCATATCAGAAAAACATCATTCTGCATCCAAGAAGCTCAATAATTAACAAAATATAGTAAACCCTTCGTCAAGCATTATTTCAAGAAACAGGTGTTGACTAAATTAGTAGGCAATAGCCAACTATATAGTCACCAATACTAATTACAACATTATCAAGCAACCTAGAATAAGACACTCCCCCCTCCCTTGAAAAGTAATAAAACAATCACTGCGTTAGATGGAATGAACCTCCATTGACCCAAAATAGTAAAACTATAATTAGAACAAAGTGCAAGATACAGCATAGAGGCGAAGCAGTGATAATTAGATGGCCAATATATAAACGCAAAGAAAAGTAATTAGAAACCCAACTTAAAAAAAACAAGGCAAAAGATTTAAAAAATATCCAATTAACTTAAATAAATGAGGGAGGGAAGAGAAACGCTACAACGGTTTTCTGAATGACGAATCAACTAGGAATCGTGATCTATATTAAATCCTAAGTTTCCTCGTCCACTCTCTTCTAATGGTCAAAATGTTTTCATTTCAAGTTTCAACAACTCCAAAAAGTGAAACATGGCAGAATCATTTGACTTCTTTTCATGAATGAAAAAGGGCACTTCCAAACTTGGCTAAGAATGTTGGAATGCATAGACACAGTCCTATTTGAAACTAAACTATGAATATGAAAGAGATACATAAACTTCATCCGAAGCGATGGATGATGCTGCAGGTGTATGGAGACTTCAATAGGCCTAAAAGAGAATATAACCAAATGAATAACCAACATCTTGGAATTTCTTAGCTTGGCTGGATGAGCCAACGCTTAAAACCACTCAAAATTGAGATCTGGACATGAGCATTGAAGACTAGATGAAATTCGCCTGGTTGGTAGATTAGCAGGCATGTTATCATCGACCATAGAAAACCAATGATCGATTGTGCAATCAATGGTGGTTTTACATGTTGGCCTAGGAAACTTTTTTCTATGATGACCCAGAAACTTGGAGCTTTGAAAATCCGGGGGCAGTTGGCCGAGGAAACTTAAAGGTACACCCCCCTCCCCAGGCCCCAATCCATAAAAAAGAAAGAAAAGGAGAGAAGTAATAAAGAAAAGAGAAAAGATCAGCCGTCAACGTACAAAGCAATGATATTCTGACAACCGTTTCAACCCTCACACAAAAGAGACAAAGAAATATAGAACTGTCAGGCACACTAGCACATCCAATGAAGGGATGAATCCTTCCTGGCTCCATGTATGAAGCTAAGGGCCCCCAATTAAGCAGCATTCCACATCTAATTGACCGTTTGATCACCAAAGGTTGGGAAAAGCAAGACAAGTTTTGATTCCCAAAACTCAGCAAATATAACCTCAAAGGCACGGGCATGTAGAAGAAAACTCTTCAATCAAAGAATTGAACACCCACCTCGAACTGATCCAAAGTTGAATATGATCCGCTGGCCAACTTATTCCTCACGGTAGCAAAGTCCATAGGATGCTCGATAACATCGAAATAGTCAGGAAGCTACAACAACAAACATTATTTCAAATTCGGATGCCGAGGAACGCTGAAACAACCACTTAGAGAGGAAAATTTGCAGACCTCTTCAGGATCAACTGGTTCAGCATAGACACCATAAGTATCCTTCCTGCCACCAATTCAGATGTTAATTCTAGAAAGTGGGAAATTCACATCATAACAAAATCCAAAATAGAAAGCGAATCAATCCACCCCTTACTTCTGAAGTTTATCAAGAATCAACTCCAATGTCTTCTTATCAGGCAATGGCAGCCCGGACGATCGATCCGAGGGAGTCCCTGATCAAACAAACATCACAACACATTATCTCAAAGTCCAAAAAAGACAAATTGGGAATAAACCCACAAACAAGAATCACACATTGAATTGAAAAGAACACACAAACCTGGAACAGAGTCGGACCCTTTAGAGCCCACCACCTTCCTTCCCCTTTCCTGTCAAAATCCTTTGTGTCAAACAAAAAGGCATATAAACAAACTCATAAATTCGCATACACCACGAGTGATTAACATGTATAGAAAGAGACAGAGACAGAGACAGATAAGGCAGACAACAAGGAAAGAGAAGAGCGAATGGTGGAGAGAGAAAGGTGGGAGAGCGTGATCAGATTCTGTAGGGGTGTTCGTTTTTGACAGTTGACCTCAAATTCCTTAATTCCTCTCAAATCCCCGACACATTCCCAAAGATCCAGAGAAAGTGAAAGTTGAAACGGAAATTTAAGAATTGCAAAAACAAAAAGGGATATGAGTAATTTTGAAGTATGGACCAATTGCATAGAAATCTCAGTGATCTCAGCTGAGCTGTACACTCCTCTCTTGTTCATCGTTCTTTGTTTATTTCACCCACAAATCAGCTATTTGTTTGTTATTATTAGTACCTCATCAATGTCATCGTCTTCGTTTTCATCTCCATCTCCACGAATTTGATCGTCGTAATCTTCATCTTCATCCTCATCCTCGCCGCCGCCAATCCTCCTCTTCTTCAATGGCTTCCTCTCCGGTTCATCCTCCCCTTCCGACGCCGACGAGCCGTACTCCGACGCGTGTCCACCACGCGCCCCTGACCTAGAAAGTCCGGCGGCCGCCACCGGAGACAGATTCTCGCCGTCTCTGCCCTGGTTCAGCTTCACGACGAGCTTGAGCTTCTTCTCTCTCCCTCTCTCGTCGTCCTCCTCATCCTCGTCGTCGTCTTCCTCAAGAAAGTCGTCGTAATCGACGCTGTACCTCGCATTCCGGCGGCGGAGGCTCCGCCGTGGTTCGGATTCCGACGATGGCGGTCCCCCGCCGGACCGCCGCGCCAGATCTGCCTTCGACGGCCTCCCTTTCTTCTTCCTCTTCACGATCTGACCCATCCCTTTCTCTTTCTCTCTCTAGAATTTCTCCCTTTCTCTCTCTTCCCGCCTCGCTCTTCTCTGCTTTGGTACATTGTTTTCGAGGCTGGCTTGGCTTTTTCGTGAGGCATCTGTGACGTCCGAACCTGATCCCGACCCTCAGCCTCGTTGCTCGAGCCTGAGGCTCATTTCCTTTTTCGGAATCGGATTTTTTAACCCCTCGGCGTAAAAACGGTGCTGCTTCAGAAGACGGCGTACACTCCTGCCCGCTGCCCGATTCCCTGCCCGGTTTGGCTTCCGTGTGGCTTTTACTCCTGCCCGGCGTTGTTTTCACTTTTTTATCCTACTTGCTTTCAGCGCGTGTTCTACACTGCCTCATATTTAAGTGGAAATCAAATCAATTCATTTATTTCTGATTTACTGCCTATTTTTACTCTATTTCGTTGAAATTATTTAAGAATATTTTTTACTGAATTAGTAATTAAGTTATTATGCAATTCTTCGTAACTTAATAGTGGAAAAAAACAATACTGTATTAGTTATGTTAATTCCTCAATTCTGACTGTTGTGAAATATACTCACTTCTGGTTTTTTTTTTTTAATAAATTAATGGATTAGAAAAATTTAGGCCCCCGTTCAATAACGGTTTATTATTTTTTGTTTTTCAAATTTAAGTCTATTCTCTCTCAAATTTGTGCTCCATCTTTAAGGAAATATATATACATGGTAGAAAGGATGAAACAAATTGTAGAAAATTTGAGATAAAATAGGCTTAAATTTAAAAAACAAAAATCAAGAAATCAAATGGTTATCAAATGGGGTCTTAACTACTATTCAATGGGTGAGTGACACACGTGTATTTTTTTTTCTTCTCTCGATATGTATTCAAACAAAAAAAAAAAAAAAACTCAACCACGTATACTACCTGATATTTTAAGAAATTAGGAGCAAACGCAACCAACAAAATAACTTCGTTTCCAGATAAATACAATGTTAAAAGAAAAATATATTAGTTAAAAAAAATTCATATATATATATTAATTAATGAAAAAAAAAATTAATCCTACCTCATTCTTATTGGATGAGTGTGATTAATGGAAATAACACTACAAAAGAACCTAAAATCTTAGGCTTTCTTTGATAACTATTTGGTTTCTTGTCTTTTGTTTTTCAAATTTAAGTCTATTTTCTCTCAAATTTCCTACAATTTGTTTCATCATTCCTACCGTGTATACATATTTCCTTGAGAAAGTAGGGGAAGACCAACCAACTTTTAAAAACAAAAAAAAAATAGCTTCCCAAAGTTTGTTTTTGTTTTTTAAAGTTTGTTAGTATTCTCCTACTTTCTTAAGGAAATATGAATAAATGGTAGGAAGGATGGAGCACATTGTACTAAATTTGAGAGAGAATAGGCTTAAATTTGAAAAACCAAAAACAATAAACCAAATGGTTATCAAACGGGGCCTTAATGTTTGAAATGACATTAAAAACTAAGTACCAACAAGGATGGAGGACTCTTTTTCCAAAAAAATAATAATAATAAGGATGGAGGATTACTGAATGAATTATTGGCGCAATGATTTCATTGTTTGGTTGTAAATCAGTTCAACATCAACGTTACAAATTCGAACCTCAGATTGGTATTTGTAATCTTTCTCTCCTAATTTGCACTCTAAAAAAAAACAAGGATGGAGGACTTCGGTCAAATAAACATAGTTTAGCTTGTATCATAAATGCATTAGAAATTTGAGTTTACTCGATTACAACAAATGAAAGATGGAAGACTCGAACTCAAAACCTCTTAGTTATTAGATTTTATTTTTATTGACTAATCAAATTATTTATTTTATAAAATTCTTAATTTTAGTCTATAATATTAATTAAAATGATGACTATATTAATTTTAAATTATAATATATTAACTAACTAGCTGGTATAATTTTGATGCGGATTTAACTTTCTTTTTAAAACAATCATAAAAGTAAATTCAAAATGTACCTAAAATCATAGAACTTTAGCTCTTATTCTACATCAATGCAATTATTAATTTTTTTTATTTTATTGCGTTAGGGGAATAATTATTGGGTTTAATGGGCCAGTGCTGATATTGCATGTGACCCAATTTTAATTATTTGGTTTACAGATTTTCCGTGCACTGATTTTTTATGGCAATGTGTTGCAATTATGAGCTTCCTCTTTTTTTTGTTAGCAATTTATTGAAGTTATTAATTGACTTGTAATTTTATTGTGGAATTATGTTTTTCCTTCTTTCTTTCATATCTTCTGAATATATATTAAATGTTGAAGATTTATTGTTTGAGTTCAATCACTATGTAAATGTGGATGGTTATGGTTGAACGATGTGTTGACTGATTGATTTAAAAATATGCCCTAAGGCCCTTTAAATTGCTTTAGGAGGTGTTTGGTCGTGATTTTGATGAGAAGTTAGTTTGAAAAGAGTTATATTATGTAGTTAAAATTTAGGGTTGTAGACGAATATTTGTTTGAATATGATTTTTTGTATAAGAGTTAAAGTAAAAAGAATTTAGATATAGATTTTAAATGAGTAATTAAAAAAATGATTATAAATTGATGGTTAAACATGAGTTATTTTGAATGATCAGACATTAGTGATTAGAAATGATTGAGTGATTATAAATGAATAATCATAAACCATGAATATTTTTAATTGTAAAAATAATAAATATTATTTTGAGAAGTTACAAAAACTCGTTAGATGAAAATTTTCAAGAAAAAAATAGTAAATCATCAATCTAAATCATCTTTAACTACGACAAACAAACACCCTCCTATATTAAATGTCACTAACCAATCAAGAGTGTTCGTTGTAAACAATCAGAATCGATTGCATTGAGAGTTGTGTGTTGACGTAACGGGTCAACATGGGACTTGTTATTTATTGATAAAGTAGGAAGCATGATATAAAAGTTTTCATAAGGGGAAAGATTAAATATACTTCACGATTTATAAGCTACATAATTTACTTTTTTTCGTTGTCATTTTGTTAGTTAAGCAAAGTATTAAGAAGTTAAAGATTTAAATTTATTACATTTTAATTGATGATACATTTCATTATTAATTAACTTTGAAATGAAACATACATTTGTCTAATATAATATGATATGATGCTCATACATATGAGTTAATGCTAACCAAAATTTATGATTTCTACCCTATTTAGTAAAATTGGTTGTTATTGAACCATTTATGAAATGCATGCCATTTTTTTTTTTTTTGAAATAAAATGCATGCCATTTTTATATCTATGAAATGCATGCTATGTTTTACCAAAAATCATCTAAAATGACCACAATAACTACTAGTTTTTTTTTTTTTTTTTTTTTTTTTTTTTTTTTAAGCCGAATAATTAATACTTGTTAAATTTGGAGCAAGTGTATTCGCTGAGTGTAAATTAGTCCATACAGTTTTGTTCACTATAATTTATGTTTATTTATTTTATCGTAATATTAATATACGATGCACATTAATGTTAACGTATGTATTTTAAGGAGATGCAATTCTGATTTACAATAAAAACTTTGCACTTTCCCAGTTCTATTGAAGTAAATTGCCCAATACAAGAAAGTGAGTAATTAAAGAAAACGGGTATAACTAGAAGGCTATATATATATATATATATATATAAAGTAAAGAAAATCCTTCATTTATAAAAATAAATCTTTAAAAAATCATTTATTTACTTAATAATAATTTACATATAATCTCGACATAAAGATAACTATGAATAAGAGTTAAACTTCTTTTTGTTCAATCAGTTATTTTTTAATTACACACCAATTACATTTAACCTTTATGGTGAATTGAGATGAACCTTGAGATAGTTGTAAAGTTAGGTTAACTAATCAATTTGTGAGTGTGTGATTGTGTTAGTATATAAAACATTATAAATTCTCCTTTAACATTTGAGAGAGAAAAACCAAAGCCAGCATAATTAGGAGCTATTGAATACCTTTATATGACAATTATGAGTGAGAGTGACATTTTCACATTCTGAACAGTAAAATAGATTAATATGAATCACTTTATATCGGTGTATTATCTCTTCTCCTTATCCTTCATTTAGTTGTGTATGATTTCTTCTCTATTTGGATTAGATCTATCATTTACAATCCAATAACTAATGAGTTCGAGTTTCACTATCCTCAATTGTTGTAATCTTAAAAAAAAAACACTAATAATGATAACCAAATATTTTTAAAATTTTGTCAAACAAATTAAATTACAATTTTGTTTTTAATTATAGAAACTAAAATTTAACATTATTCACTAAAATAAAATTTTACTTTAGAATTAGAGGATTAATTCTCTCTCACCAATTTTGTATGAATAGAAAAAAAATATCCTTCCATAGTTCCATGTACGTTTGTGAAACGTGAAATACACTCGCAACATGGGCGAGTGAGAGAAAAATTTGAAACAAAAAAAGATAAAAGATAGTGGACCCAGTCCAACCCAGCAATTTGACCAAAACACCAATGGATATATTATTTTACGCCTTTGCCAACCGGGGTATTTCCGTCATTTCCATTCCTGCCTTCTCTTTTACTTCATCTGCCACGTGGGAGCATACATCGCCGTTCTTTTAAAATTGCATTTCGATTTAGGCTTTTTGGTACGTCGTGAACGGCTAAGATGAAGCCACGCGTTGAACAGAGCGACAATCAAATCGAATTAAAAATTGATTGGTTCAGTATGTGGGGCATTGGGTGGAATTATGAAATAAAGTTTTATTTTCTTTTTTAAGTAATTATTATTTATTTATTTATTATTATTTTTTAATCAAGTATGTGGAGTGGGGACCAACCTTCCATTGGTCAATAATGAATATTTTATGTTGATCTATGTTTTAAAATTTGTAATTAATAATTATTCTCTATTTTTTTTAGTACAAGTAGATAGAAGAGAATTACAAATATCAATATTAAAAATAAAATTTGTGACTGTTGAATGGGTCGGTGGTACCATTAATTATATGATTCAGTGTTAATTTATTTTCACTCCATAATCACGGATTCGATTCTAAAAATCGTTATTTGTAATTATCTTTCCCTAATTTATACTTTAAAAAAAAATCTACAAAAAAGTTGTATTCATTGAAAAAAAAGGTCAAATTTATACGGTTAAAATATAAATTAACAGTCAATAGCCACCATTACGGTTTGGTCATCAAAACTCTCATTTATCTTAAAACAATAGTAATTTTTGCTATTTCTTTTTAGATTGCGATCAATTGGGGGTAGGGAAGTCCAACTCATGATCTAGTCATTGAATGTACATTAATGGGCCGTGCCTACTTATATTGGCTTGTAAAATATACATTTAGTCCTTATGAAAAGTTAGAATTTAGTATTTAAAAAACTAGAGTTTAGCCACTATGTTTTTTTTTAAAAAGTAGAATTTAGTTATTATGATTTGAAAAAAAAAAAAAGGATAGAATTTGATAGCTATGATTTAAAAACACTAAAAATTAATTCTTATGATTTTTAAAAAAATAGAATTTAATCTTGATGATTTTATAAAACCTTAAATATCATATTTTTCATATGCAACCACATGATACATGATAGCTCACTATTCATGTCTCGATTATATGTTTTTTTAATATATATATCAATCACGAGTTAGTGACGCAATGATTCTTTTGTTTTGTTGTAAATCAGTTAACACCAACATCACATATTCGATCATAATAATTAATATTTATCTCCCTCGTTCAATATCAATATATACTAAAAAAAATCACTTAACTTATAATTTTATAGATAACACATAAATAACGACAATATTTTAAGTTTTATCCAAACATAAAGAATAAATTATAATTTTTAAAATCATAGAGATTAAATCTTATATTTAAATCATAGAAGTTAAACCCTAATTTTTTAAACTATAAAAACCAAACTCTAACTTTATTTAAACTATAAAAACCAAACTCTAACTTTATTTAAACTACGAAGACTAAACTTATATTAAAAAAAAAAAAAAAAAAAAATCAAGAGTAGAACATTTTTTGTATTTATTTATTTGTTGTTAAAGAAACAGTGGAATCGGAGCTTCACTCGACGGCAACATAAATAATTCGCGAAGAACAGCAGAATTCTGAAATAGAACGCGGCAATGTCAGTTTTCCGACCACCGTAGCATTTGCTTCTTCCGCCGTCATCCATGGAGAAGCTGAAGAAGTCAGTGATTGAAATCGCCTACAGCAAGGACCACACTAAGCTCTCTTCTCTGCAACGCTCCACCATCCCCTTCCTCTTCATGGCGTCTTCTCTCTTCAACCTCGGTCTCTCACTCCGCCGCCATTTCTACCACTACGGCATGTTTCGCAAACATCGGTACGATTAGGACCTGTTTTCAACCGTCTCGTTATCATAGTACCAAATTTCGGCTGAATTTGAGATCAATTTCTGGTATAGATTGACGTTTTCTTAGCGGCATTGAAAGGTTCGAATTAGGGTTTTTGAAAATCTTGGGAGCATGATTGATTTTGTTATGTAATTAATGCTTTTTAGTGTGTTAATCTTCATTTTTCACTAATCGAACTACTGCTAGGGCACAAACAAGATATAGTGATTTTTTTTTTTTTTTTTTTTTTTTTTTTTTTTTTACAATTTCTGTATGTTGATATGAAGGTTGCCCGTGCCAGTTATTAGTGTTGGGAATTTGAGTTGGGGAGGCAATGGGAAAACGCCAATGGTCGAGTTCATTGCCTTATGGCTTGCGGGCTCTGGGATTTCACCTCTAATTCTTAATAGGGTAACTGAATTTGAAAACAGTACATCATTTTCTTTTCCACACATTTCCATGTTTTGGTTACTCATTTGGTTTTTGTTGCATTACTTGAAGTGATAGCAGTCAATTTAGGTCCGTGTGATAACCATTTTGTTTTTGGTTTTATGTTTTTGTTTTTAATTTTTTAAAAAATGTTTGTTTGATGACCAATTTTAATTTATGTTTTTAAAATTTTAAAAATATCAAAGGAATTATAAAAACTAAGGCCCCGTTTGATAACCATTTGATTTTTTGTTTTTGGTTTTTCAAGTTTAAGCCTATTCTCTCTCAAATTTTCTACAATGTGCTTCATCATTCCTACTATTTATCCATCTTTCTTAAGAGAGTAGGAGAATACTAACCAACTTTTAAAAACAAAAACAAACTTTGGGAAACTACTTTTTTTTGTTTTTAAAAGTTAATTGGTCTTCCCCTACTTTCTTAAGGAAATATGTATACATGGTAGAAAAGATGAAACAAATTGTAGGAAATTTGAGAGAAAATAGGCTTAAATTTGAAAAACCAAAAACAAGAAACCAAATGGTTATCAAACGGGGCCTAAAAAAAAGTAGTTTTTAAAAAACAAGTTTCAAGAAAAAATCAAGAATAAATATTGAAAAACTAAAAAAATCAAATTGAAATGTGATGTGATGTTTGAAAACAAAAACAGTTATCAAACATGTTTTTTGGTTTTTAGTTTTCAAAAACATAAAACTAAAATCAGTTATCAAACATATACCGTTTTTATTTTTTAAAACCAAAAACCATAAATGAAAAACTAGAAACAAAAAATAAAAAATGAAATGGTTATCAAACGGAGCGTTTTTGTGGTGTTTCAAGAATTATTTGTTTGATAGTTGTTCATAACCCTACGGTGTTCTAAATATTAAGATGGTAATTATACTGGGGGTTGATTTCCTGCTAGGGCTATGCTGGTGGGGATGAAGCTAAAATGCTCATGAGGCATTTTGATGGGAGTTCTGTTAAAGTAGGTATTGGACCAGATAGGAGACAAACTGCTGCTTGGTATTTTAACAAATATGGTTATGTTGGATCTCAAAGAGGCTCATTGACTGAGAAGCACTGCTTAGAACAAGCACGGAGTCTTCCCGAGTCCGAAAAAATTGGTGCTGTTATTCTTGATGACGGAATGCAGGTAGATAACCCACTGGCACTTAGGGGGCGTTTGGGCCGTTTAAAGGAGGGTCAGGTTGGATTATAACAGTCAAACCCCGTGTTTGGGTCATTGGTTATAGATTATAGTAACCGGTGTGTTAACCTATAACCTCCAATCTTAATATAGTAACTTTTGTTATGTAAAACTTTATATTATTATCAATCTCCCGTATTATAACCCCTGTTTCAATAACACGCATGTTATTATAATTGGGTAGGTTATAACCCTCTGACTTAGTAAAGAAGGTAACAGATAAAATGTGGCAATTGCGAGCCTCGTCCATTCGAT
This sequence comes from Sicyos baderoa, assembly GCA_037832685.1. NCBI lineage: Eukaryota > Viridiplantae > Streptophyta > Magnoliopsida > Cucurbitales > Cucurbitaceae > Sicyos > Sicyos baderoa. The sequence continues at coordinate 5,015,083 of JBBMEF010000001.1, read as the reverse complement.
TTTTTTACTTGGTTTTTGTTGAGATTTTTCGAGTGGCTTTTTGCTACAAATTGTTGGCAGTGATTGTGATAGCTTAATATTTTCTTGGAACTTAGCACTGGAGTTTGCACCGTGACTTGGAGATTGTTATGTTCAATGGGATAACACTGTGGGGAAATGGACAATTGTTACCACTTGGGCCTTTGAGAGAACCTTTAGCTGCACTCAAAAGGGCAGACGTTGCCATTATTCATCATGCTAATCTGGTAAAGAATGTGGATCAGAGTTCATTTTTTTCCCTTTTGCAAAATAATTTATAACACATTTGACTGCTAGAAGCTTCTTCAGTAAGATCTGATTACTTGCTAGAAAGTCTCGAATTTATAGTAAACTTGGAAATTTATCCTTTAAATCACAGGTTTCGGCACAGAATATTGAAGATATTACGATAATGTTGCGGAAAATTAAGGATTCACTTATTGTGGTGCTTACTGAAATGGCTCCCTCATTCTTCTTTGAAGTCGCAAATATCAAATCTAGAATATCGTTGGGGACATTGTCTAACCATGTAGTATTATGTGTTTCTGCCATTGGCTCTGCGGACGCTTTTGTGCAGACAATGCAGATGGTAACATAACAATCCCGTTTCAGTCCTCTCGATCTCATTACTTTCAGCTTTGTTTTAACACGCTTCAAGTAGGCGGTAGCTTGGTTGATGTTTTCAGTTGTTTACACTAGCAGTTTTGTTATCTTTTCCATTTTGTACACTAATGTTTTCATCTGGAATTGGAAAATCATTTCCTGCAGATAGGAGCATATCATGTTGATCGACTTGACTTCACTGACCATCATATGTATCAAGACAGGGTAACTATATTTCCACAAGTATTCAGGTTTTGCAATTTAGATATATTAGAATCCCAGCTAGGATTCGATTTATTTCTCTCGCCCTGTTTGCTTGACTGTTGACAATGTCGCCACCTTGGCACCTTCCATGTCCTAACTGTCTATTTTCAATTCATATAGGATATGGTGCTGATCAAACTAAAGCTCGAGGAATTGGAGAAAAAGTTTGCTTCCAAGCCAGTCGTTGTTGTTACGGAAAAGGTACGTTAAAAAAAACGATGCATACCTTACTAGTTTGCGTATGATTGTAATGCCTATGTCCTGCTGCTGCTATCCCTACGTAGCCGTAAAGCTACATTTTCTCATTATGCTCGAATAATATGCAAATATTATACACAAAATTGTTTCGCAATTTATCAAGAGAAAAATGGCAAGTATTTATGCAGTCCTCTCTTGTAATGGTTCTACCCAGTGATTAAGATGATCTTGAAGAATTAAGAAATTTGAGTTTGCCGCCTACTTATGAATTAATTTCCATTAGATTTTCTTGACAATCAAATATATTAAGATGATGTGGTTGTTCCTTGAGAATGGTCAAGGCCCAAGAGTCACAAATATATACATATAAATGTTTGGAGATATCTTTCAAGGTTTTGGGTTTAAGCGCTTGGATTCAAAATTGTATCTTAGAAGTTACTAGTTAGAATCATCGTTAACTCCTAGACTAGGCATTTGGTTAGGGTGAAATTTGTATTTGAAACTTTTTAGTTTCTCAGGATTATGATCGGGATCCAGTGATATTCGAGAACTTGCACCCGTACCGAGTCTTGGCTCTTCGGTCTCAATTGCAAATCATGCGCAGCAAAGATTGCAGTGACGATTGCTTCACGATATCGTTGGAGAAGACGGTAGCAGTAAAACTGTCTTCTGCAATGAGGTGTAATGAGCTCAAATCTGCAGTTGATGGGTTAGATCTTACACCATCTACATGCTGATGTTCATGCTAGGTGTTAGAATAACAAAATCATGTGCAGTTTTTGTTCTGCCTCATCTCATCTGTACTGTGAGCTCCAATTTGACTGAATTTTTTTGCAGAATAGTTGAATCATGTGTGGAAGTAAAATGCATTCCACTATTTTTTGTTATTGTTATTATTAGACTAAATTTCAAGCTCAGTATATGATCTTTGATTCATTATTATTATTATTTTTTAATATTTTCATTATTATATAAGAACCCCAAACCATATACTTACATAGATGTGCGTTCTGCGCTCTTTCAGAAGGCAATAATATGTAAATAATCTGTTTAAGGAAGGCTTCTCTTTACTTTCCAACCAAATACACCAAAAGGCTTTATTGCTTCGATTGTATTTATCGACCATAAGTTACGAGAGCTTTTGTTCCTCCTATCTCATCGATTATAAATACTAAATAATAACATTTTCACTCCACGGTCATGAGTTTGATCCATGGAATCGGTATTTGTAATCTCCCTTCCACCAATTTATACTAAAAAAAAACATTAAAAATGTATACTCCTCTCGATACCAAACTCTTACTCTCACTTTCTCGAGGCCTCACTAACAACCTGGTTGGACACACAACATTAACACAATTTTTATGTTATGGTGTCTATCGTGACAATTCCAAAGAAACTTAGTCGATTGCTTCTAGCCACTGTCACCAATTTTAGATTTGAACAAAAAAAAGAGAGTATGATAGCACTTATATAAGAATAATTAAGTAATAATTTATGCATTTCATTAATATATATTTTTTAAATTTCAATAGACATTGGAACTCTATGTTGTAAGATAAACTAAACTGAAAAATCTTGTAAAAAAAGTGCAATCAACAACACGAGATTATCTTATGCTTAAAATATGTAACGATATGTAAAACATCTAGCGGGGATAGCTCAGTTGGGAGAGCGTCAGACTGAAGATCTGAAGGTCGCGTGTTCAATCCACGCTCACCGCATTTTTTTAAATAACCACACTCCGACAATTTCGAAGAAACTTTTAGATTAAAAAAAGGGGTATAATAGCAATCATACTAGAATAATTAATTTAAGTAATAATTTCTATTTCATATATATATATATATATAATTTTATCTTTTAAATTTTAACATTGAAACTCTATGTTTGTAAGATAAAAAAATGTAAAAAAAAAAGTGCAACAACAACCCTAAATTATCTTATTGTTAAAACATGTAACAATGTGTCAATCATCAAGAATAGATAGCTCGGTTGGGAGAGTATGAGATTGAAAATATGAAACCACACTCCTCGAAATGCTTACACTCACTTTCTTGAGGCCTCACTAACAACTTCATTGGCCACAAGATAATAAAACAATATGTTATGAGGCCTATCTTGAAAATTTGAAAGAAACTCAGCGTTCACTTTTAGTCACTACTTAAGTCACTAGTTTTAGAATTAGTCACTACATAAGTCACTAGTTTTAGAATTAAAAAATAGAGTATAATAGCACTCATATACTGTAAAAAAAAAGAAAAGAAAAACAAGTGCACCAAAAGGTCTATATTATCTTATGGTTAGAACACGTAGCTATTTGTAAAACATTAAGCGGGGATAGCTCAGTTGGGAGAGCGTCATACTGAAAATATTTAGGTCGCGTGTTCAATCCACGCTCACTGTATTATTTACTTATCTTTTTTCCATCATTCCTCTGCCTATCTTCACAATTCTAAAGAAACTTATATAAGAATGATTAATTTAAGTAATATTTTCTAAATAACAACTAGCTAAATTCGTAGGAAATTAATTCCTACCTAGGTGATAATCATGGGTTAAACTCATCACCGTACCACAATACCCACTTTATAATTAAATCATTCCATGATGGTTAGTTTTATTTTTTAATCAGAGTTCAACCAAAAAGTTTAATGGAGAACAAAGCTCTAAGACATGTGTATAGCTTACTAAGTAAATTTTTAAAAAAACTAATTTAAGTGTTGTCATTTCAAATCTCCAAAACTAAAAATTTAAAAATTAACAACTATTTTACTCTATTTATTTTAAATTTGGTTCTATTTGAATGCTGGAACTTTTAAGTGAGACTAATTTAAACTTTCTATAGTTTTTTTTATAAACAAAATAGAACTAAATTAATGATACGAAAAATAGTAATCATTAAATGGATTGGAGACACGATAATTTTCAATAATTTATATATATATGTATATAATTCAAAATTAATCGTAAGAAATATAATAATGATTGAAAATAGGCATTCACTCCCAGTTTGTAATCCCTCCCTTAATTTGAATTTGAAAGGTGGTTGAACAAAAAGAAAATATTTATGATTTCAAGATTTTTTCTTAAATAAAAATACAAAGAAAACAATTAACGGACCAAAACTCATTCATTTCCAGATTCTTTCTCACAAAAATGTCATTTTATTCAAACAATCAACAAATAATTTCAGAATCCGATCCCCAATCTCAAATTTCAGCAGCACAATTCAGAATCCACCATACAAAAAAAGCACCAAAAAGAAATCAAATCGAAATTTCTTCACAAAAAAAAAAAACAAAAATCAAATAATTTCGGCCCCATTTGATAACCATTTGGTTTATTGTTTTTGGTTTTTCAAATTTAAGTCTATTTTCTCTTTCGTGCTCCATCATCTCCACCATTTATTCATCTTTCTTTATGAAGGTAGGAGAATACTAACCAACTTTTAAAAATAAAAACAAACTTTGGGAAGCTACTTTTTTTTTTTTTTTTAAAGTTGATTGGTATTCCCCTACTTTCTTAAAGAAGGATGGATAAATGGTGGGGAGCATGGAGCACATTGTAGGAATTTTGAGAAAAAATAGGCTTAAATTTGAAAAACCAAAAACAAGAAACCAAATGGTTATCAAAAGGGGCATTCACCTTCAATTTCCCTACCTCTTGTTGCCGCCAAAGCCTCGTTTCTTCCTCTCTACGCCCGCGCCAATTTCTTCCTCTTCCGCCGCAGCTCTTCCATCGCTCTCATCGGAACTAGACGATTTCATAATCAGCTCCGGAAATATGAAATTCGCAATCAAATACGCAATCAGAAGAACGCCGCTGCACAAATCGCCGAAATGAAACACAAAATTGAAGAGATTAATCTCAGATTTGTTCGATTTTACGGATCGATTCGAGATTATAAGAAGGAGGAAGTGGCGAACCCTGTCGGGAGGAGGACCGATAGGTCGCCGGACTGCGACGGAGGAATCGTACTGTTTGCGAGCACTAGAGAGCTTGGAATTGCAATCGCTTTTGTGGAAACGAAGCGGCGGGCGATTAGTGGAGAAATGTAAGTCTGGCGGAAGGTGTGGTGGCTTTCCAGTGGCTGAGATTGTGAGTGATGTTTCCGTTGCCGGCGGTTAGGGTTGAGATTTGACCGGAGAAGAGGTAAATCAATGGCGGAGGTTATGCAATTCATCGTGAAATTAGGTTTTACCGGCGGAGAGCGGGAGAGAATCTGCTACTTCAGATTGCGGTTGTGCGTTTGGATAACCTTTAATTTATGGTTTGGAAAAACAGAGAAAAACAATAGAATTTTATCATATAATTTGAAAAATTAGACTTGAACCATATTATTTGTTTTGATTTTTTGTTTATTTATTATTATTATTTTTTTTTAGTTCAAATCCATATTATTTGGTGAAACCGATAGGTTTAGTCAATTTTTTTTTTAAATTATAAATATAGTAATTTATTGTTTAAAAAAGAAATTTGTTATGTGTACCAACATATGACTCTTTATTGAAATTATAACACATTTTTATCAAAAATTACTTTATATTAAAATTCTGAGTGATCGAACTCAATCAATAACTAGTGATTTAACTCAATCACTCGATTACTTTCAATTTTTTGGTATATGTGCAATTATTTTCAGTTTTGTGCTATAAATGCAAATTTTAACCAATTTTGTTATACATGAGAAATCTCTTTTTAAAAAAACAGTAACTATAATTATTATTTTTTTATATTACAATAATTAGGGGTACACACTAATGTCGTTGAACAATTATTCATGTTAACACTATAAATATTGTTATTCATGAATATTGTCACCTATTCTCTTAAGATATTGTGTTAATTGAACATAATATTATATTAATAAGTATCTCTAATATAATATTAAAATGTATTAATTGCATATATTTTCGAGAGTGAAATGATTTTAAAGGGGACACCGATATTAATTATTAATATGTTTAAATATTGTAATGTGTTTTTAGCAAAAACAAAATTGTAGTATAAATATTAATTAATACAAATATTATTAAAAAAAACATGATATCTTAAAAAAACTTGACAATACCTAACAATACTAAGTATCCATATTTACTTGACTAGTTTGGTAAGTTCTCATTTGCTATTTAATATATTAAAAAATGATAAAATATCCCTAATCAATGTAAATCTCAATAGTCATATAGCCAACATAGCTCAAGAATCAAATATTTATTTATTTTTAAGGTCAAGAGTTTTAAATTTATTTCTCACATTTATTGTTCTAGAAAAAGAAAAAGCTGAAACTAAGCCTAGATTTCCAAGTTAGGTGGAGGAATAATTCCTTTCCATATTCCAGTCAAAAATTTATTGTTTCCAAAATCAAGTAAAAGGTTGAATTCAAAATAAGACAACGAAATGAGGGGCAAATAGGTCAGACCGCACAAACCATAAAAGCGATTGCTTGGAAAGAAGAGTGCGATAAATAAAATGGGCCCATAGAAAAACGATTAAAAATACTATTTTAACCTTTTTACTTTCACATTTATTTTATTTTAATATCGTACAAATGTCTAAATGTAATATTTATATCAAAAAAGTGTTTCCTACCATTCATTTATGGTTTTAAAAAGAAATTCCATGTCTTGTTTCCTACTTCCATATATTTTAAAAATATACTCATTTAATTGAATGAGAGAGACGTGATTTGATAATTTCATTATTTTATGATAATTTAATTCAGCATTATTATGACATGTTTGATATTTAGAATCAATATTTGAATTTAACTTATTTTAAAACACTAATTATTTTATATAAGGTTTGTGGTCCTCTCTTCCACTTATATTAAAAAGAACAATATATTTATTTAATTCTCTTTTAATCATAAAAATTGTAATGTGAAAAAGGAGTCCAACTCCAATGCATCCTAAGTTTTCAAATTGAAATCTCACTTCTCCTCATATCAATGAATTATAAAAATATCATAAATTATTGATAACGATTCAATAATTAAATCAACATAAATATGTGGATAGTTAAAGAGTAATCGACTTGAATCTCCGATGTAATTTTAAAAATCATAATTTTTTTTTTCCTTTGAGATAAAAAATCATTATTGTTAATTTTCTATAAAAATCATTATCGTTATTATTTAACTTTTATAATACAAAAGGAATTAATTATTTTTCTTGGAAACTAAAAGAAGAAAAAACAATAAATTTAAGAGAGAATAAAAATATATGAACTAAATTTAGAAGATTTTTTTAACCTAAAAATATTCAGCACAAGCAGCTTCTTACACCTCCTCTGACTTTCTTCTATTCGCCAATCAAAAGAGAACACGTGTCCACAGCCCCCCGCCTTCCAATTTCCATATCATGGCGTAAAGGAACCAAATCGAAACGTGTTCGAAATTTCCTTTTCCTTCATCCTCTCGCTGTCCCTCTTCGAAACCCTTCGCCGTTGATCCCCCGGAGTTCCCCCGGTCATCGTCGTTCCGGTAAGCGCTCTCAATCGATCCGTTATTGTTCTTGTTTGTTTGATTTCAGTTCTTGTTTCGCCGCTGAGAATTTCGTTTCAGTTATTAGGAAATCGGTTTCGTTGATCTCGTTTTGATTTAGGTTTTCGTTTTCGTTTTGTTTTCTGCGATTTTCTTTTTGGCGTGTTCGGATTTGCGCATTTGATTTAGGACTTGATTTCTGTTTTGTATCTGGATGTCTTTATTTCGACTAAATCGTGAACGAGTGCGCTTATGTATTGTTGTACTGTGATTTGATTGGTGCTTTGATTTTCGTTTTACTTGCTTGAACAGAAGCTGAGAAAATGAGTTTTGGAGTCGTGCGGCGGCGGATTGCGTCTGGAGGCTCTAATCTGGTAAGCTTTCAGTGCATTCTATCAATTTTATCCAGGAGTATGTGATTCGTGTATGATTTGTTTCGATTTTTAGACTTGTCTGATTCTGTAAGCTTTCATTTCAGTTTTCTTCGCAGCATTTGCGGGGAATTCGACCCTCCATTTCTGCTGGAAGAATTGGCTCCGTTGCTGAGAAAGAGGTAGTTACCTACTATGAAGTTTTTGTATCCTTGCCTGCTTTGTCTGGAGGTGGTTGTTAATGTTATAGATAGGATATGTGGTAAGAAGGCACAGATGTCTTGTTGTGCCTTCGAAGTATTTGCTATGTATTTCGTTGGTCCTTCCTATTTTGTGCAATAAATTATTTATGTATCTAACATGCGTTGTGTTCTTTACACATTTAGATTTTGCACCAGTGTAGAAGCTTTGGGCATGTCAGAAATTTTTCTCACCTACTTTCACCTGGTAATTTGATTACAACTTCTCTGTGTATTTGCTTAAGCTCCCAACTCATGGAATTAGTTCAAGTATATGTGTTTTGTTTGATTAATTGATACCCCTATGTTGCAGGTGGCCTGGCTAGTCCACAATCTCTAAGGTCAGTTTCTATTGAACTACTTTACGTATGTGGCACACATTTACTTTATACCTTGAGATGAACTAATCAAATTTTAGAATCTCATCCAACAAAAGGTCATAATTGTAGAATGTCCATTTTCCTAATGTTTTTAGTTAACATCCAAACAACAAATTTTAGTATGTTCATTTCAAATGTATTTTATTCTAAACTAAATTGAGAATTCAAATAATTTCTTATTCTTTGCTGATTCCAAATGAAGGGTAAATTTGTAAACTTATTTTGTTGTTATTACTTTATTCTTTTTAATATAATTATTGTTTTTGTTATTCTTGACCACCCCACTAACTTGTTTTTTCTATCTTGAATCATTATGTTTATATCTTATTTTTGTCTTTGAATGGTTACACTTATTCTATCTGTTCTTGACGTTCAATCTTTTATTTTATCCTTTACTTTACGTTGGAAACATTGTTAATCTATATAGAATTTTCATCATGTATTCGATAGAAATCTTGGGGCACCTATCTTCTTAATTAGACCCCCATCATATGTTGCTTATAAAACACAAGTCTATGGAATGTCGCTTTAAATTAATGATAAATGCAAACAAAATTTTGACGATAAAGGCGAGAATGATTAACATGGATATCATGGATTTTAGCTGTTTCTCATTTGATGAATACACTAGTTTTATAAAAATGACTATTTTTTAGTGAGATATAGTTATTTTGCTACTGCCCCTTTGATTTTTAAATTTTTATATGGCTATCAGGGTAGCTTTTGCAAGTATGCAACAAAGACCTATGATGCAAATGAATGGCCGGACCTTCTCTTCAGATAATGGTGCGACACCAATGACTTTTCTTAATTATTTTTGTTTGTGTTTTGTCTTGAACATTTCTTTGGCGTTAGTTGGCTTTATATACACGGACTTACCTGTTGTAAGTTGATGCTGTTAATCATACTAGCAACACCAGAACTCCCTTACGGGTCATTGCATCTTATACAAGAGGGTGGCAAATGATTTCGATCATCTTCTTTGCGAGTTGGCATTTGAGGTGTGAACTTGGAGCCAGTGTTTTGAGGTGGTTGGCGTTGGAGTTTGAGAGATCGAGTTGTGGGGAGATGATTATAGATTTTTTTTGTTTCTCCCCCTTTTCGTAAGAAGGGGACCTTTTGTGGATGACATGGTTGTGTTCTATTGTGGGGTCTTTTGGATAGAGAAATAATATAATTTTTAGAGGGGTGGAGAGAGATCTTTGAGTGATGTTTGGACCCTCGTTAGATTTCATATTTCTCTTTGGAGCTCAATTACTATTTCTCTTTGGAGCTCAAGACTCTTTTGATAGCCGGTCTCCCCAGTTTTCGAAGGCTATATTTTGTATGGCCATTTGTTTTGTTCTTTCATTCTTTCTTAATAAAAGTTGGTTCATTATTTAAAAAAAAAACTAATATTAATTGGACGGGTGCGGGTGCCCTGGGTATGTAGTGCAGCAAGCTAGATTCCCTCTGAAAATAAAGAGGAACAAACATTAATTGGAGGTTCCTTTTGTAAGTTAGGTTCATTATTAAAAAAAAAAAAAAATATATATATATATATATATATATTAATTGGACGGGTGTGGGTGCGCCCGTGGTATGTAGTGCAGCAAGCTAGATTCTCGCTGAATAAAAAGAGGAACAAACATTAATTGGAGGGTCCTTTTGTTATCTCTTTTGATTTTCACTTGTGCTTTTTTCACATCATCAATGAAGTGCTTAGCTCATTATCTCATTAAAAAAGGAAAGTAAGAGCCGCATCTTCCATCAGCATAAGCAAAAAATTCTGACAGGCTTTAAGTTTGTTATACTGACTGCTTAGAGAAGTTGGAAGGATTTTATTTACTCGTTCATCAAATTTTTGCAGTTAGCTCACTTGCAATAGGAGTTAAATTAGTCAAGTTGGGAGTATTTGTGCATGCAGTTGTCTTTCAAAAACCAAAGCTTCTAATTTTCATTTTGATTTTGCTCGCTTGTTTATTTATTGAGTGAAGACTCAGTATATTGCATGTTCACTCTGTTTTTATCACAAATTTCTGTGTAGTTTTATGCATACAAACCCATATTAGGCCGTCTAAATGCCATATTTATTTTCTTTTTGTAACTAACATATTGTCATGTTTGGCAATTAAGGGGATCTGCTTGACGTTGTTGTCCCTCCATTGGCTGAGTCTATTACTGATGGAACGCTGGCGAAATTCCTCAAGAGTATGTTCGTTGGTTATTAAGTATATTGCTTGTTGCTACAGTACACATAATTTTTGGTGATTTATTAAGAAACCATTTTGATATGTTGAGAGCAGATCCGGGTGATAGAGTAGAATTGGATGAAGCAATTGCTCAAATTGAAACAGATAAGGTGTGTTGATTTTTAGATTTATAGTGGAAACACTATTGTATTTCCCTTCTCCCTCTGAAAATGATATGACGTTTCATTTAATCCTTTGCTGCTAATTTTCTATCAGGTTACAATTGATGTCACTAGTCCAGGAGCTGGTGTTATTCAGAAGGTGACTATTTCTGTACTTCTACTAGTTAGTTTCTTCGCTACGCTTTTTGTCAGTTGATAACTAATCAATATAAATGTTGCTAGTTTGTTGCCAAGGAAGGAGATACCGTTGAACCAGGTACCAAGGTTGCTATTATTTCAAAATCTGGTGAAGGTGCAACTCATGTTGCTCCTTCTGAGAAAGCTCCGGAGCAAGCTGCATCTCAGGCTGCTCCAGCTGTCAAAATAGACAAGCCTAAAGTTGAAGCTCCTACTAGCGAGAAGCCTAAAGCACCATCTTCACCACCTCCTAAACGCTCAGCTTCAGAACCCCAGCTTCCTCCCAAGGATAGAGAAAGACGAGTAAGAACCATAATTTAAAATCTGCATGGCCCTCAAATGAATTCACCTTTTTTTTAGTCTGTAGTCTGGGTATTTTCATGAACTTATCATCCTCCATTGCTTTACTCGGGATTATCGTAACTTTAGGTTCCAATGACAAGGCTTCGAAAGAGGGTTGCCACAAGGCTGAAAGATTCTCAGAACACATTTGCTATGTTGACCACCTTCAATGAAGTTGACATGTAAGTTTACACCAACTGAAAAATCTGACTTCCAGCATGTTGTTTGAATTGGTTTTCCTCATTTACTGCCATGTGGTTTTCTAGTTACTTCCTTGAACATTGCTAGTTTCAATTTGTTTGGTCCAACATGTCATGCATGAATGCTAGTGATACTTTGTTTTCCATAAAAAAAACTTTGTTTTTGTTGTTACTTTATCTAATTCTCTCCATTTCCAATATGTAAATCCGCTTTACACTGTAGTTATCTTTGGGCATTTTTAGGATCTGTGTGCATTGTTGGGGATTTTCAGTTTCCTTATTGGGTGCATTTTTAGTACGACATCCTATTAGTCGGCTTTATCTTCACTACTTGATGCATTTATGGTAGGTCTTTTGCTACTTCATTTAACTTTGTGAACTGCTTTTATTTAGGACAAATTTGATGAAGCTTCGTTCTGATTACAAGGATGCTTTTGTTGAAAAACACGGAGTCAAGTTGGGACTTATGTCTGGGTTTATTAAAGTATGTGTTCATTAACTTTGCGCATATGTTAATTCCACGAGGTAGCTCGCCTATTCATTTGTCTTCCTTTCATGTTTCAGGCTGCTGTCAATGGGCTTCAGAATCAACCTATTATTAATGCTGTGATTGATGGGGATGATATCATATACAGAGACTATGTAGACATTAGCATAGCCGTTGGCACTCCTAAGGTCTGTTCGAGTTTTTCCATAGCTTTGTAGTTTTCATTTTGTTGTGAACGACCTAATTGTGAATTGGAAACGGAAAATGAAGAAGGGACGATTTGATTCCTCCTAGTTTCTTAATGTATTCCTTACCATATTTTAGGATTTATTGTGTCAAAACATAAAATGACGTTGCTTTCAAACCTGAAAGGTCATTTTTATGACATCAGAATCAGCATTGATTTCAACGGTCGCAATACTAACAAAAATTGGCACTTACCAAAATCCATTCAAAGAACTAAAGTTTCTGCTCACGATGTAGATCATCATATATCATGAAGTCGTATAAAGTTGCTACATTATGTTTCATCATTTTTCTATGTAGGGTCTTGTTGTGCCAGTTATTCGAAATGCTGATCAGATGAATTTTGCTGACATAGAGAAGTCGATAAACTCCCTTGCAAAGAAGGCAAATGATGGTACCATATCAATTGACGAGATGGCTGGAGGTTCCTTCACCGTATCCAATGGTGGTGTTTATGGAAGTCTTTTGAGTACCCCAATTATTAATCCTCCTCAGGTTCGTGCTCATGAAACCTCCATAAAAAATCATGCACATTTTTAGTCTCTTATAATCATGGTTCATGTAATGCAAGATACTTTCAATGAGTTATCTATTGAACTCATTAATTTCCTATGGATTTCCTTAACCCTCAAGGTGAGCACGCTTATACAGACACCCATATATATAACAAAATTGTGAAGTGCTTAGAAGTTATATGTTCAATTGAGAGTGACTACCTACTTATAAATTAATTTCTTACAAGTTATTTTGGTTATTAAAAGTAGTAAGCTTAGAAGGTTGTTCTGTAAGAATAGTCAAAATACATGTAAGTTGACTCCGAAACTCACAAACTCACAGGGTTAGAAAATATTTCTTCTCTTCCTTGAACATTAGATATATTATATAGTATCCATGATTTACTGGTTCATTCACTCTACAACTGGAGTATACATTACCATTCTTTTTTCATTTTGGTTCTGGATAAGAAGCTGAAAATATGAAATTTCTTGGCAGTCTGCAATCTTGGGAATGCACTCAATCGTCTCCCGTCCTGTGGTAGTAGGAGGCAACGTCGTTGCAAGGCCAATGATGTACATTGCCCTAACATATGACCACAGACTCATTGACGGGAGAGAGGCGGTGTTCTTTTTGCGCCGCATCAAAGATGTCGTCGAAGACCCACGGAGACTTCTCCTTGACATATAGTCTCCGAAACCAAAAGGCTGTTATTGAAGCAATCTTAGCATGTGGTGTTTCCAAAAAGGGTAAAACTCCAAAACCTTCAAACCATTTGAGAAATAAATACACTCGTTTTCCTCAGATTTCTAGTTTTTGTAGAATTCTCCATATTTGTTTGTGCTCCTTTAAGTACTAGCGGCTTGGCTCATAATCTATATACTGAAAATGAGAGATCTTGTTGGAAAACATGTTTTTAAGCGACTTTCCATTTATTATTTGTGTGTGGTAACTGCCACGTCCTTGTTGAATTGGTTTTTAATAAACTATGGGATTTATTTTATTGCCCAACCTGGAAATGTTTCAAAGTTTTGAGGGGTTCTTTTGGTACAATCATGAAAGGACTCGAACATATAATTTCTTGGTCATGAACACACGTATGTCGGTTAAATAAATGGGCACTTCATTCGCATGCTTTATTTCTTGGATCGTTGAAATGCAATAATTTCTAGTAATTATATTTATGCTTGGGCGTTGTTAAAGACTATCGAATCAGTATGGAAACAAGTTCGTTCTGCAAATCTTATGCTGCTTTATGTAAACTTTTTTCAAATACTTTTTGATTTTGAAAATATAATCAATTTTGTTTTCATTGCAAATTTCGGATCTTCATTGTAATCATCTATACTCTTTTTCATCCATCAATGATTTTTTCTAAGTAATAATATAAATCTTACGCTTTTGCAACACAAATAAGAGACTGGGAGAACCTTCTAGAAGACTGGTTAACTTTGTTTCAAAATAAAATGACGACAGCGCTGATTATTTTGAATCTTATAAAAAATAATATTGAACCACACTACATGGACTAAAGGGAATATTTGCCGCAATCCTGGAATCCAATTTAAAATGTTTGGGTTGTGAATTTCTCTCGTAAATGAATTAAATTAGGTGCAAGTTCAGCCTTTAATTTAGTGAAGAAAAAGTAGATTATATCATAAGGGGCGGTTTGTTTGTCATATTTAATGAAAATTTATTCAGTTCTTCCAAAAAAAACCCACATTGTTCTCCTAAAAAACCCTACTTTTTACTAACATTTTTTACTTTAAATAATAACTTCACTCACGATCTTAAATCTCCCGTTATTTTCATAAAGCTCATAGCTCAATATGGAACATAAAAACATTTTGACATGTTTGGACAGAATAACCATTAAATAAAAAGGAATGAGGAAAATGAGGGTTTATTTATATATATATTCTCAATGACTTTACAATATTTAACTATCAAGCAAATATGTAATAAATTTAACTATCAAGCAAATATGTAATAAATTAAGTTTTAAGTTAATGGGTACCATAAATTGAACCTAAATTGTTAAAGCCTGACCATTTAACAAAAACATAATAATAAAAATGAGATCCAATTGAACAGTTTGAAATGGCAGACACAACATCAATCTTATTGTTACCGCTTTGCAGCTCCTTGTCTTACATTGTCTTAATTGGATTTTGTATCATTCAATAAATTACAAACTTTAGGGCGGCCGATATTAAAGCAGCAAAGCGTGACAGCAAAATCCGAAGGTATTAAATACCAAATAAAGTTGTTATTCCAACTATTGATGCGTCTATTTTAATGTCATTAGATTCTGACTTCTATGCCTTCCTTTAATAAATGCTCTTTTACGGATTGAATAGGCACCTGCCATCCACAATATTGGAAGATTGTTCATATAATAAAAGGTAACAATTAGAAATTTATAAGCAAACAAAATCATAACTGAATTGAAATGATAAATGATTTAGGACAAATACGTCATAATTTGAATCCATTGAAATTATATATATATATATATATATATATATATATCCAGGTAAATAAAAGATTTATAATAAAGAAAGGATATGGCATATAAACTTTAAACGGAGACAAGGTTCAAACTTCCCAAAGTTGAGTGGAGAAGAAAAAAAATTGCCGAGAAACGACAGTGAAAAAAAAAATCCTAAACACAGGGTAGTTTGTATTTATTTTAGGGTTAGGAAATTTCTATTTTTTTATATAAAAATAATAATAATAAAAAAGCACTAACGAGTTGCCCCCATAGAGCTTTTATTATTATTATTTATTATTTTATTTTTATTTTTATTTTCGTTTGACAACAATAAGGTGGGGAATTCAAATCCATGAGTATACACTTAATTTTTATTTTTATTGGTCATAAGTATACACTTTATGATTGAGCTATAATTTTCTTGACAGCTCCTTGTTTTTTCAAGGTGAGGTCACCTAGCGGAGCGGCTAGGTGCACACGCATCCGCAATAGTTCCAACAATCAGATGGGCCAAGTTCTCATATCTTTGGTAGTGCAGACTGCAGCTATAATGATGATTCCAGATATAGCTGGTTACACTGCTTTTTCTAGTTGTTTCAATTTGGAGGGTTCTTGAGAATTTTATTTAAATTGGCAAGCTTGAATTGCAAGAAAGATGTTACCTTACCACCAGCCCAATCTAGCTAATCTAGCTAAGTGAGCTAATTTTCTAATCACTTGGCTTTATTGAAAGAGATTTTTTCTTCCAATTTTCTAGTGACGATGGTCGCAAGAGATAGCAAAAGGATGCATCCATTTTTCTAAGCTAATTCAATGTCTTGTAAATGCTATCTATGAGGTAGCTGGCCCGACAGTCACAGATATAAAGGAAAAAAAGAGAGGGTAGTTTAGGGATCTGGTGAGTCTTTTAAAAGGACTCCATTTGCAGAGTACAAAAAATGAAGGGAAAGCATGCTATTTTTCTGAGGTTGGGTTTAGAGTTTATGGTTTAAATCAAACACACAAGCGTTTAATAGCTCAATTGGTTGTGAGACATATCTTCAACCAAGAGGAGGTTCTAAATAGGCTAACCGAGGCTAAAACATGGTGTCGACACATTTGGTGTTTGTATGCATAACTAAGATAAAAGGAATCTCAGCCAATACCTCGTTACGATGAAAAATGCCAGCAGCAAGGGCAGCGGATGCATTCGTTTTGTTAAACACCTCAGAGAAATGGTCAGGAGATCCAGCACCACTGCTGGCAATAACGGGGATGCTCACAGAATCTGATATCAGCTTTACCAGATCTGTATCAAATCCTTTTCCTTGACCTGAAACATTTAGTTAGAAACAAATAACACAGTAATAATAATAATAATT
This sequence comes from Sicyos baderoa, assembly GCA_037832685.1. Classification (NCBI taxonomy): domain Eukaryota; kingdom Viridiplantae; phylum Streptophyta; class Magnoliopsida; order Cucurbitales; family Cucurbitaceae; genus Sicyos; species Sicyos baderoa. The sequence goes on along the minus strand of JBBMEF010000001.1, from coordinate 4,998,368 downwards.
GATAACACAGACTACCTTTCATGCAAGAGCATGCAGTAAAAGCATGCATGTTTCTCAAACAATTCAGACATGATTTATACTTCTGTCCCTAAGATTTCTACCAAGAGCTTTGGTATCTCCACCAAAAACTAAAAGGGAAATCTCGATTTAGATAAAAAGGAGATGAAGTGTATACTAGAGTAACCAAAGAAAATAGCCAGCAGAGAACATTGGTCCTTTATAGTTTTTTTTTAAAAAAAGAGAACAAGATTAGATTTTGGGATATTTGATGGACGGATGTTTTTTTTTTTTGGATATCCGTGACTGTCCGGGTCAGCTTTCACACCTCGACTAATGTCACGGGACATACCGCCTGACCCTACAACATTTGGATGCCAAGGAAACCTATAGAAAATTAATTCCTAGGTAGGTGGCCACCATAAATTGAACCCATCACCTTATGCACCCCAAAACCCTCTTTGACCAATTGAGTCACTCCAAGATGGTTATGGACGGGTGTTTTTCTTCCTAAGATATCGAATTTCCGCAGTCGTGTTGTTCCTTTTACTAGTTAACATCAAACCATTCAGGCAGTCTATGACCATTATCAATCAACTTATCAAGACAGTTTTGTGTTAAAGCGGCTTTAAGTCAATTTTCAACAAGTCCCCTCAACATTACATCTCTGTCAAGAAACCAACAAATAACTCTGCGGTATAAGTGTGTGTATGAATCAAGGGGTTAGAATCACTCGGGTTAGGCCTCAATCTTCATAGAACTATGTTGGACATTCAATCTCTTGTTTTACATGGGAGCTTGTGATTTTCGAATTTCTTACTGCTAGTCCATATATAGTACATACATTTTTCTGTTATTATGACTGAGTGGAGGATCTTTTGTTAACTTCCTCGCTGGACAATCCTCGAAGGATTTCTATCCACCCAACTGATAAGGATGCCTTCTAGTTCATATTTCCATGCTTACAAAGAGATAATGATTATAATTTTTTATTGGACGGAACTGTCATCCTTACCATCACAATCTATGCAATTTAGCAGTATTTCTCCAGCTCCAAGCTCTTCGACTGCTTTTGCAAGCTCATAAGCTCCAATAGGTCGACCTTCTCGACCTCCATTAACCTAGTGAACAAACAGCAAATTTGGTTAAAATCAAATTAAACTTGTAAAGATGGAAGCACAGCAACAACCTCCTAGTCTTAAACTTCTCAACGAAAGATCCCGGCCCAAACAGTTCGAGTTTCAAAATTTTCCGAAGTCTTGAACTTCTCAAAAAAGGCACACAAATATGGAAATCCATAAGGGCGTGTTTGGTGGAGGGATTATGATTAAGTTAATAGGTATTAAGTTAGTCTGAGTATTAAGTTAGTCTGAGGATTAAGTTAATCTGTGTTTGGTGGAGAGATTAAGTTAAGCTGGATTAAGTAAAGCTGACTGTTGTTTGGTGGAGGGATTAAGTAAAGCTGAGTTTATATTTTTCATTTTTTTTTAAAATGTACTTTTCATTAAGTAAATATGTTTGATCAATATATATTTTATTACTTATTTTAATTTTAACTCAATATCTATATTTAGATTTAAAAAAATATAAGTTTTATATCCATTTAATAAATTTAGGAAGATATTTAAATTATATCAAAATTATTTTTATTTAATTATTTAATTAAAGTTACATGACAATATATT
>JBBMEF010000001.1:4952149-4981710 GCA_037832685.1 Sicyos baderoa | reverse complement strand
GGAAAAAAAAAAAAAAAAAAAAAAAAAAAAAAAAAAAAAAAAAAAAAAAAAAACTACCATCTATTTGCGCTTTTGGGTTTTAACAATAATAAAAATGACTCATATTTCTAAACCTTTCCTTGAACAAATTAAGAAACTAAATAATTTCTTACCTCAAGTACATTCTTCATTACAGCATCCGCAATATCCACAGGAGGTCTCCTTTCACAAAGCCTGAGCCCAAGTAACCTGTAATTCAGGAACTGAACCAAAAGAAAGGTGAAGAAACTGAAATATTCAAAAGTCAATATAAAGACTTCAATGGACACTATGCAAATAAATATTGCAGCATTGGTTATGATGGTTTGGTTTCCAAACGCAGAGGAATTAATTTGTGGAATATCACCAAATATAAATATACCTGACAGAAGGATGAATCATTGCTGCAACCAATGAGCCGGAGAAATTCCATAGCATTCGAGCTTACTACTTCGAATGGAAGTTCCTTTAGTATGTGATGAAGAATGATGGAGACACACTGTGAATTCTCCATATTCTTTCCTAGTCCAAGCGCTACAAGTGTTCCCTCTACTTGTCTCTTTAAGAAAACATTGGAAAGGCAAAGAGTATCAGCCAATCATATTCTCGTAGCTTTTTTTTTTTAGTAAAGGTTGTTGATTTCTCCTAACCCATTTTTGGATGATACTTTACAACTTCATTTCTTCTTTCAAAAAAGAAAATAGAAAACCCAGTAGGATGAAACGACAAACCAACAAAAACGGTCTAAGTTGGTTAGTTTTTCTTTACTGCAATTTTCAAAGGTTGCTAATTAGAAATAATAGTGAAGGTCTGTTTTCTACATTTCAATTTTGAAAAATGGCCTTGTTCTACAGAATCTATTCCTCTTTTTTTTTGTAACTCTTCTTTCCTGCTTCTCTCTTTTAAATCTCATATTATATTTTATTTCTGTTTTCAAATTGTTTTTCTCCTCTTTCTTCCTATGTCATTAATCAACTTAATCGATAATCATAATAAGTCACTATCAGCACTTCTTTACATTTTCATTTTAATTTCTCCTGTCTTCTTGAAAATTGTGTCCTCCCCAACATCAGGGAAGCAAAAGAAAAGAGTCGTGGTTGGTATTTTAATATCAAATATTGTTTGTTGATATATTTAAACATACCTCAACCCATCAGCTTGTTTTGGATTGATTGGTGATTGAACACGTTTCAACAAATATGCATACAACAAGGTATCCAGTTTGGTAAAAAAAAATCTATCCGAACTTGATCGAACTGGTTTTGTGTCAATTTCAGAACAATTTCAGGACAGAGCGTAATCACATGTAAATATTGCAAACAACTCATTTCACACTCAAAGATAACATACCTGAGAGACATCCTTAAATATGCATTTTACAATATATTCGATTGTTGGCTCCATCACACCAACAAGCAAGACTTTTTTATCTGTAGAACGGCCAGTTGTGGTTTCTTTTGCTGGTATGAGATGTTTCAATTGAGCATTCATGTCATTGACACACGAGACTAGCAATCCTGGTAAAAAGTGCATGATTTCTCACGATAAGAATGAAATCATCATTTAGTAGAAAATCTAGAACAAAAATTGGCCACTTCAATATCTTATATGCATCAAGCAGAAACTCTGACAGTAAAATTGGTATACATCTAACAACAATTATGCTAAAATTAATACACACCCACTAGCTGAACACACATAAAAATTTTCAAACGAAGCAACCATAATATCACATCTTTTTTCTCTAATGAGAAACTGAACCTCAAACCAACTGAAGTTAGTAAGTTACAAACAATCCATCAATTGGCCACTAGAAATTCATGCATACATTTACTTTTAGTACGTGGAAGTTATACAAAATGTATAGAAGTATAAACCAAAGATAATACGCGAACTATCTCCAGTTATACAGGAAGAGGCAATAGGAAAAAGTATAAACCCTATAAATAAATGTTTGAACACAGGCAAAACTTATCATTTTTTTTGAAACAAGAGACGTTGTATTCATTGATAAAATGAACAAGAGTACAAAGGAAACAAAGTTCAAAGTAGCAAACAAAATACTTAGAAAAACAGAAAAAAGCTAAGAAAGCAAAAGCAGAAACAAAGAGTTAAGATAGATCTGCCCATCTAGAGTAGATGTCTTGGATGGAAGAGTCAGCAAAAGCTTTGGAAGAAGAAACAGCCCAAGTTGAAACGTGCATACGAACTCCTTCAAAGCGAGAGAGCCAAGGAAGGTGTTCCTCTTGAAAAATCCTCTGATTTCTTTCCCACCAAAGTTCATATAAGAGACATTTAACTGCATTAATCCATAAGATTTTAGGTTTCTTTTTGAGCTTTGGGCCGGCAAGAAGCTGAATAACATTCTGCTTGATGTCGTTTGCAAAGGACCAAGAGAGTCCAAAGGATTGAAGAAGACTATTCCAGCAGTTGAGAGCAAAGGAGCAGGAGAAGAGAATATGGAAGCCATCCTCGGAGGCTTTGAAGCAAAGGTGACAAACAGATGGCTGGAGGTGTAGGCGAGCCAACTTTCTTTGCAAAATTTTGGCTGAATTGATTCTTCCATTAAGGAGAATCCAGATGAAAACACTGATCTTCCTTGGACTTTTTGATTTCCAAATGGCCTTGTAAATATCCTTGTTCAACCGAGAGCTGGTTCCTAAGAAAGTTGTAGCTGATCTTACTGAAAAACAGCCAGAAAGTTCAAGAGGCCAATGTAAGGCATCCGGGTTAGATCCAACCGACTTTGAAGATAGCAAACTGATTAGTTCTGAAAAGGAAGAAATTTCATCATCCTTTAAAAGCCTTCTGAATTCGAGCTGCCATGAACTTGTGCGGCAATCCCAAAATGATGCAATGGTATCATTTGGTTTTGAAGAGATTGCAAATAAATCTGGAAAAATCATCTTTAACTCGCTAGAACCAAGCCAAACATCATGCCAAAAAAGGCTTTTAGAGCCATTCCCGATCTTTATGGAGAAAACCGAAGAGAATTTACTCCAATCTATAAAGATATTCAACCAAGGGCTTCTTAAACTAGAAGAGGCTTTCCGAACTAATCTCCAACTGCCGAAGCTACAACCATGGATACTGGCAATGACCTGACTCCAAAGTGCATTGTGTTCATTGTGAAATCTCCAACCCCATTTGGCAAGTAAAGCTGAACTTTTCAAATGGATTTCGCCAATACCCAAACCACCCATAGATTTTGCCTTTGCCGTTATGTTCCATCTAACCATGTGAGAAAGGCTATTGGATCTTGAACCGGCCCAGAAGAACTTACGAATCAATCTTTCAAAAATAGTGGAGACTTGCAGAGGCAGAACTTATCATTAGAAAGAGGCAATAGGAAAATGTTAAGACCTTGTTTTGTACTTTTATCTTTTCTTATTGTTCTTGTTAGTCACTAAATTTTTTTTCTTTTCTTTTTCTATTCCTTTTGGAGTTTGTGTCCTTTTGAACTTTTATTCTTTTTCATTACATCAATGAGAAGTTTTTTTTTTTTTTTTTTGTTCAAAAAAAAGAAAGGAACAGACAAAAGAATCTATGAATCAAATAAGTAATAATTATCCTCCAAGCCACACAAACAACAAATTTGTGAAAACCAATTGAAAGGCAGTATGCATACCTACATCACAGGAGGGCAACTTCTGTGCACAATGAGTCAAGTACAAACGACAGTAAGCAGATGCCAAGGGATCAGCTAATCCCCTAACCATCATCACCAAGCGCTGTATGACAACTACCGGTTGATCACACAAGAATTGCCAACAAGGCAATAAGGCTAACTCCAAATAACTGAAATAAGTAGAAACAACCCACTGTTAGGGTTAGCTAATATTGGAAGTTAGGTCACCAGAAGGCCTAGTTCAACAAAACACCCAGTGTATGTGAAGTTTTTTTTTTTTGATATCCGTGACTGGCCGGGCCAGCTTTCGCGCACCACGACTATTGTCACGGGATATACCGTCTGACCCTACAACATTTGGATGCCAAGAAAACCCTAGGAAATTAATTCCTAGGTAGAAGGTCACCATGGATTGAACCCATCACCTTATGCACCTCAATGCCCTCTTTGACCAATTGAGTCACTCCATAATGATTATGTGAAGGAGTTATATCACAACTAGATCATCTGATTAAAACAAAACTCCAGGACAAAGGGCTGGTTAAAAATTCTCGGGCTACTTTTATTCAAGCCACCAGATTGATCATAATATGCAAATGAAAAGTTCAATCTACACTAAGCGCAGCTCCTATCTTGAGATCACTCAAGCTTTAATCAATCAAAAAAAAAAAAAAAAAAAAAAAAGAATTAACGTGAGACTACTTGAGATCAGGCCTAGTGTTCGAGGCACTTAACCCTTCTTATCTTGAGATGACTCAAACCCTAATCGATCACTCAATCAATGCCTCATTGATAGTGTTTTTTGTTCCTTCTTTGCACCGTGTAATCAGCTTTTATCAAATCCAAGGAGGCTCCTGCTATTAGTTGAGGTGGGTGAGCACCGTTTATTTATGGATGGAGGATCCTTGTGATTTTGAAGGTTGGGAAGGGTTGGTTCTTTTTGGTTTTCCTCAGTTGCTGGTCTTGTCTGACCAAGTACAAGTCCATTAGTTATGTCCACCCCACGAACCCTGCCTTCTAAAAAAATTCTCAAATAGAACCCACATTCAACAGATTATTTAGCCCAACCAAATGAATATATTCCATTCCATCTTCAAACTTCCCACTTTGCATAAAAGGAAACTGACATCATTATACATCTACCCAAAAATAAAACAGGGAAATCTTGAGAAGTTGCAAATAAACTAACAAAAAGGAATGACTATACATGCGGGGAAGAAGTTCTTGAATGGCGCCAATTTTGCAAAACCAATTATGACATGTTTCCTTTGCATTTTGGCAAATGTCCTTTGGTTTGAAGTGTTCTGCATCAAACAACAAAAAGATAATCAAGTTGATTATACAGAAATTTAAGAAAATAAAGAACGTTTCCTATCCAAAAAAAAAAAAAATTCTAGTGTATCTTACTAAAAAAACTAATTAAAAATTTAGGAAAAAAATTCCATGACCGTTCCTATGTTTTTCTCAATACGAACTTTTTTATTCAATGTGGATGACATGATACTTGTCTCACCTCCCTAGCCCTCCCTATAATAGGAACTAGGAAGGTGGCAACTTATGCAAATCCTACCCTCTATATAGTATATACTATTAGAACTTTTAGCAATAGTCGAACTTAGAATTATGCTTGAAAGAATAGATATATGTGCGTCAAGAAAGAACCTGTCAATGAGAAAAATCTGGCCCCTTCTTCAGTGAACTCAGCTTTTCTCTTGATGCGATCCCACACAAAACTTCCAAGCATATCCAAAATATCGGTGACTAGAACAAACAGTGTGGGATAAAATTGCAAAACAGACGTATCCTTCAGAAGCTTGGCAACCTAAGAAATCAACAACCTAGCTTTAAGATAACCACTTTACAGCAAAGAGATGACTTTTAATTTCATGTTGTAATTCAAACTTTAGAATGTGTCCTACTCAAGGTTATAGTTGTACAACCTATAGAACAGATCATGTTCAAGTAAGGTTGTTATTTTATTGTAATACAAATAATTTAACCTTTATTAAATCTTTGGTTGATTAAATCACTTAGTAATTGAAATTAAGAATACTTATGAAGGATCTAAAAATAGTAATACTTATGATGCAAATATGTTACTCATTTGTAATTAAGTAATACTTATGAGGTCAATCTCTCCCACTCTACTGCCCACAAAAGATGATATTCAAGGATGTAAATTGTATTTTCTTTTATATCTGTGAGTTTTCAAGACAACTTAAGCACCTCTCAACTTTTCTCACGGGACTATTTGACCCTACAACATTTGGTTGTCAGTGAACTAGTAGATTAATTTCAAGGTAGGTTAAATTGTATTTTCTTTTATATTTACGAGTGTTCGGGTCAGCTCATGGACGCTTCGACTACTCTCACAGTACAACTGTCTGACCCTACAATAATTGGTTGTCGGTGAAACCGTAAGAATTTATTTCTAGTTGGGTAGTCACAGAGGATTGAACTCATAACCTCACCTCTAGATTCTCAAGACCCTTATTTGACCACTAGGCCGCCAACTCAAGATGGTTTAAGGATGTAAAATGTTTTTTTTTAAGAAACAAACTATTTCATTGGTCTAAGGATGTAAATTGTAATGACCTTAGTCACTTAGGAATGAGCCATGCAAATTACATTTAATGGAAAAATTTACACATTTAACATGAAGAGTGGCATTGCAATAATAAAGTTTAAGGATATGGTTGATCAAATTATAATTAAAAAAAAAAAATATGAATTGTAACTACCATACTTTTGGGAAGATTTTTAATTTGAATAAAAAAGTAAAATAATATAACAAAACAACTCAAAGATGCACGGTCATGCACACAACACATTATGAAATGAACAAAAAAAAAGTATGTCTTTAAGCAAAAGTAACCTTCACAGCAATCTTCAAAGATGTCACACGATCACTAGCATTCCAAGCACGAACCAAGTCATCTTTGAATTCACGCAAGCAGTTAATATAATCCTGTCGTGTAGTAACCTTGACTTCATTGTCTGAAATGTTCTTAGAATCTTCAAGCTCCTCCAAATGCATGCCAGTTGAAGACCTCTCATATGCTGCCATCACAAGCCATGCAATGTGTAAGTGTAACCTAAAAAATACGACCTGCTCTAGCAAACTTTGTGCCACTGATATAGCATCATACTGACTAAATAAATCAAGGGTGACAAAAGTAGAATAACAAAAGTAGGTGCCATACTTTTCCCGACTTTTAATATTGCGTTGGACACCTATAATCAAGGGAAAAAATCAATTATTACCTACTACGAGGTGGAAAAAAACTAAAATTTAATATTTATATTCATGCCATGCCAAAATTTGAACATTCAATGGCTCATGAATTCAAATAAGCTATACAGAGACATCCATTGTTACACGTAAAGAGCTTAATTTCCCCTTAACTTGCAAAGATGAAAAAATAGCATGAATATTGAAAAGTTTAAAATAAGTAAAAGAAAGACGTGAAAAGTTCTTACTGAAGTAATTGAGACCAATTTGGAGACGGGGAATCTCTGTGTCGTGAATCTTGTGAAAGAGGACCATTCCTTTTCTTTACATGGAAAGCCAGATTCAGAAGGCACTCCTATGGCAGAAGAGCTTTCTATTTCTTCCAAATGAACGCCTGAAACGGTTGCATCATCATCTGACGCTCTAAGTGGATCATCATATTTGACAATTTGATCATCAGCAATGTTGGCCTAGAGTAAGATATTAACTGAATTGTTTCAGCACTCTAAAGGGTTTATTAATTGAAATGTTAAAGTAGAAAGAAATAACTGCTGTTGCAACAAGAAAACATGTTTTGTTTCATTGAACGCCATGGTCTTGTAAGTGTTACTGAAATTTCTTGCGTGGAATCTATTATTGATAAACCTCTATTGCCTCTTAGGCTCTTCCCCATCTGCTCTCAAGTAATGCTACAGATGCCATTTGCTTGGCTGCAAACTCAGGGTGCCCGCAATAAAACATGTGCGTTCACCAAAATTTTACCCACGCATCAACGCTTGAGTTGGCTCATCGAGCTCTGTTACTATACAGTGTAACTAAACTCCTTACATATGCTATTACCTTGTTCCTAATATAGCAACAACAAGATTTTTCAAGACAAAGCATCTCCATATAATTGCTTTTTTGACACCATTACCTTTCTTCATATTATATCCTGGTGTAAACTTAACCCTCTTTTTTATTCATGTAGTTATGAAACTTTACTTAACTCCTTGAGATCTCTTACTTGATCCCTAGTATTATATAACTATATTGTAATTTCATGAATGAATGAAATTGTTTCTTATCCAAAAAAAAAAAAAAAACATGGCAACAACAGATACACACATGGGCTTTAGTTTTACATTTCCATTTGACCATTTGTAGATACCACTAAAACGTGTTAAATCACCAATAAACCTAAAACTTGATGGGTTGAGCAAATTTAATTATATCAACCAGCACTATCTTTGTTGATATATGCTTTGAACTGTTCGATATCCTACAATTACTTAGTCAGAACTCAGAATATAGGTGTAGGTTTGCCCTCAAACAAATTATCTTCTCTATGGTATTTGGGTTTATACTTACGCATGTGAACTTTTATGTATTTGTGTCTATTTTTGGTATAGGTTTTATGAGAGTGCACTATATAAACTCTCTTAAAACCCTACTACTCCCAGTTGATCGACATTTTGTATTTTTATCTCCTAAAGTAATAAAGTCATTCTCTTCTCTACCTGTGGACGTAACTAACACATCGTTAATGTAAATGAACCACGTAAATTTGTGTCCTTTCTCTTATGCTTTTACAATTTTCGATTGGTTGTTGTTTTGTTTTCATAACAATCCTCACTTGTAGAGTTTACAAATCGAGAAATGCGCAACAAATGAAACTCAATTTAATCGGGAAGGAAACTCGTGAAGGGTCCAAACACAAAACTTCCTTCTCTGATACCATGATTCAAACTGTTAACCACCAATCAGTTCAAGAACTTAAGTTGATGGGTTAGGATAAATTTAATTCTATCAACCATAGTGACTTTTGAGTTATACCCATTTTTCCCTCCCCCACAGCGCTCATGCACCAATTAGCACGTTGCTTCGCTTTCGAATATCAGTGAAAACTCCAAAAAAACTTCCACATACATGGATTGAAGATAATGTAAAGCTGACATTTGTATCGGCCAGCTGAGAAAGCTACAATAACAGAGAACTGGGTAAAAAAAACAAAAAAAAATCCAAAATCTGTACCTGATGATGCGATGAAACGGAGAGAGGATGAGATTCTGCGCGATCACGATGAAGCGAAACTAGATTTGCTTCAGTACTGTATTCCCGCGATCTGAACTCCATTCAGGACTTGAGATTCCGATTATCACGAACACGATATAAATTGTGCTTTCGTTCCAAAGCAGTCCATCCAAAAAATTACTCCGTCGATTTTTATTTTTAGATTTCAACAATTAGGGATGGGAGATACTCAAACCCAAGACCTATAAATTATTAGGTGAGTATTGATGTCGGTTGAGCTATTACTCTGTGACTTTTTATTTTTTTAGATTACAATAATTATGAGTAGGGAGATTCGAACCCATGATCTATAAGTCATTTAATGTACATTAATGTCGCTGAACAACTGTTTAGATTAGCGAGTTTTTGTTATTTCTTCATTATCCGTCGGTGATTTAGGGGTGATTGAGTTTTGTGGTTAAAATAGGAGGCTAATTGGAGTTATTTCGAGTTATGAAGTAATGTGTTTTAAAAATGAAAAGTTACAAAAATATTTATTTTAGGGGATTTTTCATATATAAAAAAAATGAGCTAAAAAATTGTATCTATAGCACAAAATGAAAAATGATTGTGCATATACCAAATTTTTGAGTGATTGAACTCAATCGAACTCAATCAATAACTAATGATTGAACTCAATCAGTTGAGCTTAATCACTTAACAAACTAATTGAGTTCAATCACTAGTTATTGATCGAGTTTGATTGAGTTCAATCACTTAAAATTTTGATATAAACGAATTTTTGATAAAAATTAGCTATAATTCTAATAGAGGCCGTGAAGTTGGTATACATAACAAATTTCTTTTTATTTTATATTATTTTTTTAATGCAATAATTATATAACTGTATTTAATATATATTTTATTTTTTATTGTATGGCTATAAATTATGAAATGTTAAATGTGGCATTGAATAATATTATATAAATGGTTTGATAAGATGTTAGAGGGGTTGAGGAGAAGTTGATGTATTAAAAACAAATATATAGTTAACATACCTTACATATATTTAGATTATAATTATTTCACAAATAGTCTATTCTTACAACTTTAATTGGCTGTCACATACCTGGTAGAAAAATATTCTTACAAACAGTAACCTACTTTAATGGAATTCATGGTCATTTTGTGTTTTGGAAAAACCACTACTTAGGTTTGGAATCTATTACTTGTGCTTAATGCATACAAATGAAAATGGAGGACCAAAATATTGATTATGAGTATAATGAGATTAATTATGGGTGTAGTGATTATAAAATAGCGACCGTTGGTACTTCAAACATGAGTAAGAAAATGGTTTTCATGCTCGATTAAATCCATTATCTCAAGTAAATAGAGTTAAATATTGATTTTCAATATTACATGTATGATTGTGATGTCGAATCGGGTTACTATACACCATGAAACCAACACGCCACCAACTATTTCAATAAATACGATAACTTCTAAAAAAAATAGTCGTGCTACACAAAAATTTACTTTAAACCCAGTAATTCACTTTATCAAAAGAGATGGGTGACATATTGTTTCGATTGATCGATTTGTATCAAATTAAATTTCATGATCACAAGTTTAATTATTTCCTTTTAAAAAACATCACAAGTTTAATTTTATAAATCAATATCCAACTCTCATTTAATTATTATATACATAGGGTTTGCGGTTATGTTCGCAAGAAATCTCACTTCTTTCTTTACCTTGTTGTAATAGAGTATATATATCATATAAAAGAAAAAGATATGCGGTCAGAGTTATGGTCTCCTCCCACTACTTGGAAGCTTGCAGTTTCATGTTCTATTTCACGATTTACGTAAATCAATAGTTCAAACCGATCGGTCCACACAATTGTCCATGTACCGGTAGAAGATTAAACAGCTACAGCGGCCCCTGCTTCCTTCCCCACCCCCTCACGTCAATCATACGAGCCTCTTATCCATTCTCGTCTAATTCAACGACATTTTGCTTTGAAGATAGGCGTTGCTAAGAGTAAAATTAGGGAAAAAAAACTCATTTTATGAGAAATACTTCAGGAAGTTATGCAGGGGCATCCCGTATTGCTAAATAGAGCGCCTACTCTGAGAGTAATTATTATAGACGTAGGGTTTGCAGTTATATTCGCAATTAGAACTAAAAAAACTATAAAACGGCCGAGTCGAGTCAGAAACCGGAACGAGTGAACTCATAAACCCCCGCAGTACCGGCTTCTTATCTTAAACCCCAATTGCGTACCCAACTCCTTATCTTAAACCCATAACCATTTTCATCTCATGAACCAGCACAGTTTCTCCGCCATGAACGCCCTTTCATCTTCATCTTCACCTTCACCTTCGATCAAATTATCTCCTCACAGAAGCAATTTTCTACTTCTTCCCCAGCCCCGCTCCACGCTTCACTCCATTGCTCTGTTCAGGAAATCGAAATTAAAGATAATTTGTTCAGCATCCGAACATCCACAAAATGCAGAGCCAGCGAAGAATCAGCAGTCTAAGAAGACGAAGAACGCCTCATCAGATGGCGAGAAAGGGGTCGACCCAGTTGGGTTTCTCACGAAACTCGGCATTTCTCACAAGCAGTTTGCGCAGTATCTCCGTGAAAGGTAATTTTTCTTGGTTTTGTTTTTCGTTTTTATGATACTGGGCTCGGAAATGGAAGCTGAAACGAATGTGGAATTTGGAATGATCGTACATGGAAATTTTGTTCGAAGAGACTCGAGAAATGTTTCGTTTCTCTTATGAAAACTGCAACAACAATCACACGAAAACAGTAAAATGTAAAACAAGAGTTTACGCTAGCAATGGCATAGCTACATCCATGAGGAGGGAACAGTTTTATTACTTTAGAAGACAAGAATACAAAATGTGCACTATCGTAAACCCCGTTACAAAATAGACCCAAATACATTAAAACCCATATGCGTAGACATAAACCCAATTTCCTATTATAAAATAGGCCCCTGCTCGTTGGCCGGACAACGAGACCCCGACTAAGTAATAATGAGGCTTCCAGCCGTTCAAGGCATATCCCAACAATTTCATTCTAATTAGTACCTCTGATGTGGTTAATTGCTGTACTTTAAAGTTAATATTTGAATAAATATGATGGTGCTTTAATCAGGGGTTGCGTTTTTTGTTTGATTTATTCTTATATCTTTTGGAGAGACTGAAGATTATGATGAACGTTTTTTTGTGTGTGGGAATTGCAGATATAAATCAGTGAAAGATCTCAAGGATGAAATTTTTAATCGTCATGCCAATCTCCAGGATCTGTCTTCTGGGTTAGTTGGATTTTGTATTTTGCATCTCCATTTGTATCATATATATTACTCTTCCCTTACTGGTACATTGTTACTCTTACTCCCATTCTAAGGATGTCTTGATTTTTGTTTTTTTGAAAATACTGGCACTACTGCATTTTTGTTACGGATAAATATGTGAAAATAGGAGTGTTGTTTCTTGTTAAGAAAAAAAACATGTATGTGAAAAAAAAAGTTTTATGGTTGTCATAGTTATAATGGATGTTATTTTGCTAGAATTAAGCTGCTCACATGAACCTAACACTGATATTTTGGATATAGGTTTATGTTTGTAGGTATGCATCGTCACGTGGAACATCGAGTCGATTTTATGGAATGGGCTCCAGGTTTGGATTCCATGCTTCTACTTTGGAGTGCATCTTTAGCACCCAGTTATATGCGTCTATTATTTGTTAGCCGTGCTGAAGTCTGGTTGAGAAGTTCTTCGTTGGTTGTTAACATTCATTTCTGCTGCATACGTTGGCTTTATGGAGATCACTGATTTTTCTTTTTGCTTGAGAAGTACTTCGTCAGACAAGTTCCCCTTTAGTGTTTTTTATTTACTTTTATTTTGATAGGAACTGATACTTTCATTGATGTATGAAAAGTACGAAAGTTCCTCTTTATGTTAAGTAATGAAAAATAAAATAACTAAAAATCATTGGAAGAGCTTGATGTCTCAATTTTTGAAACTACAAACCATCTTTTTAAAGTCTTTGAGAAACCTGCATTCCTTTTCTTTTTGTAGGTGCTCGATATTGTGCCGTAATTGGCGACTTCAATGGTTGGTCACCCACCGAGAACGTTGCCAGAGAGGGACATCTTGGTCATGATGATTATGGTTACTGGTTTATTATCCTTGAAGATAAGTTAAAGGAAGGAGAGAAACCAGAGGAACTCTATTTTCAACAGTATAATTACGTGGATGATTATGATAAAGGTGACAGTGGGATCACCATTGATGAAATCTTCAAAAGAGCGAATGATGAATATTGGGAACCTGGGGAGGACAGGTTCATCAAAAACCGTTTTGAAGTTCCAGCTAAGCTATATGAGCAATGGTTTGGCCCCAATGGTCCTCAAACACTAGAAGATCTAGAAGGAATACCAGATGCAGAAACAAGATACAAGGCGTGGAAAGAAGAACATAAAGATGATCCATCTAGTGGCTTACCTTCATATGATGTGATTGATAATGGAAAAGAGTACGATATTTTTAACGTCGTGATTGACCCCGTAACGAGGGAAAAATTCAAGGTTAAGAAGCCTCCTATACCTTACTGGTTTGAAACACGCAAGGGAAGGAAAGCATGGTTAAAAAAGTACAGTCCTACCATTCCACATGGAAGCAAATATAGGGTATATTTAAACACTCCTAATGGGCCATTGGAAAGAATTCCTGCTTGGGCTACTTATGTTCAGCCAGGTAATGAAGGACAAATAATGAATATGATTTAACTAAGATATTCTAAGGCAATATTTAGGCAGTTTTGATGAATTTTTCCATGTTAACTGAGGTTTGGTAAATTTTATCTTAATGATTGTATTGATTAAAAAATGCAGATGCTGATGGGAAGCAAGCTTTTGCAATCCATTGGGAACCACCGCCAGAATATGCATATAAGTGGAAAAACACCAAGCCTAATGTACCAAAGGCCTTGAAAATATATGAATGTCATGTAGGAATTAGTGGATCAGAACCGACAGTCTCTTCTTTCAACTACTTTATTGAAAAGGTAAGTCTCCTCTTCTTCAAATGTATGCATGTGCATTATGAGAATAGTAAACAGTTGAGTTTTTAAATTTACCAATTTGTCGACGATTGTTGATATTTCAAGAAAAAAACGTGAAAATGATATAGAAATTTGTATCAGATGTTTGAAATATTCTAATACTCAATCTGCCCTCCATTATTCCTCCCTAATTTTGAATTTAAAATTTCCATTCATATTCGCAATATATGTATGTATGTATGTGTGAATGATTGGTTTTCCAGCCTCTTGACGATGTTCCTTAACGTTTTTTTACTTTATGTTACCTCATCTTCTTTAACTTCAGTATTTTAACCTGTCAGTTACCTTACCTTCCAAAAAAAAATATTGTCAACAATAACATCAATTCATCCAAAATATTAACATATACTCGCATTTTCATTTGCATTGTAAGAACATGGCGATGGTTCATTTTCACTTTGAACTACGTTCTATCTCCCAGGTTCTTCCGCATGTGAAGGAAGCTGGATACAATGCAATCCAACTGTTTGGAGTGGTTGAACATAAAGATTACTTTACAGTTGGTTATAAGGTAAGATATTTATTCTTACATCTCTACTGTTATTGATTTACATTTATTTAGAGTTACCACATTTTTGGTCATTCATGTAGGCGATTGTTGAAGTTTTGTTTCAAAAAGTTTTTTTTTTTAAGATATAATCGTGAAGTTGATACAAACCAAATATGTATTGATATAAAAAGATAACAAAGATAATCCCAGTGTTCAAAGTGTTTGAACTCTCTCTGTCTTTAGATCACTCAAACCCTAATCAATCATTTTGTTTTTGAAAAGGAAACGTATCTATCCTTGAGTAAATGAAGAGGAAGTACATGAAACAATAAAGGATACAAAGAAAAACAAAAGAAACAACTAAACAAATAGGAGCCCAAAAGCCAGCACACACATAAATCAAAGTCCTAAACTAAAGGAACGCATCCCAGTTGGTACAGAAATTTTAAAAAACGCCCATAAGGAGGCCTGCATTATAGCTGAAATCATGTTAATTGGCTACTAGTTTGAAATCACGTTCAATTTGTCAAGTGTTAAAAATTAAGATTGATCAAACAAAAAAAAGACGATAGAGAAGCTAGATCTCTTGCAACATCTTTTTCTTTGTTGTTGTTTGTAAAACGACATTCAAATAAATTATGCTAACACAAACTAAGGGGTGAATTGTACTTTATTATGTCTACAAATCTTATTTGATTGACAAGTTAATTGAGATCGAAATTTGATTTTTTAATTGGTTTTGCTTTGTGAGTGATTTAGCATCTTTATGCAGGTTACTAACTTCTTTGCTGTTAGCAGTAGATATGGGACCCCTGAGGACTTCAAGCGCTTGGTTGATGAAGCCCATGGTTAATATTATTTACCGGGATATGTTCTTTCATGTTTCTCTATGAAAAAATGGTTTCTTATTAGAAAATTTCGCACGCAATTCCATTCATTCTTTGTTATTTAAATTTAATAGCAAGTAAAAGCTTACATATTTTTAGTTTGCACTTATATTTATTTTTTGTACAGGCCTTGGACTACTTGTCTTCTTAGATATTGTTCATTCATATGCTGCTGCTGATGAGATGGTCGGACTATCATCATTTGATGGATCAAATGATTGTTACTTTCATACTGGTACTTTTTGAGCCATGATTAATCACTTTAATTGCTAGAAGGCCCTAGTTGTTTCTCAGAATGTTGCTTTTAAGTGGCTGGGTGTGCTTTTTTTTTGAAACAAGAATGACCATGCCCGTCCCTAGGCCAGACACCGGAGACATCGAAGGAGTAATGTCACAGGTGAGTCTCGAACCTAGGACTTTGAAGGGAGCATACCTTCAAAGCCCAAGTCTTCAACCACTGTGCCACTCCTTGGGGATTGTGGTTGGGTATGCTCTTACTCATGGTTGTTAATGGAAATGATGCATTAGTAAATATGAGAACCCTCCGTATCACTCGTGAGTTACATTAGCATACATTGGATCCTAAAACAACAAAAGACTAAGGCATTTACATCAAATATAGAAAAATGGGCTCTTATCTTTCTTTTTTGGGCATCGTGGTTGCATGCTCTTTTTTTGGTCGATATATTTCTTCTTGACTTATCCATTTATAACTTTCTTTCCGAATGTAGTTCTTCTGCTTGAATGGGTAAAAAAGAGCTTAGTTGGGTTCTGATCTTTAGTTTTCTTCTTTAGACCTCAGTTATTCACTTGTCATTAGTAGGCTTTGGTTGTTTGTTGTTTTCGATGTTGTCTTGCTTTTATCTCTCCCTCCGTGTAGATTATATCCTTTGAGCATTAATCTCTTTTCATCTTTAAAGTTTTTGTTCAAAACAGGTAAAAGAGGGCATCACAAACATTGGGGTACAAGGATGTTTAAATATGGTGACCAAGACGTGTTGCATTTTCTTCTCTCAAATCTTAACTGGTAATGTATATAACAAACCATAAGAATATTTTCTCGTTATAATTGAAAGTGATATTGATTCATTGCACTATTGATTCATTATTATTTATCTCCTCTGAAAAATCGTTCAGTGGTTGAGGTTTTGTTGAGTTCTGGGCTAAGCCATGTGCCTATGCTGAGTTTCAACATCCTTTATTTGACAGGGAGACGTTGGATGTTATTGATCATCTTTCTTTGGTGGGGAAGTTTTTTTTTTTTGTTTTCCTAAGCGGAGGGGGTATTCAAAGTTGGAGTCCTTGTCCGATCAAAGGCTTTTTCCTTTTTCTTTTTTCTTTCCCACATTTTTTCACAATAAGTTTTGATCCTATGCTGTATGTAAGAACATGTTTTTTTAAAAATAAAATCCTATGGGGAGCGCTGAGAATTCCTCCCACCCATAAAGTCACAATGAATGAACTTTTATTAGTCCTTTCATTTGTTTGATAAGAACTATAGGTTTCTTTCCACATTGGAATGAAATATGGAGAGTTATAAAAAGGGTCTCCATTTTTATGATGTTGTCTTTTGCTGCTTTATTATTTCTTTGTTACTGCTATTGCTACTCTAGTTTTTAAGTGTGTTCATTTGGCCCTGATTTCCTCACTCTGGAGTTGTACATGAACCTTTGCTTCTTTTAATTTTCTCTTGTTTTTTTAAAAAACTATTCCCTTTTTCTTTAACATCTTTGTACGTATCATATTGATTGAAAAGGAATTTATGGTCAAATTCTGTTTTGCATACAACAGTTATTCGACCTTTTGTTTTCTTTCTGTTGGATATGTAGTGCGTGGTTTATTATTATTATTATTATTATTTTGAGTACAAATTGGGGGAAGGAGGATTACAAATACCGATCGTGGTTTCGTTTATTGGTATAACCATGTTAACTAGTTAGCGTGGACCTTCTAGATATGTGATTATTGATCGACATGTAGGTTTACATTTTAACAGGTGGGTTGTGGAGTATCGTATCGATGGCTTCCGTTTCCATTCACTCTCTTCAATGATCTATACTCACAATGGTTTTGCTTCTTTCACGGGAGACATGGAAGAGTAAGGCATCTACTGAAACTTGTAATCTTACGTACATGCAACCGCTTTGTTAACCTTTTTCATTCTGTTGGACAATATGATCCTTAAATAGTTGTAAAGAAGCATATCTGAGGGGAAAAGGACAGCGGGAAGCGAGATGCCAAAATTAAGCAATAATTTGGAAAATAGCTCTAGATGAATTCTTATTTGTTTGATTTGTTTTTTTTAAAACAAGAAACAACACTTGGATGAAATAGGAACAAAAACAAAAGCCAAAGAACAATTAGTTGAAATAGGATTGATAAAAACTATATCATAAAGTGATGAACCCTCAAAAGACTTGGAAAGAGAGCATCAAGATGAAGCCTTAATAAGAATAGATTCAAGTTTCCAAAAGTCCTATGATTTCTCCCAAACCAAATATTGGAGAAAATATCACCATGTTGATTTCCAAATAGCATTGAAAATTGACTCATCCCATAAAAAATTTGGGAAACCAAAGCTTTTTCAGAACCACATAGCACTCAGCTCAACCCTTTATAATTCTGATACACATGGTTCTAGTTATGGGGAAATGACGAAAAGGCGGTTGCTGGTTTCCAAGCTTTTTGGATAATGAACATCATTTTTTCCTGATTGCCATAAACGGACTAACCTTCTAAACGCTGTCCTAGGTGTTTGGGCCTCCAAGAGATAAGGTCCCGATCAAATCTGAACTACCATAACTGTGTTACTCAGGGGTAGGATTATGCTATCCTTCATTGTCAGAGGATTGTAAAATGGTTTTAATATATAACCAAAGGAGTGAAGGACTACTTCTGTACCAACAGAGTGGCCAAACAATAGTTGAGAGAAAATATCGTGGAATGTACTAGGGTAATTACATCAGGTTCTTTTATAAAATGTTTACAGAGTAGGAAACAAGTTTTTTACTATTTTTACAACACTATTTCTCATAAAAAAACAAGTAATTGGCCAAAAGGGGCAGGGTTCTAGTGGCATCGTGTACGAGTAAGCAAAAGGTACCCCCACCCCAATGTTGAACTAAAAAAACAACTAATTGAAGGAATTTTTATGCCAAGCATTTAAAGCAACTGTACTGACTACTGAAGGAATTAATGAAAATAGAAAGTGAAGGCTAGGGTTGGAAGAGGATTTGGGGATATAAATCTTCGATCCTATGTAATTGAAAAATAATGGGTAGGAATTTCCAGGTCAAGAATCAGAGAGATCTTCGATTCTTCTTTGAGTTATCCTTGTGTGACTGCTTACTTTTTAATAAAAAAAATTCCAACTTCATGAAAAATTCATATATGTATCTTCATCTTAACTAGTATTTTGGATTCTGATTTATGCTATACTCTTAGTAATTGAGACCTTACCCTATTCATTCACAGGTTCTGCAATCAATATGTGGACAAGGATGCGTTGCTATACCTCATACTAGCAAATGAAATTCTTCATGTCCTTCATCCTAATATAATAACGATTGCTGAAGATGTAATCAATTTCTAAATTATTTTCTCATATGCATAGAAGGAAAAAATACTTATACTTAAAAACTCTTTTATTCTACACTTCGAGGTTAAAGTTAGAGATCCAATTATTACCTCATTTTGGCTTGTAAAATGGTTAATTAATGGTTTCGTGATAAATTCTTAAGACTTCTCATGTTGTCCATGGATAGATTTCAACTCTTAATAGGTGAGAAATGAGGTAAGAATGTTGACACAACTCATTTTCCGTTTAGCATTGCGCTTTCACTGGTTCGATATCTAGTAGCATTGCGCTATTTCAGTATTTCCTTTTGTCTAGTCCCTTCTCAACCACCTTTCTTAAGACGATCTTTGCCCCTTTCCTGCGTTTTATAAGGAGTTATAGAAGTTAAAGAAACCCGAACAAGAGTTATTGGAAAGTCTTATACTTACTAGTTTCTTTTGTCTCGAGGGGGCTCTCTTGTCAGGAATCAGGATATACATTCTAGCTTTCTAAGATTCCTTATTTGTCAGGCAACATATTATCCTGGACTATGTGAGCCGACCTCTCAAGGTGGACTGGGTTTTGATTATTATGTGAATCTTTCTGCACCAGAGATGTGGTCGTCCTTTCTTCAGAATGTTCCGGATCATGACTGGAGCATGAGTAAGGTTGTCTTTTAATCTATGTGAACGTGTTTGATGCATCTCAATCACTTAGATTGTTTTCCATTTATTAAAGAGAAAGAATTGCATCATGCAGATTGTTAGCTCGTTGATTGACAACCGACACTACGCCAACAAGATGCTTCTATATGCTGAAAATCACAACCAAGTAATTTTCTTCCCAATATTTTTGAATTACTAATGACCCATTGCTTAATGAATTTTAAGCACAAATTTTACGTGCTTGATTGCGTATATTCCTGATATTTTTATTTTCTTTCTTTATCCATTTAGTCCATCTCAGGTGGACGTTCATATGCAGAGATTTTGTTTGGTGATATTAAGGAGGATGGTGCTGGATCTAAGGAAACATTGCTCAGGGGGTGTTCCTTACACAAAGTATGACTCATCTTTTGAAGTAAATTATTTTAACTGTTAGAAAATAAATGTTCTAGTTTGCAAAATTTTTCTTGTAGCCCCACCTTCAGTTTTCAGTATTTACATTTTAACTAAGCTTTCCATTAACTTTTGACGGTTTCTCTTTGCAAAATGTCAATGCTTTTATATGCTCTTTGTAATTATCTTTTTTTCCATTTTTTTCACTTCTTTGGGAGTTGTATCTTTTGAACACCAGTCTCTTTTCATTTCAATGAAAATTTTCCTTATTTTTAAAAAAATAATAATGAAAAGTTGTGAATACAAGAGATTATGAATTCAGTTCATGGTGTTCACCTACCTTAGAAATAATTTTCTCCAGGTTTCCTTGACATCCAAATATTGTAGGGTCGGCGGTATATGTCCCATGAAAATAGCCGTGGTACGCATAAGCCGGTAAAAGAAGAAAAAAAAAAACAAATCAAACCGGTAAAACTGATGGTTCCATCCAAGGTCCTTATTGTGTTAATGCCCTTGTTTAATGTTTATTAGCTGACATTCAAATGCATAGGGTCAACTAGATGGATAGTGCAGACAGAAACAATTCTACCGTTCATTCTCTTCTATTCTTGCCTACTGATTACTGTTATTTAGTTTATCCATTTATGTAATTTTTATTTTGATGGTTTTGAAACAGATGATTAGATTGATCACATTTACTATAGGCGGAAGAGCATATCTTAACTTCATGGGAAATGAATTCGGGCACCCAAAGGTCAGCTTCTATCTTTTCAATATGCATGAAGATGTATTTATAATATTTGTATGATTGTCTCCCATTAAAATATAAATATGTAATATGAATGAAAATGTCTATTGATCAGAGAGTTGAGTTCCCGATGTCAAGCAACAACTTCTCGTTTTCACTTGCCAACCGACAGTGGGATCTTCTAGAAAAGGAAATGCATCATGATTTGTTCGTTTTTGACAAGGTGTGCAGTTCTTTTTCTATGCAATTTGAAGTGAAGTAAATGTTCTGGACCTTAAGTTCTACAAAATTTTTAGGGGATTTTTCATGTATAACAAAAAAACCAAAAAATCGTTTACAGCAGAAAAACCTTAAAATCAAGTGAACATCATGCCTTCAATCAATTCAGCTGATTGAAAGCAATCCGTTCAACTGATTGAAAGCAATCCGTTCAACTGATTGAAAGCAATCCGTTCAACTGATTGAAAGCATGTAAGTCTAGCTGATTGAAAGGAGGGAAATTTTGAAATATGAAAGGAAAGGCACAAAAAAATCTGTTAAAGATGAAGTATTTTAGAAAAAGTACTAGAATGTTTTTTTTAATAGGAAACTTAACAATTTCATTGATGTGAGATAAGTATAAAAGAAGGGGGCATCTTAATTGTTGAGGTAAAAAAGTACTATAATTAAAATTGTTGAGGTAAAAAAGTTGTCTATCTATAGCAATTTCCCATTTTTTTAATGTACCATCTTAATTTAATCAAAGGTGAATTGCTATTGGTATAATTCAATTGTGCTAATATACTTCCCTCTTTCTAGGAACTGATGGGATTGGATGAAAATGGAAAACTACGAACAAGAAGTTTACCAAACGTTCACCATGTCAATGAAGCTACCAAGGCAAGCTCTCCTTTTCCTTTCATTTCTGACATTTAAACGTAGTTCATGTTTTTTATTGCTTTTAATTCTTTCATGCATTCGAGTTGAAACCGTCATTGAATGTCTGTATGTGTTACGGTTGGTGTAAATATCTTTGGTTGTGTATTGTGCATCTTTAATATTTGTGTTTCTAATATGTTTTTGTTATTGGTAGATGGTCTTTCTTCTATACAAGGGGGACCTATATTTTGATTCAATATACAAATAGAAATACTATAATTTTATTTCTTCCCAAAATTATTTAAACATACCCAACCCAAGAACTTGAGCTTTTGCAAGAGTGACTAACAGTCTAACTCAACAGTAACTGACATGACATGTACTTCTTCCTCTGAGGTTAGAAGTTCAAATCTCTATATCCCACATTTTTGTTGTACTAAAAAGAAAAACTTGAACTTTTGAGTTTAGTGGTACTTGAACATAGTATCAAAGCAATAACTGTTGAATAAGTGTCGAGTTCAAATCCTTACAATATTATTTCCTCCTCGGCTCCTCCATTGTCGAAAAGTATTCAGAATATGAAAGATTATCTATATTCTATTTATCCACTTAAACTAAATCCTGGAGTGGTAGTTTAATTTTGAGCTTTAGTCTCTTTATTATAAATTCAATGAAAAGTTTTGTTTTTATTAATATGGAAATCTTGATAAAGAGTTCAGCTGTTTGACTCAATACATTCTTTTTGCCTTTTCAGGTTATATCTTATATTCGAGGTCCCTTCCTCTTTATCTTCAATTTCCATCCCACAGATTCTTATGAAAGATACAATGTTGGTGTGGAAGAAGCTGGAGAATATCAAGTAAGCATATTTGCTACCAAATTATACTTTGTGAAACTTCTTAGTATTGTTTAGATCTTGTTCAATAACAATTTTTTTTTTAAAAAAGTATTTACATATAACTATGTTTCTTTATTTAGTTTTTCACTTTTTAAAAACATTTTGGAAACTATACGTAAATTTCAAATAACTATAAAACAAATTTGAAGGTAAGTTATGATTTCAAAATAATTTAAAAATAGATTAGAAAATAAATAAGAAAAATAGTAAATATGCATCATTTTAAAAAGAGAAATATTTAGGTCATGCCCGGGCATGACCTAAATATTAATGCCCACACATATGGCCCAATATGGGTCACAAACTCCTTTTCTTTTCTTTCTCTTTTACTTTTTGAATTTAAAATAAAGTAAAATGTAGTGTATTTTGATGAGCATTATTATTTAGGTCATGCCTGGACATGACCTAAATATTTCTCTTTTAAAAAATGGTAAACTAAAAACAAAATTGTTATCAAATGAGATTTAAATGTAACATTTGTATACACCCTCATCACTTCATGAACTATATACAAAGACAGCATTTTGCATCCTAAACAAAATAATTCTAGGCCTTATATGAAAATTTATTTATGAACATTTCTATACACCCAAACGATCGACTAAAGTCCGATATTTTAATGCATACAGATTACGTTCAATACCGATGAAGTTAAATATGGAGGTCAAGGGATTATAAAGCATGAACAATATCTTCAAAGAACAATTAGTCGAAGGTAATAATTTCGAATTTCCTTATTCTCCTGTGATTCATTATGAGATTACTCTTCACCATATCATCATACGATCTTCATGTTTCTAGGATCGATGGCCTCCGAAACTGCCTAGAAGTGTCTCTGCCTTGCAGAACTGCACAGGTTAGTTAATTCTGAGGATGTTGTTTTCATCCGAGTATGAATAATTTTTTAACACTTAAAAAAAGTGAAGAAAAGAGACTAATACTCTTTTTGGATAAGAAGAAAATAGACTAATACTTCAAAGATACAAACTCCAGAGAATGTGAGAGAATTAAAACAATAACACCAAAGAATTGAATCCAGCACCCCCTTGGCAAATACTTGCTATCAATGTCTTCTTTCCAAAATCTATGATCTTTCTTAGCATACCTCAAAATTAAAATAAAACTATAAATCAAAATTACAAAAGAACTATAAAAGCATTTGGATTCAAACATATGACTTGTAAAGAGAAACCTCTTAAGAAATTAGAAAGAACAGTATAAAAGCTTTTGGTCATTTTCAGGGAAAATTAGTGCTCACAATGTATCACATACAATCATTTTATCAAGAATTCTCATAGGACTCTTATCAACTTTTAATATTCTTAGTTGAGTTACAAATTTAGTCCCGAATTTTGATAATTGTGCTGATTTAATCTTTAAACATTAATTGAGTAGCATAGCATATTAGCATGACATATTATTATCTAGTTAAGATTTTAATAAATGAAATGCTTGTAATCACAGTTAGAAAGTTCAAGAACTTATCTAATGTACACAAACACTAAATTTGTATTATAACCAGTAGTCTATAATAGACTTCACATCAGTTTACAACAACGTAAGAGAAAATGATATTGCAATTGCTTATCATATTGTGCATGAAATGTGTTGTTTAGAAGTAGTAGGTAGATAAAGGACAATTACGAAATTCATTTTCGATGTATACTTGATCGATCGATGTCTCTAACTTTCTCTCTCTACTTCATGCAGGTTTATAAACTAAGTAGAATATTAAGAATATAGGCCATTTTGCACCCATTAGACGAAATTCGACAGAAGTTCGCAAGAGTTGTCAATCTATGTCAGCTTGAAAGTCATACCAAAAGGCATTATGATGATAGTGAAAATTCAAACAAGAGCCTGATTTTCAGTGCTGATGTAATTTGTTGTATCAAAGCCTGTTAGATGAGCTGAAGTTCACTTGATGTTTATGAGATGGAATCACTTCCCATTTTCAGCACTTATAATGTTAATGTTCTGTAACCATTTTTATTGTTCTGTTCTAAAAAGACATGGTGGATTTGTATATTAAGTTGATGATGAGAAAGATTTCTTTAAGGTAAGGAGTTGAATTCAATAATATTTGGTAATTGTCCAAAATCGAAAATACTTACATGTGAGTTGAACTAGTTGTCTTATGGTTAATACTTAAAATAGAAATTTACAATTTTTTCAATTCAATAATATTTGGTGCGGATAATTTTAAATGTATAACCTTTTGGATACTATGTTGTACATGATGCCATCGAAACTTTGTTCCTCTTAAAAACTAATTTAACCTTTTCGTCAACATATTTCTTCAAAGTTAGAAATTCAACTTTCTATTCTTACGTTTTATAATTAAAAAAAAAAAAAAAAAACTCATTTTTTCTCTTGAAAATAATGCAATTATATCGATATAAAATAATAGGTATTATTAACCTAGTCCTCTCTCTATATATTTTTTAATTGGAAAAATTGCACAAATCACCCATAAACTATGGTGTTTGTAACAATTACACTCTTAATTTTTTATTTTGATCAATTATATCCCCTCAAGTTTAATAAGAGTTGCAATTAATTCTTATGTCTAATTTCTGTAAGAAAATGGATAAAATTGCCCTTTTAAAAAAAATTGTGTTCATCTTTCTCAATTTTCATTTCTTATTCTTATCCTTCTCAATTTGATTTGGATCAATGTTAATCCAACAAAAATCTAATAAAAACAAAATTAATTGTAAAAGGACAATTCTATAATATAAATTTTTCTCTTGAAAATGATACAATTATATTGATATAAAATAATACGTATTATTTCTCAAAATAATAATAATAGGTATTATTAACCTAGTCCTATATATAATGGATTCAATGACATTTTGGATCATACAATATTTTACCAAACCTCTTTCTCAAAAAAAAAAAAAAAAAAAAAATTTTTTTTACCGAACCTCCTTCTTTTGGGCCCGTAATTACCCTCTCGCCATTGAAGGGAGCGTCTCTGATAAAAAAAAAAAAAAAAAAAACTTGCATACTTCCGTTCGCCGGCGAATCGGAGGAATATTGCAAAATCTCGAAGTTTCTTGAGTCATCGGCAATGTCGAATCTTCCCCAATCGCTCTCCATGAATGCTGCGTTTGGAGGTCCCGGTTCATCCATTCCCACTGCCTCCGGAGCTCCACCGAACAAGGAGCGAAAAATGGCTTCCTCGGAGCAGTTGGTACTCGACCTCAGCAATCCCGATCTCCGGGAGAACGCCCTTCTTGAACTGTCCAAGGTAAGTTCCCTTGATCTTAGGAGGATATTCGGCGGTTTGATATTGGTGTGATAGTGATAATTAGGGATTGCCACTGTGCCGGATTGTGGCGGCGTTGGTTTTTGATTTAGTTGTGGTTTATTTAGAGAATTTGTGGCTTTTGTTTGGAAGGTTAGGAGTTTGTAAGGTGTAATTTGCTATGAGTGAGAAAAATTTAACGGAATGAGATTTAGTTTTTGTTGCGGTGTGCTTCATTGCTGCTGAATTGGGGATTGATGCGAGGACGAACGTAGTTTTCATCCTTGTGAACTGTTTATGGCATAGACTCAGATATAATTAAATGAAACCTAAATCAACCTAGTTTTAATTTCCTAAGGTTTCCTTGATATCTAAATGTTCTAGAGCTAGACGGTATGTTCCGTGGCAATAGTTGAGGTGCTCTCAAGTTGATGCGGACTATCACGGATATCAATAAAAAAACTAAATCAACCGATTGAAAGAAAGAAATAACGAATTTGACTCTCTGATGCCAAGCTAATAGGCTAGTCTTCTTCATGTTTTGTGTTCTTCTTGCTGCATTTTTTTTGTACGCATGGGAAATGAAATTTAAACTAAAAAGTCAGCTGTTCATGTCCTGTTTCATGGCTAGGAATTTTTTTTTGGCTGATCTTTGTTGGTGTTTGCGATTAGCTTATCATGTGGAAGTATTTTTGTATTGTATTGTATGTGCCATTAAACAAGTATATCTGATGCTCTAATTTGTTTCGTTTTTTTTTTCAGAAGAGAGAACTGTTTCAAGATTTGGCCCCATTGTTGTGGAACTCTTTTGGAACCATCGCTGCCTTATTGCAAGTATGTTGCTTTAATTATTAAACCTTCTATGGATTTTCATATTATTGATGTGATATAAAATATGTTCTTTATGTCACTGTAATTCATTCCCTTGATGTTGTTTGTTTGTGCCTTAACAGGAGATTGTATCAATATATCCCGTTCTTTCACCCCCAAATCTAACCCCTGCGCAATCAAATAGAGTTTGCAATGCTCTTGCACTTCTTCAGGTCACTCTTTGTCATACTTGTTACATCATGGAATCAAATTATATATGGTTTTGTGGTCACTATTTACATTACACATGCCCATGTCTATCTGAAACTACAACTTATGCAGTCTATATCTCTTTCTGTATGTCTTTTGCAGTGTGTAGCCTCTCACTCAGATACAAGGATGCTGTTTCTCAACGGTAATTTTGTTGATCTTGTTAAAAAAAGTTGATTTTGTTAACGTTTGAACACTTTTGCTTGGTAATTTCTAAATTAGTACTCCCAGATACATCTTCAACCCACTAAAATGAAGTATCTTCGAAATTTCTTACATTGATACTC
This sequence comes from Sicyos baderoa, assembly GCA_037832685.1. NCBI lineage: Eukaryota > Viridiplantae > Streptophyta > Magnoliopsida > Cucurbitales > Cucurbitaceae > Sicyos > Sicyos baderoa. The sequence goes on along the minus strand of JBBMEF010000001.1, from coordinate 4,954,580 downwards.
TATGAAGAAAAGAGAGAACGAGAGCACACCTCGGTATCCACCACATCTTAAAAGGGAAGGAAAGACATTTTGTTGATAATAAATCAAGTTTTGATTGAGAATTGAATGAGAGAACAAAATGACATAGAAAAAATAGAGAGCCTCCAAAAAGTACAAAGGAGGCAACCTACAAAAACGACCTCTAGTCAAATCAAATCACACCTAAAGAAAAATTACAAAAGAGCTTAGAAACATAATCTAATGAAGACGCAAACATCACTGAAAGACCTCTCCACCCTCTAAAAATTATATTATTTAAATATTTGCCTCCTCGAAAGGTTCCACTAAATAGCACACTCACCAGTCCCCAACTTGCCTAAAAGATATGGAAAAGGGATAATATAAAAATATATCTATTGCATAAGCTACAACTGTGCGTCTCTCGGTTGAATATCTGCCAAAAGTATTTGAATACGTCTGTAATTTGTGTGCTTGGCAGTTATCCGTCATGGGAATTTTGTTATTCCCTTAAGATGTTTGCACTCTTTTTTTTTGGGATAAGAAACAGAAACTTTCATAGATAAATGAAAAGTACAAAAAGATCAATTCATCTTAGTTACAAAAAACTTTGCCAATGAGACAAAAGTGTAGAAAAGCTATAATCTTTAAATGGTTGTATACTGTGAGCCTATGTAATTGCAAGAAGAGTAATGGATTCAAGAAGTCTATGTCCTTCGTGATCCTTTCAAAGATCCTTGCATTCATTTTTCTCCAAAGAGATCACCAAAAAGCAATAAGAAAGGATTTCCATAGAATCTTCTTCTCCTCCTTCAAAGGGTGACCGTTAATAGTAAATAGGATCAAATCTTGGATATTTCCCGGTTTAGTCATTTGCCAATTGAATGTATCAAGAAGATAGTCCCAAATGTTTTTAGCCGAGTTACAGTGACTATAAAGAGGAATATGGCTTTCAAGATCCGCATAGCAAAGATAACAACATTGAGGTGATAGAGTTAATCCCGGAGCTTTGATTTGCAGCCTATCATTAATGTTAAGAATGCCATGGCTGAGCTCCAAGGTAAAAAACTTGACTTTTTTGGGATGACGGCCATTCCAGATTTCATTATAGAGACCTTTCTTCGTAGATGGCAATAGAGGGGCAATATTCATGTTTGCACTCTCTTAGCATTTCTCACTTTTCTTTTTTACTTTCCTGGTTCAAGAATTGACTAGTCTACTGAATTTTCTCCTCTGCAGCTCACATACCATTGTATTTGTATCCTTTCCTTAACACAACTAGCAAGTCAAGGCCTTTTGAATACTTGCGTCTTACTAGCTTGGGTGTAATTGGAGCGTTGGTGAAGGTAACACAGCTTGAGCTTTCTCTTCTTTCTTCTTTCTTCTTTATTTTTTTATTGGGCACTCGCTAAGTCTGATTGCCCTTTATAACATTAATTCAACAGTATGCAAGTGGGATGTGGACTGAAAAATATGCCCGTCATTGTGAGAATGAAATGAAACTTGTACTGCTTAAATTGCCGTACCTTTTGTTTTTAATACCTCACAAGATCTAATTTTTTCTTCTAAATATCAAGTATAGCCAGTATCTTTTTGTTTTGGTTGTTGTTTCTTTTAATGTCAAGGGAAACATTGATATATAGCTGAAGAACCTATCAGATTAAGTTGTAAATTGATGGGTTTTTAACATCAGTTCAATGAACTATCCCAATATTTTATTTAACTTGGTTCATATGCTTTAGAAAAAACTGGTTTCTGTGACTAGTTTTACTATGTGTGAACTTTCTTGTTATTTTCTGGCGGGCTTGTATTTCCTAAGTTTATTTTTTGGGTGTGCTAATTCATCTTTCTTTGATCATCAAGGAATGAAACTCTTTCTTGTAGTTATTTATGGTGGTTCTTGTATGTGGTGATGCTCTATGTTTTTGCATGACCTTTTTCTAGGCTTCCTTAGCCAGAAAAAAGGAAGAAATAAAACCTAATATGTTCACCAAGGTGCCAACAAGAGCATAACTTGGCATGAAGTATGTGCTTACAACCAAGAGGTCATAGTTTGAATCCATCACCCCTTATGTTGTTGAACTCAAAAGAAATATGTGCCCCAAGGTAGAATGGTAGAGATATCGTCATTTGTTTAAGACTTTAGTGTGATATGAATTCAACAAGATTTGAGGGTGGGAGATTTGAATCCATAATCTCTTGGTTATGTTCATACATCAAGCTAGTTAGGCTAAGCTTTTGTTGACAAAGCTTTAGTGTGATCTGCTCGTATAAAATAAAACTGTAATTAGACAAGAAAAGGGAGAGGTGGAAAAACTTTCATTGATGATATGAAAAGTTTTTCTCTCTCTAAACTTTTTCTCTCTCGCCTCTCTCTACACCTTCCTTCCCTACTGATCTTGTTTAACCCAACTCTCTACCATGGAATCTGCCA
>JBBMEF010000001.1:4926404-4942490 GCA_037832685.1 Sicyos baderoa | reverse complement strand
TGGGGAATGATTTTGTTAGCGGGGATGGGGACGGGGAGGGCATTCCCCGGCCCCGCCCCGCCCCGTGGACATCTCTAGTGCTGACCGGTTTTTTATCGCAATTTTTCTAATACAAATTTGGAGAAGGCGGATTACAATACTAGCATACAGTAGATTCATATCAGTTTGTTGCTAAGAAACACATCTTTCGGTTGGTTTCTTATTATTTAACTTCTTAATAGCTTAAGATCGAGCATTATAGTGTTATTCGAAGTTTGAGTGATTCACTTAACTTTATCATCAATCCTATTGGCAATGAGATGTAAGACTTATCCACACATTTTCCCATGTGTTGCTCATTTGGGAATGAGTAAAACTTGGTACACATACATGTGTAGAGTGAGTATACTTGTTGCCACGTGGCCCAAGTATAGACTCACATTCACTTACTTTTATTTTTTTAAAATAAGAGTAAAAAATAAAATTAATGAAATATTGAGAAATTAAATAAATATAAGATTAATATTGGTACAATATGACAATGAGTAGGCTCACTCTACACATGTATGTGTAGACAAATTTTACCGTGAGGGAATATGAGACTTATCCCTTTCGCTCTATTTTAGATACGATAAAGATTTCATACATATAAATTCATTCGGTCGGATGCGTCATAAGTTCTTAAACATACACACAAACTTGTAGCCACTTTTTATTACCGTTAATTTTTGTTTGTGTCTCTCTAATTTACCTTTGATTTATGTGAAATAGAAATAAGTAAATTGTTTTTTTTTTTTTTAAAAAAAAGAAACAAATAATAATTGAAATAAGTAAAATGGGCCAGAAATTGAGAAAGCCCAAAGTTGAACTGCTGCTCCAATGGGTAGCCATATAAAACCCTAAACCCTGGGAGAACGTTTCTTCTACCTTCTACCTAATCGTAAACCCTAAACCCTCGATCGACGTTCTGCATTCAAGATCCTTTGAGGTAAACTCCAATTTCTCGTTTCAGTTTTCTTTCTATTTTCTGTTTGATGCTCTAAGAAACTTGTCGAACAAGAAATTTTGTTAGAATCTCTCTCATTTCTCAATCTCGCCCAATTTCCACTTCTCGGACTGGTAGGAACAGGAAATCATGTCACATGATCGTTTGGAACTTGTATATTTGCATCTGTTTTTGTGAAGTTTTCATTTATTTTCGTAAATCTCGTAGACGGAAACTTGTCTAGATTATGAGATTGTGTATTCTTTTGGGTAGCTTTATTTTTTATTTGTTGTAAGTTTATTTTGATTGGAGTGATTGATCCGACAAATGAGTTCTCCCTGCAAAGAATTTGTGGAGTAATTAAAAGTTTTTTCCAACTTCGGTCTACCTACCTAGGAATTAATTTCCTACAGGTTTCCTTGGCATCCAAATGTTGTAGGGTCAGTCGGCATGCCCCGTGACATTAGTCGAGGTGTGCGAAAGCTGACCCGGCCCTGGATAGTCTCGGATATAATAAAAAAACTTCGATCTACCTAATTTCTGAAACATGATCATCTTTAGTAGAATGAGGATCTAACCATCATGGAGTGACCTAGTGGTCAAGAAGAAATTAACTAAGAGGTGACAAGTTCAATCTATGGAGGCCAACTAGAAAATAAGGGTTATGACATCCAAATGTTGTAGATCAGGCGATATCGGTATGTTTTTTAGAATAATTGATGTGCGTAAGTTGACCCGGACACTTACCTTAAATAAGAAAAAGAGAGAATCAGGGCCTCTGCAAATAGAATACTTTTCTGCTTCTCTCCTCTGCAATAGCATCATTAGCTCCCTCCACATTTGCTGATTTCTGCTCTCATTCATGACGTTGCAATTGTTCTTTTAATTCGTTACTCTTCAAAATTGTGCACATTTACACATGGAGCTATTATTAAAACCCAATCAATTGGGATCTTTAAATAGGTGGTATCATTCTTCATTGGATGAGGAAATTTGGCTTAATTCGAATTTAATCATTTGGAACCGGAAATTAAATCCCAACTTCATCTTCTTTCCATTCATTCAAATTTCTTGTTGCATAGAAAATCCTTGGCCTTATTTGTTATTTTAATATATGGCTTAATAATGATGTTTATCATAATGCTTTTCAATGTATATGCAAGGGTAGGGCCCTTTAGATTGCTTGTTTCTTTATCTCTGCCCTGCCTCCTTTTCAACACCAACTTTGCCATGAATGTTGGTCCCTCATTGTTTTCCATAAATGAACTATTGCAGCCTGTTTAGTGTTTAGAAAAGTATCGATGGGAGTTTGTTGCTCTTTTATTTAATTCATGAGCATTCCATGATAGTTGACACTTGATAGACAACTGCTTCACCATTTATGTTAGTTTAAAATATGCAGTTACCTTTAGAACACTTTATTTCTAATCAGCAGGCGAAAACGTTTGTTGCTTTAGGATGGTATGGTATGTATCTTACGACTGTACTCGGTTTCCTCCATTCCAAATTTTATTTGCTTTTTTTTTCCCACCAACCACCAACCATCATCTTTGGTGCCACATTTTACAGCCCCTTGTCATCTTTATTGCATACATATATATCAGGCTGTCTGCATGTTTAAATGATTTAAAAACTCATCTGTTTAGATTTACTGTAAATCCATAACAAACTTTTTTTCTTGGAATTTTCAGCATCTTGGAATATGAATTTTAACAATGTCAAGATTCCCAAAGTACCTGGTGGTGGTGCAGCTTCTGGTTTGGTGAAGATTGGAATTATTGGTGGACTTGGGTTATATGCAGCTGGCAACAGTCTCTACAATGTTGATGGAGGGCATCGGGCTATTGTGTTTAACCGTCTAGTTGGAATTAAAGATAAGGTTAAATATGGTCCATGCTTGGAACATTTTTATAATTCAATATCCATTGGGTTAGAAAATTTACCAGGTTCTTTGCTGACTTTAGCATATAAGCACCTACAATTCCTGGTTGCTGTAAGCAATATAGTTTGAACAATTTTCTGCTTGTCTTAACTTTCAGGTTTATCCTGAAGGAACACATTTCATCATTCCTTGGTTTGAGAGGCCAATCATTTATGATGTCCGTGCACGACCCAATCTAGTGGAGAGTACTTCTGGAAGCCGAGACCTCCAGATGGTGTGATATTCATTTTATTTGAAGATGCCAAGCTTTTTTTTTTAATTGAATGCATGCTCAGACCTACTTTATATTACTTTAAATTCTCAACATTTAAATTATTCATCTTCATTGTGCTGAATAATTATAGATCTTGGGTTTGGTGTGCAGGTGAAAATTGGTCTTCGAGTTCTTACCCGTCCGTTACCAAACGAGTTACCTACAGTGTATAGAACTCTTGGTGAAAATTATAATGAAAGGGTTCTGCCTTCAATCATTCAAGAAACTCTGAAATCTGTAGTCGCTCAATATAATGCCAGCCAACTTATCACACAAAGAGAGGTAAAGTGAGCCTTTATCTTCTAGTCAGGTTTCCAATGTGTATCTGACTTGTTTATCGCATTGATTCGAGTTTTTTCTGTTTATAGCCAAACTGAATATTGATCCTTGTGTTTATATTTCATGTATTTAGTAATTTACCTCACTATAAAGTTTTATGCTGATTGCCTGTTCATTTCAGGCTGTAAGTAGAGAAATCCGAAAGACATTAACTGAGAGGGCTGCCAACTTCAACATTGCTCTTGATGATGTGTCCATAACGAGTTTAACTTTTGGAAGGGAATTTACAGCTGCCATTGAAGCTAAACAAGTGGCTGCCCAAGAAGCCGAAAGAGCTAAATTCGTCGTCGAAAAGGCTGAGCAGGACAAGAAAAGTGCTGTAATTAGAGCACAGGTAAGTTTACTGTATGATAGCTGAATTGCATACTAAACTTTATTAATGTTTTGCAAGATGCTATTCGTTTTTTTTTGTGAATGACCAATCTGTTAGGTATCCCGAATTTCCTTTAAAAAACTCAGAAAAGTTCCCAAGAACATCAAAATAACAATTATGGATAATCCTTTAAAAAACTCAGAAAAGTTCCCAAGAACATCAAAATAACAATTATGGATAATCCTTACGAAAATATCAAGAGTTCTTTGATATGCACTAGGAGATATAGTCATTAAGAAGTTGCAAGATAAAAAGTACAGTTTACTTATATATAGGTATCAAGCCTAACTAACTCTAATAAACCTATGGTTAACTACTAATTCTCCATTTGAGAGTATTGTTCTCTCACGGTGTGTTTGTTTTTGGTAGAAGAGTGGTAAACAACCACCCTTTTAGAATCCGTGTTTGTATTTGGTTGTAAAAAACCACCCTTAACCACCCATCAAACCTTACCCAATTACCATTAACCCTTCTTCTCCACTCTTTTCTACCGAATCCAAACACACACCCTAAAGCTTTTGCCTACAAATTCTCAATCCATCTTAAGAACCTTATATTCATATTGATTACAAAATTATAGTTGATTCTCCAAAATACCCCCTTGAAATTCATATTAGTTTACTACTGCCTGCCACACCATATTTTTTGACTGAAGTGAAACCTTTTGGTTTCTTTGATGTGGGTACCAGGGAGAAGCCAAGAGTGCGCAGCTGATCGGCCAAGCTGTTGCGAAAAATCCGGCGTTTATGACACTGAGGATGATTGAAGCAGCAAGAGAAATTGCACATACAATTGCAAACTCATCTAACAAGGTTTTCCTCAATTCAGATGATCTGTTGCTGAACCTTCAGAAGATGAATTTGGAGCCCAGTGACAAGAAATAAATTACTTGATCATCATCCCATCCAACTTATAAGCAAGCCATTGTCTCTGGTTAGTTACAAAACTCTAGTTATCATCTCTTTTTGAACAACTATATTAGCCTTAAAATGGCTCCTGCCCATTTAGATCCTCTCCAGATAGTTTTTTTGGTTATAATAATTATTTGAGGACATGTTTCAAAATATTATTTGAGTACATTATTTATGCTATTTGAACGGTTTTCATGTTTGAGTTGAGTTGATAGTGATGGATTTAGATAACAATAACTCGATCGACATATCTCCTAGGAGGGGTGTTTGTCGGACGGTCAGTATCGGTTTATGTGAAAATTGACATACTTATTTTTTTTACTTAAAAAGTTATACCAAAACCGACCGGTCGGTTACGTTGGTTAAATTGTTCAAGTCAATTTATTTTATTATTTTATAATTAAAAAATATATTTATTATACAATTTTTAAATCAAAATTTGAGAATTAGTTTAAAACAATAAACATATAGAACAATTTTCTGAAACAAATCTAAATTTAAGTTAATTTTGCAACAATTTATTATGGAATTTAACTATTTTTTTAATCAACACTAATCTAGAACTCATATTATCTTTACCACACGACTAAGAGTCTTTTATGTTATATAAAAAATTGTTTAAATATTTATTCTTTTAATTTGTTTTAATTGTCTTTTTGGTCTTCCAAAAATTTAATTGAAACAATTTCTAACCGTCTACCTTCTAGAACTTTATGTAACTTTTATCCGTTTCTTTTTAGGTTTAACTATCGTAATTTATACTTAAATGAGTTATTTCATTGTTTTGTTGTAAATCAGCGTTACAAGTTAGATCTCGAAAATTAGTATTTGTTTTTTTCTCTCGGTATGTAATAAAAAAACTATTTTAGTTTATCAGACAATTTTTAATAACTGTATTAAATTACAGAACTTTAGAATTTGGTTACCTTTAGAATTTTTAATAACTGTATTAAATTACAGAACTTTAAAAAAATTAATATAAAATAAACCTCTCTTTTCTTAAACAACGATATGTGGACAAGGTTTTTGTAGCATCTCCTCCACAAAATACCAATCACAAAAAGTATTTCATCCATCCAAATCACTCTAGTTTCTTTTTCTCGGCTATCAGTCGAAACGTTCCATGTTTTCAATTTTCCTGTATAGGGTTATTTATATATATATATATGCGTTACTGTAAATTTAAAAATTAATAAACCTATAGTCAACAAAATAATAAATTCCAAATAACTGAATAGACATAAATATTAATCAGTGGGTTTATACTTGAACTTCAAATATTCACTAAAAGGCATAACTTCTAAAAATGAAAAAAAAACTTTCAAAAATCTCCGTGCATTCTCAAATAAATAATATTTTATATAAAAAAAGTTGAAATGAAAATAAAAAAAAAGGAAAAAAAACGTGCGCACGGGGAGTATTTTATTTTATTGAGAAGGCACGGGGAGTTTTGAAAACCATTTTTAGTTCATGTTTTTTCAAGCTAAATTAAAATCTGAAAATCAGAAACAAAAAGAAAAAAAAAATGCAAAAAGTATTTTGATTTTTGAAATTTAGTTAGGATTTAAATATTTTTTTAAAACAAACATCTAAAATTTTATTTTTGTAAATAATTTGAATACAAATAAATTTAAATTTCAAAAAAAAAAAAAAAAACTCAACACAAAGAAGAGTTAGGTTATAGCAAGCCACAATTGTATTTTCTTTATTTTAATTTTTGGGATTTAAAATCAAATAAATGAGTTTTTTTTTTTTTTGAAATGAAATAAATGAGTATTAAGGAGCCGGGTAACTGAAATCTTTTGATGCCCGAAATTTCAGATGTCCGGCATTCTTAGATTACCTTCTTTGTTTTGTAGTAATATTTTTACAGGTATTTAGAAAAAAATATTTATTTTATAAATTTTATTCATGAAAATGTCTTAAATGCCCTCATAGCTTAATTTACACATAAATTTATGTAATTAAAATTTATATAACACATTTTTTAAATATTAATTTAAGTATTATATTTTGAAATAAATTTACCTAGCAAAAAACTAAAATTCATTTATTAGTTAAACAAGTAAAAATTTGCTAAATATAGAAAGTGAGGATAATTATATTTGAAACATATAACAAAAATCAACTCACTTAAATTTTTTGTTAATGTATAATAATTATTATATCCAAATATTATTCAATTTAATGCATATTATTCTAAAATAAAGTGTAAAATATAAATATAACTATCATGTATACTTAATTGTTAACGTATAATAATTATTATATACTTAAAAACAAATATATTATTATTTGTTAAGTTACAAACTACACACAAACTATAGCGAAAAAGTTGATAAAAATTGAAAAAAAAAATCAAAAAAAAATAAAGAAGGCAAAAATATCATTTACGGATACACTCTACATGAGCATCTTAAAAACCCATATTACAAAGGGGGATCCAAATGGCTATTAAATGGGCATTATAGGATGTCGGGCATCTTACCATTCATGCAGAAGAAACTTTGAAATTTCTCAAAAAAAAAAAAAAAACAAAAGGTGAAAATTTGAAAAAAATAGGGACTTTTGTTTTTATTTGTTTTTGCTTTTTCAATATTAAAAAACAAACAACTTTTGAAAAGAAAAGAAAAAAACCTAATTTTTATTTACAAGAAAACCCCCACCAAAAAAGAAAGGCCATTCATTCATTCATTTATTGAATTCCCGTACAGATTTATATTCATGGCTTAACAGTCGCCACAGCCGGCGCCATTCTTGCACCACACAAATTTCTTCACCTCTCCAAATTTTCTTATCTTTTTCCATATAAAATCACTAACCCCACAATTTTCTCCCTTCAATCAGCCCATATTCGAACCAGAAACCCATTTCTCCAGAAATTTTTCCGGTGGGGGTAAAACCCGGGGTCGTCGAGTTGTGGAAATCACGGCTATACACGCAGTTTTCCGGCCGTTCATTCATGTCCGGTCTGTTCGACGGAATGATTGCGTAACTGCCACCAACCCTTCGCCGCACGGCGGACGTGGTGCTCTGCCTTCTGAAGGGGGTAGCCCTTCCGATCTGCTTTTTCTCGCCGGCGGCGGCTTTTTGTTCTCATCTTTTTCCTTTTAGATTCCTTTAGGATCTTGTTGTTTTAAGGTGTATTGGGTTTTTTGGGGTTTCGTATCTGGTAGTTTCTGTTTGCGTATCTTTGCTTTTGGGGCGAATTTTGGTGTTGGGTTTGTGTTGAATTTGAAGGAATTAGATATGTTGAGGATTAAGCGCGTTCCTACTGTGGTATCTAATTACCAAAAGGACGAGGTTGAGGCTGAGGATGTTGCTCGCAGAGCTGGGTGCGGCCGGAACTGTCTCAATAAGTGTTGCATTGAAGGTATTTGATAAAATGCCTAGCTAGCTAAAATGGGTGTTTTCTTCTTTATTTAGAGTTGTGTTTGGTTGCTTTGCTTCCCTTTGTTGAGTTCTTGATCTGAAATGCTTTTATCCCTTGTGGGTATTGGGGCTGTAATGATGGCTGTTTTTGTTAGGTTAGGGGATTTGTTGAACTAACTTGGTGTTTGAGGATGCAATTAGCTTATTGTGATTTAGTTTTTTTTCTTCTAAATCCATGCTGTGAAATTCTGGTGTTTTTTTAGAGTTGTGTTTGGTTGCTTCCCCTTTGTAGAGTTCTTGATTTTTTTTTCTCCTGGATCTGAATTGCTTTCATTCCTTGTGGTTATTGGGGCTGTAATGATGGTTGTTTTGTTAGGTTAGGGGATTTGTTGAACAAACAAGGTGTTTGATGATGCGTTTAGCTTATTGTGATTTAGTTCTTCTATCTTTTGATGATGCATGTTATGAAATTCCGGGTCGTTTCTTCTTGTTTTAGGAGCTGAGATTCCATTGTATGCATTCAAGAAGCTTAACAATATAACTGGTTCAAAAGGGTTGTGCTGCCAATATGAGGACAGTGTTCCTCCTGTTGCTTTTCTTGACTCACTGCTTCTTGGGGAGGTCAGTTTGTTGTTGACATGGTTTGCTTCTCAATTAGGCTTATGTTTCAATATCTATATATCTATAAAGGGTGCATCATTGTTGTAGTGGGAGGATCGAATGCAGCGGGGGCTTTTTCGCTACGATGTTACTGCTTGTGAAACTAAGGTTTGAATTTTACATTAACTTGTGAAACAATGGATGCTAAGGAATGTAGTAAGTCTATTTATCAGTAATGGTCCATGGATATTCTCTCAATATCTTTAGTAATTTTTGTGTAGGTGATTCCTGGAAAATATGGTTTCATTGCCCAGTTGAATGAGGGGCGACATCTGAAGAAGAGGCCAACTGAGTTTCGAGTCGATAAGGTTCTTCAGCCCTTTGATGGTAGCAAATTCAACTTCACCAAGGTTGGGCAAGAAGAGGTCCTCTTTCGGTTTGAAGCAAATGAAAATGGAAACACACAGTTCATTCCCAATGCCCCTGTTGATGTCGAAAATTCTCCAAGCGTGGTTGCCATTAATGTGTGTACTTGTATCTATTTTTTGTACTCTTGGATTTAGTTCTTGTGTATGCTTGTTTTTTAAGATCATTTTATTATGCATCAACAGGTTAGTCCTATTGAATATGGACATGTGCTCTTGATCCCACGGATTCTTGAGTGCTTGCCACAAAGGATAGATAGAAATAGCTTCTTTCTTGCACTTCACATGGCTGCGGAGGCCGGGAATACATACTTTCGACTCGGATATAACAGTTTGGGTGCATTTGCCACAATCAATCATCTTCACTTTCAGGTATCTACACGTCTAATATGCATTTTGGATTTAAGAAAAGTGCACGTGATGAAGCTAATTTTTGACATAAGAACATGTGAATTAACAACTTGATAATGAAACAGGCATATTACTTAGCAGTCCCTTTCCCCATCGAGAAGGCTCCGACAAAGAAAATAATCACATTGAAAGATGGAGTGGTCATCTCTGACCTACTAAAATATCCTGTCAGAGGGCTCTTATTCGAAGGCGGAAATACTCTACAAGCTCTATCAAACTCGGTGTCTGATGCCTGCATATGCCTTCAAGAAAACAACATTCCTTACAATGTCTTAATTGCTGATTGTGGCCAACGGATCTTTCTTCTCCCACAGGTAAGCTTATTTGAAATGCTCTCATTATATTAAATGTCAACATTCACTCTTTATATTATGCAATCTTGTTATTACTCTGAGCTGACCGACGCAACAACAGTGTTATGCTGAGAAACAAGCACTCGGGGAAGTGAGTGCGGAGCTCCTCGACACGCAAGTGAACCCAGCAGTTTGGGAGATAAGCGGTCACATGGTGTTGAAGAGGAAGAAGGACTACGAAGAGGCATCGGAGGAAAATGCGTGGAGGCTCCTTGCTGAGGTATCCCTATCTGAAGAGAGGTTTCAAGAAGTGTGTGCTCTCATCTTTGAAGTCATGGACACAGTCGATGCCGATAATGCAGAAGGTAGCCCAAGCAGGCCTGAGGAACATGATGATGCTTGTGTTAAGGAAGTGGAAGCTAGAAACAACGCCTCCCGCCCACTCTCGGTGACCGGGACGCAGGAATGCTTAGTCTAGTTCCGTAGCGATTACATCTGTTAAGTGTTTGATGCTTAATAAATAAAGTAACTGTGTGTGGGTAGTTGAGTTGAGGGGTATTATGAATAAGTCTTCCCGATTTTGAATAAAATCTCTCGGATTTCACTTTACAACCGTCACTCTCCATGATCTTCCCTCCAATTTGAACAAATTTGAGCCCTCGGATTTACCTGGTCAACTTATTTTTTTTAGTACAAATCGGGGAGGAGAATTACAAATTCCGACTCTTCTAGGGTTCGAACCCGTGACACTGGTGTTGTACTGATTTACAACCAAACAATGAAATTATTGCGCAACTAACTCTTTCTGTAATTACCAGGTCAACTTAACTAAACAAATGCAAGAACAGATTAAATAAAAACAATTTAAGAAAAACCGAAAGAAATTGCATAAAAACCAAGTGGAATTCCCAAAACGTTGACCAAGCGGAAAAAGCTGCGATGTGCGTGGAGTCAATTGTATTTTCACCAAAGTCATGCAGACCCTTTCTTTTAGGAATTGTTTGAAATTTTACCCATTTTGATAATAAGTTTACAGAAATGACCCAAATTTGAGATTTTTTTTTTTTTTTTTGAGTATCAATTCCATGAATTGAACCCGTGACTCTAGAGAGAAAATATATAATCAATCGCGCCACCGATTCATAATTGAAATAATTGGAATGAGACCCACCAATTGACTCTCTTTTAGGAACATCTTTTTCAACCTCTCTTGATCTCCATTAGCTAATAGCCATTATGAGTATCTCATTTTCTTTAATCCCAACATCACCAATGTTTCTCATAATTTTTCTCTTCTTCTCTTCTCATTTGGTTTCACAACTTCAAAATTCAATTTTTGTTCAGGCCCTAACCGTAACCCAAACCTTATAATATTGGCTGATATTGCCAATGCTTTCCAAAACACAACATATCTTACAAGAAACTGGACTTCCAGTTAAGACTATTGTCATTGGGATTGCGTTACATGTAGCACGAATCGAACTATCATGTCCCTAAACTTTAAAAAACATGAATTTAATGCGAACTATGTCTCCAGCATTTTCCAACCTCTCTCGGATTTGATAACGTTGTTGTAGACGGTAGGGGTGAACATGAGTTGAGTTGGTTGGGGTGATTTTCCCAACCCAAAAATTCGGGTTGATAAATTCTCCAACCCAACTCAATTAAAGACACACAACCCAACTCAACCCAACCCAACCCTTTATTTTCGGGTTGAGTTATTGGGTTCATAGATTTGCAACTAACCCCATTTTTTCGATTTCTATAAACTTAGACAAATATTAACATACGTATATTGTTATTGCAAATGCGAGATTCAAGTCTTTTAAAAAATAAAAAGTCTAACAATAATAATAAAATAAAATAAAATAAATATAAATTAAATATAATATAAATAATTAAATAACATAATAATTATTATATTGGTAAAAATATATATTTTTTGAACTAATTGATAAAATTCGGGTTGGTCGGGTTGGATTGATTTTAGGTCAACCCAACCCGACCAACCCATGAAAATTTCATATTTTGAACCAAACTCAATCTATTTATGTATTCAACCCAACCCGTCAAATTGGGTTGAGTTGGTTCAGGTTTTTCGAGTTATCAGATTATTTTGCACCGCCGTGTACCGGACGGTCTTTCCGAATGGAAGAACTTGATAGTTCTCACCATCACTAACAACAATCTTAGTGGACCTTTGCCACAATTTGATTCACGGGTTAAAGTCAGCAAAAGTGGTAATCCGCTTCTACAATAAAAAGGTTTATTGCACGGAAACGAGTTAAACCCTAGCCTCGATTAAATCTCTTTGAAGCTCCTTCAGTGTGGGATAGATTGACTTTCACTGCAACTGAAGTTGTAAAGGGATCTTACACCCTTTCAATATTCTTCAAGTTGCAAGATGATTCTTGTTGGTGGTGCACAACATTGTATGGTCCAGCCAAACATCGTCGTAGACAGCTTTTTTCCGGTTTTTTTACGTCAATGGCGCATAATGATTTCATTGTTTGGTTGTAAACCAGTTTAAACGGTTCGAACCTTGAAAGAATGGGTATTGTAACCCCCTCCCCAATTTGTACTCAAAACAAAAAAAAAAAAATCTTTCCATTTATTTTTCCTTTATTTTCTCCCATTTTTACTCACAACAGTTTAATTTCTTGAAGCTCAAGCCATAGCGTAACTGATACAAAGAAATTAATATAAACACACTCTTCACGTCCTACAAAAACACGAAAAAAGCCCTAAAAAAACATGAAAAATAACAACATTTTTTCCCCTCCCACCATTACAAGCAACCGCGTAACAATTTTGGAGACGATTTAGAAATTTCCATGAATTTTGTGTCTAGTAAGTTAACATGATTAGCTTTAACATTTAAAATTAATATAAATGCACTTTGCTCATAATCTTCCGTAACGGTTAAGATCTCACAATTGTCTTACATTAAAAAAAAGTAGAAAATTCAACAATAATATACAATAGATATGAGTCACTGAGCTCATTGTTAATTGGTTTTGAGGTGAAACTGATATTCTCCAATATGATATCAGAGCATAAAACCCAAATAACTATTGGTCCAATAAAAATTAAATTGAAATTCGGTTCAAGATTGGTGCACAACTGTCATACATTAACATTAAAAAAGTGGAGAATCCAACAAACATTTAAAAGAGATACGGATTACCTTTCTTATTGCCAATTAATTTTAAGATGCAACACCATATTATCTAATAGAAATATCATGACATGTTTTATATAGGAAGATAATTAATCATAAGATCAATGTAACAGTTACGAAATTATAAATTTTAGAAAACTATTAAAAACTTTTTTTTTAAAGATTATTATTACTTTCTTATGTATATACAACTTAAAGACATATAATTTGAAAGCTTGAATAAAATACTAAATATATTGTTGTTAAATAAATAAGAGTTAAAGATCAATTTTCAAAATCAAATTTGTGACCATGATGTTGAACTCAGTTACCACTAAACAATGAAATCAACAAGCCACCAACATATAGTCATATTTTTAATTTCTTTTTTTTGAGACAATCATATTCTCAACTTTTAATAAATCTTTAAATCAACATTTACTATTAATTTATGGTTAATTTTGTTAGGATCTCACAAATATCCCACATTGGAAAGTGAGAGAGTCCAACATCAATATAAAAATAGATATGAGTTACTCTCCTCATTACCAATTGGTTTTGAGTGTAACCCCTTATTCTCTAACAAACTTATCTAAAATCGAATTTAGTCTCCAAAAATTTCCCATAGTGAAATTTGTCTTTTTTCTCGAATATTATATTTGTAAAAATAATTTTGAAAAATTGAACTTCATAAACAAACAAAAATATTAATTTTAAATTTTACAAATCTATCTAGATTAAATTCAAACATTATAAATGTAAAAAGACCTCAATAAAATTAATGAATTTAAAATGGGGTTAACTAAAAAATAATTTAAGTAAATGATATATAATTTAGTAATATTGTTAAATAAAAAACATAGGATGCCAGAAGGCATGTTCAAAACTAAACTAGTAATTCTAAATAACTTTCAAAATTTTATAACCAAATTTAAAGTTCAACCCAATTTTCTTATTTGTATATATTTTTTTAAACAATCAAAGCAATTGCTTCCTTGCTACTCCATACCCTAACCATTATATAAAATCTCTTTCCAATTTCTTTTTAGCCAAACCTAAACACCCTCTCCAAAGCCTTCCATTCATGCATCTCTCCATCTTCATCACAATCTTAGCTCATGTTTCCCTTCTCCTCTCCATTTCTTTCCTCATCCAAGCCCAAGATTTATCCCCTTCCCTTTGGCTAAACAACAAGTTCGACGTTAACGACGACGATAACAACGAATTGTCGAAGCACAGGTCATGCTCTGGAAAGCAACTATTTTGCTGGAAAGACGAAGACAATGACGATGACGATGAGCGAAAGCGGAAGAAGCTCATGAAGTGCTGCAAACACCGATGCGTCGACTTTCGTTCCGACGTAAAAAATTGTGGTTTTTGCGGTAAAATCTGCCCGTTTCCACAACAATGTTGCAAAGGTTCATGTGTTGATACAAACAACAGTCGGCTTAATTGTGGACGATGTGGGAACAAATGTCGTTTTCGTGTTCGTTGTGTTTATGGCATGTGTGGGTATGGTTAGCCTGACCCTTCCCTACGATCGGAGTCACGGTGGACGTCGTCGCATTCACCGATCCATCGCCACCGTGGGCCACGAGAGCGAGGGAGTAGCTCTTTTTGTTTAAGTTTATACTAGGTTCTTATTTTTCTTTGGTTATATGTGTGGGTGGTTTAAGAATATGAATAGTTTTCATCATGTACTTTCTTTTAATATATATTTTGTTGTAACCAAATTAAATTTCAAGTTTCTTACAAGTTGATTATGAGTATATGTGGGGTAAACTTATTTTGATTGCTATTGTTTGTTTTTTTTTTGGGATGAAGTAAAAAATAAAAGTTTGAGAGTTTGTCTAAATTAGTAAACATTGTTGAGATATGTGTATAAAAAGAATATGAGATCATTATTTTATATATGTTTGATATTTTTCTATTGTTGTATTACATTTTATAGCTTCAGTTTCAAGATTGGTTGTTATATTAGACATAAAATTGTTATTAGAAAAAAAGACTTTTTTTTTTTGGGATGAAGAAACTATTTGAAGTAAAGGGAAAAAAAAACACTTTAGCTAGAAAATGGCATAATTTATTGATAATTTTGCATGTATATTAAAAAAACAAAATAATTTGTTTGCATAGTACAATTCCCAAATTTATTTATTTGGGCACAAAAATGATTGAAGTCTATCAATTTGCACCAAATAGAAATTTTGGATAAAATATGCTATGGATAAATTAGTTTAAAAAATGTGCTGCAATTATACAATTGTAATGAAGAGCCAAAAATATGTTATTGGTGAGAATAAATTTCCTAATTTATAATTACCTTTATGTTAATATTACCAAACTTTATATGAAATGGTACAAATAAGGTTTGGTACATAATTACTTAATTACCAATAAAATTGAATTCCAAATGATTCATATCATCTTCACTCGCAACAAATTTTGAAAAATTAAATTAAAATAATGAAATAATAAGTATTTAAAAATGGTCAAAATATTGATTAATAGTTAAAACTAAACAATCATTAAATATTAATGCCGCTTGAGCTATTGCTTTGACAAAACTAAACAAACGTTTAACATTTCATCAAGAATAAATATATATAAATATTATATTCTTAAAATAACAAATCAATAAATAATATTTTTTTTCAAAAAAGAAATTAATAAATAATATAATTATTATTTTAATTTAAATATAACTTAATTAATTAAGTCCCATACAAAAGAAGTAAAGAGTTCAATTTTACTCTTTTAAAGGTCTGTTAGCTTTATTAAAAAAAAAGTCTGTTAGCTAAAAAAAGCAATTAAATAAGGCACTTTTTTCTTTGTATTAATCAATTAAATGTTATTCAGTAAAATATCAATAACATCTTATAGGACCGTTTAATAATGAAGTTATGGATTTAAATTCTCCATCTCATTTATTATGTTGAATTTAAATAATAATTATTATAATTCTTAGGGCTTTTAGCAAGAATAGGCTGAATTAAAAAAGAATTTGCAAAAATGTTCACTTTAAGAAAAAATAGCAAAACTA
>JBBMEF010000001.1:4899932-4910606 GCA_037832685.1 Sicyos baderoa | reverse complement strand
ACATTAGTTGAGGTGCGCTTTCCACGCGAAAGCTGGCCCGGACAGTCACGGATATCAAAAAAAAAAAAAAAAAAAAACTAACATGTTCATATATCAATGCAAATGTGAACAAGTTACATGTTCTTAAATGTTTGTTGACAAACAACATGAGCATGTAACCATCTCAATTAACATAAATGATCCCCCAATACCATGTTATACTTGTGGATGGTAATAACAATGTGAACTCTATATATATATATATATATATTTTTTTTTTTTTTTTTTTTTTTTTTAATATCTGTGACCAGTGTTTTAAAAGCACAACTTCCGCCTCGCCTGCGTGTAATAAGGTGTGCACCTTTTGGCGCCTTAAGGAAGCCCCGGGCACCAAAAGGCACGTGCATTGTGGGATTTTTATTTCCCTTCGTATTTTTTGTGTTTTAGGTCCCCATAAACTTTTTTTTTTTTTTTTTTTTTAAGTGGATCTAAGCTTTAAGTGGATAGTTGAATATTATGTATGTTTTATGTATTATTCTTCGTTAAAACTTCATTTATATCCTTGAAAAGTATTTTTATTGTGCATACACACATATATATATAAGTTTTTTGTATTTTTTATATGTGCGCCTTGAGTAAAAAAGGTCAAGCCTTTTGGTGCACCTTGCGCCTCCGGCTCTAGAGGCCCATTGCGGTGTCTTGCGCTTTTTAAAATACTGTCCCGCACACCTCGACTAATGTCATGGGACATACCGTCTGACCCTATAACATTTGGATGTCAAAGAAACTTGTAGAAAATGAATTTCTAGGTAGGTGGCCACCATGGATTAAACTCATCACCTTAAGCACTCTAAGACCCTCTTCGACCACTAGATCACTCTATCATAAGGTAGATGTTTTTGGAATCCAATCGGAATGAATCCGTTATCCAGCCAACACTCAAGAACACGATCGGAAAACAATGAGAAGACAGCCATAGATAGAGAGCAAGAACAAAGAAACTTCACAAGAAAACAATAACCAAATCAAGTTGAAACCAGACAGTTACCTGAGTTTCTTCCTCGAAAAGCTCATTAACATTTAGCTCTCCGTAAGCCTCCTCATCGTCCATAGTAGCCGTCTTCGCAGCAGACGGGTCCATTTCTTTCATTCTAACTTCATCATCTTTAATGCTTCTCAACTCTACCTTTTTCTGCTCCTCCAGCACAGCAATCTGCACATTACAACCAAAACAGCCAAATTATTTTCTTGTAGTTAAATCTAGGGGTGTTCATTGGTCAATCGGTGTCGGTTTAGGAAGAACGGGATACGAGATGGCCAATACTCATAATAAAAAACTAAGAAGATAAATTGTACACAAACAAAGAGCATGTTAAAATCAGCAACTAGACATCGAAAGCACTGATATAAACTAGAATTTCATCGTTCTTCAAAAATCAACAACAGAGAAGATTGACGAAGAACGTCACATTGAATTTCCTAAAGAAATCTGCAACACTCCCAAGGTCAAACCCTAAACTTACAGGAGCGTAACGGAATTTCCGTCTGGGCGGCGCGGCGGCTCCGTCAGGTTCCGATGAAGTAGGCGGAGGAATCGGAGTCCAGCGGCAGAGAAGAAGCTTCTGAGAGTTGGATTGGGAGTGGGAAGCGAGGGCGGAGGAGGAAGATGAAGAAGCTAAGACCCACTTCTTCTTCCACTTCCGGACGGGGCCGTTAAAGACGGTGGCCGCCGGACCGTAGCGGGACGAGGCTCGGCCCAATCTGGATCCGATTCCCTCCATTGAAATTGAGCTCCGTACGCCACAGTCGCCGAGTCGGTGATGATTTCATGTCCGGAGAGGCCGACTGCCCTATCAAAACGACGTCGTATTTTTATGTAAAAGTTGGTAATAAATATTCATTTTTCTTTATATGCATTATGCCCTCACAAAACGACTATGTTATCGGAGCTAATTCTATAACATTTAGTCTCATGAATTTAACTTATAACATTGAGTGATGATTTTATTTTTTTTATTATTGATTTTCTCGATTACATTTTTAAAGTCGAATTTAAATATTATAATTGCCACATAATAGAAAATAAATGATTTTTTCTAACATAAATGATTTAATCAATTAAGTTATACATCTATCTAGGTTAACATTTTCATTACTTTTTTTTTTTTTTGAAGGGTAACATTTTCATTACTTATATTAATAATATTAATTATTTTAGTAGGATAAATATGTAACAATAACTTTTTCTTAAAATGATGAGAATTTAAATTTTGAAAAGAATTAAATTTTTAAAAATACATAAGTTTGTGTCCAAACTATTTCTCAAGTTTGAAAAAGTAAAAAATATAAAAAAAATGGCCAATAACCAAACAAAATAATCCATGCGTCATTAATGTATTCGGTCTAAAAATATTGTTGGGTTAATGCCCAATTTGATAATTATTTGATTTTTTATTATTTAGTTTGAAATTTAAGTTATTTTTGCTCCAATTCCCTGCAACGTGTTCCAACTTTTCGATGTATCAATCTTTTTTCAATAAAGTATGTGAATGTTAACGAAAACTCAAAACACAAAAACAAGCTTTTGGAATTTTTTTTTTTTTTTCCAATTTTGATTATTTTTTTTTTGAAAATTGATTTTGTTTCTATTAACATAGGTGAGATATAAACAACCAAATATACGAAAACATATAATAAAATAATAATCTAAAATTTTGGAAAATCGTTACGAGTGAATCAAAAAATGTAAAATAGAAAAGAAAGTGGGTGTATTTAAAAAGAGGAAAAGAAAAAAGAGAAAAAAGAATATGGGCCAACAGCTTTTGTCCCCGGCCCATTTGATAGTTAATACTCGGCCCGTTAAATGCAGGCTAAAAGGCCTAATATCATATCCCACATCGGTAAAATTCAAATATCGCTTCCAAAATTGAACTATAAATATATGCCCTCCGGTCTCAGTTACACTTACGGAGCCGTGCGGTGAGTACAAAGCGAACTATTCTTTCGCCTTTTACTAAAGAATACCGTGTGCTCGCCGTATTAAACGGCATACGCCTATTTTTGGAGGGTGTTGCTCTTAATTGAGCAGCCCCATAAATCAAAGTTCAATTTTTTTTAGTTTTCTGCCAATGTAAGTTTTACTTTATACTTAGATTGAAGAATGATATTGTCTACATAATTTTTCTTTTAGAAAAAGAAACAAGAGGTAATTAATCAAGGGCGCAATAAAATAAGTCGACTGTTGCAAAAACTTCTTAAAAATATTTGATACATATTAAAACATTTGATTTTTCATTTTCTAAATTTAATTAGATTGTATCAGTGTTTACTATATTTAATACTTGTTTTTTCTAAGATTTTAACATCTACAAATTTTTTTTCCTTTTTTTTTTGTTTTAAAAAAATGTTATTCATAAGACAAAATTCTCTATAACATTGATATGTCATTTAGTCGTTGAAGTTTATTTTACAATCATTTCAAAAAAATATTTGTTCGTTTTGCAATAATTCTAAAATTGGAAATTATTTGTGTTTTTTTTTTTGGATGGTCCGATTATCGTGATATAAACAAACTAATTGTAATAACGGTAAAAAAAAATGTCAATAAACCCAACAATTATGAACTCTAAAAAATCGATAAATAATTTATTAGTTTAAAACAATTGGAGCTCTGAAATCAAACTCATACTCTTTGTCATGGATTACTCTCATTGGTAATCAATGTCTCAAAAATTCCAGCGGCATAACAATTTAATTTGATGATTCCTAAATTTTTTAGACATGAGTAAATAAGTTCTTACACAATTCTAAGTTCACAAACTATCATAAATTACACATGCAATCAACAAGCTATTAACACTTGCACAGGATAAATTATTCCATAATCTAAGTTCTAATTAGCACAAACTACATTTTTCTCACTATCTAGTTCATAATTATAGGAATCATCTAGCGATATTTTTGTATCTCACCTATAACAAATTACACTATATACCTTAGATATTTGTACATTTAAATCGAGGAATTGAAGTTTTTGATCCACAATACCCAAGTCTGTCCCTAGGACAGACAACAGGAAACATCAAAAGAATAGAGACACTGGAAGACATAATCTCTCAAGTAAAAATGGCCCAAACTCAAAATTAGATTTTATTGAACACTATTTTCACTATACTAAAATAAGAGGTCATGAATTCGATCCACTAAAAAATTCTAAATGCCAATTCAGACAGACCTATAGTAAAGCAGTTAAATCATCGAGTTAATATATATTTAGTTTAACACGGAAACATGAGATGAAAGGAGTTTTTAGTTTCTTTCAACACATTCCCATCTTCATCAGCATTTCATAACATTTTTAAGTATCGGGTTATCAAAACCGCGTCGAGATCCGAGGAACTGATCAATCATTACAAGAGGAACTGATCATTCATTACATTAGTCTACAGAAATCATATGGCAGAAAGTTCATAAAACCATGGAAACAGTTGAAAAAAGAAATGAAAATGAATTTAAACCATATTTTCTAAAGTGGCAACAAAACCATATTTTCTTTTTTCCTTATCTTTTTGTTTTCTTTTATAACTCATCAAAATATAACTCAGAGTTCACAAGAGCAATGTCAAACCTATCCATCCTTACCCACATGGAATACCTGAGAGCACCTGGAAGACCCCATCAAGCACCATCATCTGTCTGGATGTTTGGGTGAAGGATAATGAATCTGAATTTTACATGACAAAATCTAATATAAGAAACATCAATACCTGACAAACCAGGAAACTAAACCCAAGCAAGCATCCTAACTCATCATAGCTTTTGCTGGTTAACGAATCCGTATCCATCCAATGCGTCGATTCACATGGCAGTGTGAGATCGTCTCCGCCATGCAACTGCACAAATTGTCTATTTCTCCGTTGGAACATACACGAAATGACGAGCATTGTCTTCTTTGGTCGGACTTCAGAGGAAGTAATCTGGTGCGGGTTTCTTGGCAGGACTTCCTCTTGATTCCTGCAAAGTATTCACACAATCCAACACATTTCTATGTAAAGAACAGGCAAATCAGTTGGTTTTCAATGTAATTTTCTTAACAGCGTGGCTGAGTGACACAAACTTGGCTAATGGCTGTGCTAGCCTACCCAATAGATTATAGATGGAAGAAAACCACATAATAAAAGACAGATCAAGTTTTTCAAAAAAACAGTGCAAGTGTTACATTAACATCCAGAATTATCAGGGTGTTGAGAAAAGGCTTTAAGGGCTAAGATATGCCTTGAACTGTTTGATGCCCCATGATTACTTAGTCGGGGTCAACGAGTGCACTATATATACTCTCTCTAATAAAAACGTTCTCTCCTATGTCTGTGGATGTAGCTAACACACCATTAATAGACCATGTAAATTCAGCGTGTTCTCTCATGTTCTTTTCCAGTTCTTTTTTTTTTATAGGAAACAAAAACTTCCATTGATGATTGAAAAGTTACATCCTATCGAGACATTACAAAAAACTATGCCACTAAGAGATGAGAGTGGTTAAGTCATAGTTACAAAAGGGAGGAATAGAGCGACACCAATACATAGCCAAATATATAATAGATTCAAAAAGAGATTCCTTGCATGAAAAATCTTCGTTGAATAATCTATTTTTCCAGTTCTTCTCTCTTTTCTTTGATTGTTATTGCCATTTTCATAACATTAACATTCCTCATTGCATAAGAAATTTAGGAATTATTCCTTACACGAGTACGGAGGTACATGCATGCAATGAAAAAGTGAAAAAGAACCCAATAAGACGAGATATAACATTTTTTTTATAAGATCTTAAGCATACCTGTGGAGCAGCATCGAAGACACGAAATGTTTTGTTAAGGTTTTCGTCCAGTTGAAGTATGGCAGCTACATTACCACATCTAAAACAAAACGAAGATTGTATCAAGAACCATAGATTAGTACAAAGTTGAGGCAAAGTCTTGAGGATAACGTACCTGTAACAATAATTAGGAGCTGACCAGACTGTAACTATCTGATTATTAAACATCCATTTATATCCTTCCATTACCAGCTGATGAGCCCGACAAATATAATCGATATTGTTTGTGTGGTTAAATGAAGTAACTACACTGCCACCAAACAAGAAACCAGCACCTCGAGGACTCAAACCCCAGCCATCTACAATGTCTTCGGGATCAGACCACATAAGGTCACACATGGCACCATCGTGGGGTACTTCTTGCTTCCTATCAATTGTTCTGATCTGTTTTTTTTTAATAAAAAACAATTTCATTAAAAAGGGATCACTGGCTATTAATGAGTGAATCATAACCATAATCATGAAATAGAGGGGATCGTTTATACCATGATATAACAACATTAGTTGAATGCATAAGAACAAGCGAGACCGAGGAAGGGTTCTTACCTGATCTAATGTTGTTATGGCAGGAGAGAGACCACCATGGACACTAAATATCTTGTTTTCAATAAGAGCCGAGAGACTGGTGAATGGTCAAATGAAAAAAAAAAACAATAGGAGAACTTTATTAGTATTGCAATTATTACTGTCTACAATTCCCGATGATTTTACATGCAATTCAGTAACTTGATTTCTTATGTGTTATATAGAATCATGCATTCCAATTCACCTTCTCATACACTAAGCAGAAGCCTGCCTAAATGATTAAAACAGAAATTTGCAAACCTTAAGTAATCAAAAACATCAGTACAGTGTCTCCAAACATTCACAGAGCCATATTTGCGAAGGCACTCATCATAAAATCCATAAACCTGTAGAGAGAAAAATAATATTAACAACCTGGAAAGAAAGCAATTTATCTAGAACAGTATGAAAAAGAAACTTAACCTGCGTGATTTGACGGCTTTCATGATTTCCTCTGATAAGAGTTATCCGGTCTGGATATCTCACCTGATGATGAGAAGTTCATTATGAGACAAATTTAGTGGGGGTAAAGAAATAAAATAAATATGTTGGGCTTTAGGGACAACACCATATATAATAACATATGATTACAAGTTGGAATTTGACATAAACATCTTATCCCATTAAAAAAAAAGTACATTGTTTGTAATACTGGCTTGTGGTCCTATGTAATCACATTTTTTGGAATAAGAAACAATCTATTCAATCACACATGAAATGAACATAGATGAATTGAACAGTGAGTTTTATTAGATTGAAACCCACACTCTCTCCATCACCGTACCCCTTTCCTAACTAAAGATCTTTCTAATCTAGAACATCACCGGGAGGTTTCTCCAGTAAGTAATCTTAGCTCAGCAAATATTCTATCTTAGCTCAGTAAGTACTCTGTACTCCTAAACTTATGTTTTTTTTCTCATATAAGATAAACTTGTGCCACAAAGAAACATGTTTCAAGTGTACATAGCAATGTAAAATCCAATGTTTTCCTTCAGAGGAAAATACCTACTCATTGTCACCAAACTCGATGAGTTGAGTGAGTGTGCTTTGAGAAATGCCTTCAGACTTCAGAGATAGCACTTCATGCTTCATATTTTTTTAGTTCGCATTCATGCTTTATCTTATTCATTCTTAAAAAGTTAGCTAGCTGCAAACCAAGATGTCTCATAATCAAAGGGAAAAGAACAAACCTACATTCACCTACCCTAAAGCAAATTTGATTTCTTAATAGCTAGAATTGGATAATTATCTGGTTAAATTATAGTTATTAGTTTTTTTTATCTCTGTAATATTCTATTTATTATTATTATTATTTAATTTTTAGAAAGGTAACAAATACATTAAAACTTGATTGAAAAAGAGTCTAGGCAATGAGAGGTGAAAATGGCACTAATCACCCCCATTGACCCTAATAATCATTAAGACAATGAAAAAGCTAAAAAAAACTTTGAAAATAGGGTTCAAGTTTCATAATACCCTATAAAATCCATCATGGAGTGACCTAGTGGTTAAAAGAGTCTTGGGGTTAAGAGGTGATGGGTTCAATCCAGGTGACCACCTAGCTAGGAATTAATTTCCTACGGGTTATCTTGACATCCAAATGTTGTATGGTCAGGCGGTATGTCCCGTGACATTAATCAAGGTGAGCATAAGCTGGCCCGGACAGTCACAATTTTTTTTTTTTAAAAGAACCCTATAAATTTTCTTAAAGGTAGTTCAAGTGCATGTATGCCTAATTTAAGCCATTGAGCCTAGATCATAAAATAATACAATTATCTCATATTTCTGGATTACACAAGATTTAACCTCTTGAATTCAATCATATTCCATTACGCCTAGAATTAGATCACCATAGTGTTGACCGTCTCTAATACAGGTAAAGAAAAGTATGGTAGACACCTATTCTGTGATACCTTGGCTTCTGTTTCATAAACATTTTTTTTGGGAAGAAATATTTTGGTATAACTGTATAAGATAAATACAAGTCTTATTTACTGTTAAGTTCTTATGATACTACAGCTTTCAAAAACCTCCCACATATCATTCAGAAGCAAGTCCCAAGGGCAGAACTCTTACATGGAATCCCATTTATTACAGTGGAAGCAGAGTCTCATTACTCCAAATATCATGGAAAACTTGCAGTTTCAAAGTAAACTAATTCATGCAACTATTCTGTACAGGTTACAAAAACAAATCCCCTAGGATTTCCTGCTAATTTTCCAGGAATCTTCCACCTCTGGCTACAATTTATTAGGCAAGATAAGTTTAATGATTATTTATTTTCTTTGGCTTAGGGAAGACATACAAACTTAATGGCATCAATTTATATTAGATATCTCAAACAAGATAACCTTCCCTGCAACTCAACCCAGTAAAGTAATCCAATAAAACCAAAACAAAAATTCAAATGATGTTTAATGATCATGTAATCTTCGAAGATCAAATATAAATATTAAAAAAAAAAAAACTACAGTTTAACTATTAAAAATAATTAAAATGTTCAGAATTGATTATCACCTTTAGAGCAAGTAGAAGTAGAAATGTCTCAACAGAGTAAAATCCTCTGTCAACAAAATCGCCAAGAAATAAGTAGTTGGTCTTTGGACAATCGCCTCCTACTTTAAAAAGCTCTTTCATGTCATAAAACTGCCCATGGATGTCACCACATATCTAAGTGAAAAGAAGAATACAAGAAAAAGGTTAATTTGCATAATATTAATAATAAATATCAATCCAAATCTGAAACTCAAACATAGTGGAAACTATCCCTTGGTCTTTGGGTGGTGTCGAATCCTTTTGAACTTGATGAAATGTTGGTTTCTTATTTGGGCAAACAGAATATAGGGACAAGGAAAAATTATAATGGCTCCAATTATAATGGAAAAAATAATATAAGATCCATAAAAATATCAAAGGGTTGCTTGAACAAGAATGGCCAAGTAAGAAATTCACAATAAGCAGAAACAGTGGCAAGAAGTACAAACAAGACAAGAAGAAGCATGCCATTTTTTTTTCTTTTTTGATATCCATGACTGTTCGGGCCAGCTTTCGCGCACCTCGACTAATGTCACGGGACATACCCGTAAAAAATTAATTCCTAGGCAGGTGGTCACATGGAATGAACCCATCACCTTATCCACCCTAAGCCCCTCTTTGACCAATTGAGCCACTCCATGATGGTTAACATGACATTTCTTTTTTAAAACAAAGAACATAAAATTCATGGTTTTATGAAGAAAACGAAACCTCCTAAACAGTTCTCTATGAAGCCTATACAATATTTCAAGCAAGTTGTTTCCATGGTATATAGTTCGTTTCCCATGAATATCCGTTTCCGTGTTCAGAAATCGCCTTCAAATTTCCACACTCTATCATTCATAAAACAGGTAATAAAAGCCACAATCCACTCAAATTCCACATCTACAAAATTGTCAAGAATCTTGTTTTTTCAAAACCGAGAAATCGGAAATTCGTGTAGTATAACCAGGGTAAACCACGGGCACCGGGAGAGATCGAAGGAATGTAATGAACCACCGGAGTACAGGCTACCCTAATCAGTTCGGCTAACATGCAATTCATAAGCAAATTCAAAATTAGAAAGAATGAAAAACAGAAGAGTAAGAACGAGAAAACCCTAGGGGGGGAATGGCAGAAGAATCAAGAGGAGGCGGCGCCATGAAGTGCAAAGAGAATCGAAAAGGGAAGAGTGAGAGTACTGACAGTAACGGGGGCGTCGACTCTCTGGACGTTGCTCTCTTCGACGAGGATTTCGATGGCTTTGAGGCAAAGAGCTTTAACTTCAGACTCCTTCAGCGGCTCGCAATTCTTCAACTGCTCGATTTGGCGGTCTAGGTCAGACATGGCTTCTTCTTCTTCTTCTTCGTCTTCTTCTTCGTCTGGTTCAAGAACTGAACGAATGAATCTCTTTCTCTCTGGTTTATCAATTTCTCTCACAAACCCCCATAACATACATTTTTTGTGGTCACTTCACTTCTTTTTGCGGCCCTTTCTTCTATTTTTTTTTTTTAGTCAAATTAATATCTTCTATTTAAAAAAATAAAATCAATAATTTAAGGGGAATTTGCATGTATATTACATAAAAAAAATGAGTAAATAGCAACTTTTTAAAAATATTTGCAAATCTATCAAAATCAGATTGATAGACTCCATCAATAGTGTCTTATAGACTCCATCAATAGTGACTGATAGACTCCATCAATAATGTACTCCATCAATAATATCTGATAGACTCCATCAAT
>JBBMEF010000001.1:4875453-4899832 GCA_037832685.1 Sicyos baderoa | reverse complement strand
GCACATTGTAGGAATTTTGAGAGAAAATAGACTTAAATTTGAAAAACCAAAAACAAGAAACCAAATGGTTATCAAACCGGGCCTAAGCTGTCAGCTTGAATTTAAATCATTTAAAAACTATGAAAGTGTGTTTAAGCCACTAATTTAAAGATGGGTTAAGTTGGATAATAATAGATCAACCCATGCTTCACTGATTATGATTTTAATAACTAGAGAATTAACTCATAATCCATCATAAACACAGTTTATAAAAATTTTCTCTGTTATAATTATCAAACAATTACCAAACTTTCACACGCACCCTATATGATTCATAATGCTCTTATTGACTACTAAACCAACTTATATGATTTTTTTTTTAATTCAATAACAACTAGTGATGGAAAATTCGAACACGTGATCTCTTGGCCATGAATCTAGACTTCGAGCAGGTTGAGTTATATTCTTAACGACGCCAACCATCCAATGATGGTTACATGTGGTATTCATACATGAGAACATATATTATTTTTTGGATTGAAATTTGAACATACTAAATTTAATTTACAAGTGGAAGAGCATGAGAGTTACAAGTTCTAACCTGGCAAGGCATTGATGGTTGTTCTAGGTTTTGAGTAAATGAGATTATGCCTAAATCCCTCAGTTAAAGCAACATCACTGCACATGATGATCCTTGAAGAATTGATGACCATTTCTGCGTCGTGGAGAGCTAATCCATGGAAGCTTGGCAATGGAACTCCTCTCAAGAGATACAGGTCCACAAACGGCACCACCACTGTCTTGATCATCCCCACAATCGTCTTCTGCAAAATTTTAAAATCACACAAACTCAGAGTGGCTTTGTTGTTAATCTACCATGGTTGTTTGTCATGCCAAGAATAGTTTTCTCGGACAGTTTTGCACACGACTTTCGAAACTGATGCCCTTGAATGTTATGAAAATGGAACAACAATCAATCAAAAACTGTAAAATAGGTAAAATAAAAGACAGATTTACGTGGTTCACTAATGATGTGTTAGCTACATTCACGGAACAGAGGAGATAACGGTTTTGTTACTTTAGGAGATAAGGATGTGCACTCTCATAAAAACCCATTACAAAATAGGCTCAAGTACATAAAAGCCTATATGCGTAAGCATAAATCCAATTTCCTATTTCGTCTAGGTTCCCAACTAAGCGTGGGGCATCGAACAACTCAAGACATATCTCAACATCGAGTTTAATCGATTCTTGTTCGCAACTTTATGTCTGAAAATTTTAGTGTTTAGATACTATAATTTTGTTGGTTTACGCCAGAATGTCTTTTAACTTTGGTTTACTTTCGTCCCTATACTTTCAGCACATTCATTTTGGTCTATGTACTTTTGGTTTTGGTTCATGGCCCCGTTACTGACAAAAAAAATTAAATTTTACGCCTTATGAAAACCCTTCAATACAAAAATGATGACTAACTCTCAGATTCTCAAGAAATATAATTTAGTTAGTTAAGTGTAATGCTAAACTTATGATCGAAATTGGCATAAGAAATGAAAATGAAGGGAAATTGGTCACATTTAGAAATATTGGAACGAAATTGAATAAAAGCCATAAGTATAGGGGATATCAAAATGGATATTTTGACCAAAATGAACAAAAGTAAAAAAGTATAGGAACCAAAATTGAATTTAATCCGAAAATTTTAACTAAGAAGCGATCATACCTGAATTAGATAAAGGTGGATGCGGCCAATCTTGCTCCATTTCAAAGACAATGCGAAATCTTCCAAGGTTACATGACCAACCAAACCCTTCTCCAAGATTAATGGAGAAAAAGAGGCAGTAATTTCCTGATTCAACAACCAGAATCAAAAGTCAGCGTGAACGACATCGACCACTTCATTTAACGTAAGACTCCCAGATTGATGTAATTAAGAACATGACCCAGTTTGATGCAATCACCAAGCTTGTCAGAAAAATGTCAGGTTATGTGAAAAAGGTTTCTTCAAATGAGCTTACCAATGAGATGCAAGCAACCGGTGTAACATCACCATTGTCTACGACATTGATTATCATGTCAACGTAAATGGAGGCGGAGATATCTTGGCCTTGCAGTCTCAAGGATGGTGGAGAGGAAGCGGAAATATTCAAGACAATATCGTCATTTGGATACTGTCGGTAGAGTCGTGGAATAATCCATCTCCATGCTGCTGTGTTCAAAAGGTGCTGATCCGGAATTTTTTCCACAATCCAGTGCATATAATTTTCCTGGCCACAGAATAATTGTTAGTTCAAGCATTTACTCGGTCGCTTCTAAACTATGAAAGGGTGCATTCATGAAAGTTTGACATAATACTTAATTGACCCTAATATCAAGAAGCTTTAAACTAAAAGTTGAAGATTATTATGCGATCCGAGCAATGTAACTTGAAGCTAGTTATTACAGTGAAAAAAGAAAAAAGAACTTACTTCAAAGATTACTTGTGAAGCAGAGTTGAGAACACTTTCATGTAGAGAGATCTCAATCATCTTAGCTGAATCATTGCAGTAGACAGAACCATCAGTTTCATCCAGGAGATACTGTAAGAAAAGAGTAAAACGTTAGCAAAAGAAACGGGTAAAGAAAAAACGGAGTCTTCGTGCACAAGAACTTACTCTAAAGGGAACAAGAGAAACAGAGTCAAGAACATTTTCACGTCGAGATTTACCAATGCTGGAATCTTCAGTTTCGCCTTGGTTATAGCTAGAAACTAATTTCTTGTTTGAAGGGCTGAATAAACCATTAATTTTTAATTCAATGGAAGAAGATGCTAACAATGGGCTGTCTACAAAAGTGACATTCAGAACAGCAAGATCAGCTATGGGGATTTCTTGTGGAAGTGACCGCAATGACGAGGCAAGCTTTACTACCCCTTCTTCAATTTTTTTGGAAATATTATCCTCGACTGTTGACTTTATTTTCCCTTCAAACGCATCGACCACCCTGAACGAAAAAATATAGGCCTCAAATGGTTTAATGACTAAACATTCACACAGAGCAAGCAAAGCTTAGCATCAATCAATCAACACATAATGAAAACCCAGATCACATATTCATAGATCACACCAGCAAGCCAAGAGAACAAAAGCGAAAAGAAGAACAGCTAGGAAAACTCTAAACCTTTTGATGTTCAATTGTCCAACACATAAAATTGAAAGAATCTATGAACCATTAGGCATTAGCAAGCTCCTGATATAACAAAAGGGTCAGGGGCAGGCAACCTAGAATAGAACAGGTCTTATCATGGTGGAAGAAGTTAAAAGCATAGTCATCGACTCATCGGTTGCATACCCTTGGTAAAGCCAAGATGCCCCACCATGCACATGTATGGAGATATCTTTCACATTGCATCCGCATTCTGAAAGAGACAGCTCAAGAGTTCCATTTTGTTGTTTTAAACCCAGAGTTAGGCCTATATTCATACCACCAACCTAAAAGTAAAAAATCACCCGATAAGAATTCAATAATTATGAAAAGACATTGCAAGAGCTGCAGGTTACAAATTACTTCCAATTTAAATGCCAAACACATCATTTATTTGAGCAATCAATTAGCAAAACCACATCTTCCACATTGTCTGATATTATTTTTCCCCCCAAATGAATCATTCTGATTGATTGTTTCTCTCTCGTGATAAGGATTTGGGGTGTTCGGAGACACCAATTAAAGATCCAGTAAGCAAGTTCATGATTTTAGAAAGCCTTAGCGTAGGGAAAGCTTCTTTAGGAATTCATGAGGATAAGCTATAACCATAATGCAAAGAGTTGTCCCTTGATACCCGATCATTAACAAAAAAGAACAAATTTTTTTCCAAGTTAATTCTTCATTTGAAGTTTATAAGAAAACTACAACACTCAATCTTGATGAACTGTCTTAGAATAATTGCCTTCCAATTGTGTTTAGCTGGAGAGTAGGAAATTCGTCCATATCGCTTGTTTCAACAGAATGCCAATAATTTATTACATCGTTTTCTATATAATTCATTTTCGATTTGACTTTCCAGTCCAAGAAAATCCAATGCTCACAATAGTTAGAATATCAAAGAAAGAGACCTTTTGTCTTTTTATTTACATAATAAGAAACGAAATAGAGTCATTTCAAGTGAGACCCTATAGATCTAGTATGTCTTTATTGTTGATTATGAAGTAAAAATATGACTATGTTCTAAATATGCATCTTGACATCTGATTGATGAACTACAAGATTGACCTAAACAGATAAATCAGGAGCCAAATCATGAACTTCTCCACAAATTATCCTTGAGTTGTAAAACAAAGCTTCAATAAACTTCTTTTCAACCTTCATTTTATAAAACTACTACCTCATACACCCAAAAACAATCGAAATACATATTAAGTTTAATAGACCAAAGTTAACAATATCTTTGATCATATTTCTCTTCTTCCATTTTTTGGATAATAGGGTTACCAAAGTCTCATTTCTTGCATTATGCTCATGATCTACCCTATCAATCCTACAAATCCTAAAAGAATTTGCACTATACAGCCAACTTCAAAAGACAACGATTTAAATTTTTCGATACGAGGCTAGAACTCTAGTTGTCAAAGTCGATCCAAACAATTCAAATCAGAAACTATCTAGCAAACATCCAAAGCACTTGCTAACATGCATCATCAGGCAGGCTTTATTCATATTTCTCAACATCAAAACTTCAATTATTGGGTTGAAAACTACAAAACAAATAGCATTACTGAGTAGCTGAATTACCTCTACAGAAGCATCTCCTTTATCAGAAATCTCAAACAACCAAGTGTTGTACGTATATTTCCATTTCATAGTAATATTAGCAGTGGCTTTCGAAACAACGATGTTGACACCGGTCTCGCCGATCCGAATATCGGACGATTTGACCTCGAGGCTGCCAATGATAATCTCAGAAAGAACCATATGAACTTTGCCAATAAGGGCGATATTGACAGTCTTCTCAATATAGGGCAAACGAAGGGGAATGATGGAAGAAATCGCCTTCTCGATCAAGTAATCCTTGATGAAGTTAAGACCCTTTTGAGATACGACCATGGAAATGAAACCCTCTTCGCTGGAATCGAAATGGGAAGAGGCAGAAGCTAATAGAAGCAAAAACACCAAGAACTTCAAAACGGAACCCATATCTGAGAATTATTGCCTCCAATTTTGAGTGAAATTTGAAAATTGGAAGTTACCCAGATGAGAGATTGAGCCAAGAACACAGAAATTGTAGGAAAATCATCATGGGAGAGTTTGTTTTGGAATTGGGTTTCTGAAATTTAAGTCGTTTCTGAATGAGAATTGAACTCTGCACAAATCGTGAATTGGGGAAGAAGAAGAGTATGGTTTCAGGCAATCTTGAAATTGAAATTGAAATTGAATTGAATGGTTGAATTTGCAGAGAGGGAATTGTGAGTAAATATCGAATAAAATGGCGAAATTAATACGTCTCAGTCGCAATTGGGAATAGACAAATACAGAAATATTCGAACAAATTGATCCATTTTCCAATACCAAATAATAAAGTTCTGTTTTCTTTTGCCAATCTCTAAACTAGTTGTCTTGGTGGTGGCAATACATCAAGAAGAGGGATGAATTATTTGTTAAAAAAAAAACAATTTTTTTTATTATATGTATAATATATTAAAATTTTATCATTTTTTTAAAATAGATTCTCATAATGGATTAATTAAAAAAATATTAAATCATTTTTTTTATTTTGAAAATTAAAGAAAATATAATATAAATATGATAATTTTTAAGATTTGAATTCATGGTTTAAATCATTGCATTTATATCAATTAAGACATGAGAAATATTTGTAAGCACCATTTATGTGGCAAAATTTGAACTATTGATTTTTTTTTTTCTTTTAAAGATTATTTTTCACAAAATTTACCTCATATTTTATTATATAAGTGACTGCTGCGATAACATTCAAATATTTCTCTTAAGATATTACTAAGTTTTTTAAAAAAAAAAAAAGCTTATTAATTAAGTTGACATAGAATCATGAAGATATGGTATATTGATTTAAAGAATCTTCGCCCATATTTTTTTAAACCCATTTTTATATAATTAATTTTTTTCTGTAATAGTGCATCTTCCTTCAATAAGAAAAAAAAAACATTTAAAACTATAACGTATTAAAATAAAAATATATTATTAAATCTGCTTTCAAATGCGGTAGAAAATAGTAAAATTTGTCATGCTTGCTGACCACAATCCCAATTAATTTGAATGGTCACACAATGGCATAGAGAAATCATAGGGCATATCAAATTGGGAAGAATAATTACAATACTGATTCATGGATCGTATTTGTGACAATGATTAAACTGGTTTACAACCAAATATCGAAACCATTAAGAGTGAACATGGGTTGGGTTGAGGGTGATTTTCAACCCAACCCAAAAAATTGGGTTGGTCAATTCTCCAACTCAACTCAATTAAAGACACAACCCAATCCTTTATTTTCGGGTTGGATTGGGTTGAGTTTTCGGGTTCATAGATTTGCATCTAACGTCTCTTTTTCAATTCTTAGAAACGTAAAAACAAACATTAACATAAGTAGATTCTTATTGCAAATACGAAACTCAAGCTTATCTAAATTCGAAACTTCATCAATAGGTTGAAAGTTTAAAAAATGTTAAAAATACAAAATATAACTATAACAATAACAATAATAATAAAATAAAATAAAATAAATATTCATATACGTATACGTATACATATAATATAAATAAGATAATAATTATGTTATAGATAAAAAAATATATTTTTTAATCAAAATGATAAATTCGGGTTGGGTTGATTTTAGGTCAACCCTTGACTCAACCCAACTCATGAAAATTTCATGATTTTGAACCCAATCCAACCCAACCTAACCCGTCAAATTAAGTTGGGTTAATTCAAATTTTTCGAGTTGTCGAATTTTTGTGCACCCCTAAAAACTACTACGCCATTAACCCAATGGATGAAAAGAATCCCTCTTAATCATAATCCATTAAAGTAAAACCTAAATCGTAATTATTTTTCAGTACAACATAATGATTACACGTGGATGTGGAGCCCACAGTTTAGGTTGTAATGTTAGGTTCCAATAATCTCAAAGGAATACCTTTTTCTTCATTTTCCATATTTTCCCCTTTTAGGTTACAAACCTTCACACCCAAATTCCACGTCCAGATTTCCAATTCCGATTGATCGACGAACGGTGGTTGCCGGCGGTGGCGGCGGCGTATTCGTACCGTTTTCCCTATATCATTGTCATCTCCCCCCATTCAATTGCCCATAAGCCTCCCCGTCGATTTCTGTTCTTTCCCGAACCTCAATTCTGATTTCCGAACGGGTAGATTCGATTACCATTTGATTTTGAATTCTGTAGATTGAATGATTGATTGATTTCATTTTCAGGGTGGTTTCCAGTATGTTTGTAGGTTTATTCCATTGTATGCTATGATTATGTGATTTAAACCTCATTTCCCTCAGTTTTTTTTTTTTTTAAAATAAAAGAATTCCATCAGTTTTTTTTGTTGTGAATCAATTTGTGGGCGATTCTTGGTAGATCATCAAAAGGGCTAAGGTTCACTGGATTAGCTTTTGTATTCTTGGCAAAATACGAACTAGTTGGTTACTTAATGAATGATGATGTGAAACAATTCTTTTTTATTGAAATCTTCATTCAGGTGTTTGGATTGAAGGCCAATGGCGTATACTTTGGAATCGTGGACGAAGGAATACAATGGAGCTTTGAAACTCTCTGAAGATATCAGTGGCATGATTTCTGAGAGGAGTTCGCATGCTGCATCGGGACCGGAAGCTCAACGTCATGCCTCGGCTATACGCAGGAAGATCACAATATTGGGTACAAGACTTGATACCTTGCAGACTCAGTTACCCAAGCTTCAAGGAAAGCAACCAATGTAAGTCTAAAGTCATGTAACATTTGGTTTCCCTTTCCCAAATAGAGACAAATAACCATCCTCAATTGATTTACTGGTCAAATAAGAACCTTGAGAATCATAAGGTGGTTAGAGGAAATGTGTTTGATTCATGGTAGTCACCTACCTAAGAATTAATTTACTACGAATTTCCTTGTCAATGAAATGTATTAGTATTGCCTCCTTAGAGTAGTAGAGCTTTGCAAAAGTGGGGCGAGACTCTTGGAAAAAAAGAAAAGACAGGAAGGAATATTATTGAAACGTGTTTAATTCACCAATGTCACCACAAACTTAAGCTGGTCGGTTGGAGTAAATTTAATTACATCAACTAACAGTCTCTTCACTCGTGGGTTTGAAAATTTTGAGAAATACGAATACCCAACAAGTGGAAATTGATATTAATTGGAGAGGAAACGACTTCACAGAGATTTAAACCTAGGATCTCCTGCTCTGATACCATGTTGAAACGTATTAAATCTACCAACAACTATCAACATGGTTATCTCTTCTGTATGTAGGATTATTTGTTATAGTTTGTCAGAAAATATTGCTTTCAACAAGGGTTTATATCTGTATATAAGAAGTGTCCAGAAATTTATATCTGTATATGTGGTGTAGTTTAGTTATCTAACTCTTCATTTCGTTGGAATTTGGGTGGGAATTGAACATCTGAATGTTTTGAATATTATATGAATATCTTGTCTGTATTTCGTGGCTTGCAGACCCGAGAAAGAGATAAATCGTCGCAGGGATATGATAGCAAATTTGAGAACAAAAGCTAACCAAATGGCCTCAACTTTGAACATGTCAAACTTTGCCAACCGTGATAGCCTACTTGGTCCAGAAATAAAGCCAGCGGATGTTATGAACAGAACAAATGGCTTGGACAACCAAGGGCTAGTTGGTTTTCAACGACAAGTTATGAGAGGTTAGTTTATTTGTTTTAACTTTTTGGCGAAATTTAACTCTATGAATATTTGTTTATGTGAAAATATGATCGTTGGAGCAGAGCAAGACGAAGACCTTGAGAAACTGGAAGGGACTATAATTAGCACAAAACATATTGCTTTGGCTGTGAATGAGGAACTTACCCTTCACACAAGACTTATTGTATGTCTTTCAATCCTTGTTATATTAATGAATTAGTTGACTTGGTCAGTTGGCCGCTAACTCTTCTCATTAAGTTGATTCTTAAAATTTTAGCCGTGTTTTCAAGTGTTATTTTTTTTTTCCTCTGTTCAATGATGCAGGATGATTTAGATGAACATGTGGATGTTACAGATTCACGATTACGGGTACGAATCTCTTGCTTAATTCTTCCCTGTTTAGTTGTGTGCATATCTGTTGTGTATTGTAACTGCGAGGGGGTCTACTCTGTTAGAAAAATTATAAAATATTTGGTGTCCAGGGCTGGATCTTTGGTAGGATCTAGTTTTTGGAAATCTCAACTGTTCAAACTTCTTAGACAGCCTAGTTTGTTATTCTTTCTACAACTTCTGACCATGAAGACCTTTTAAACTGGATTGAACCCTTTAAAGATAAATTCAAGCAGTGCTTGGAACACCACAATAGAAATTGGGAACGGGGATGAACTTGATAAGAACATTTTGAATGACAATGGCGTCGCACCATGTACTGAAGTGTTCAAAACGGTTTCGTTGCATCCCTTTTTTTGCTTGGTTAAAAATTCATCATTCGACTTATTTATTATATTGTGCATTTGATGAAACACAGCGAGTGCAGAAGAGGCTGGCAATATTGAACAAACGAACCAAGGGTGGTTGCACTTGCCTGTCAATGATTTTCTCAGTTGTTGGTATTGTCGGTCTTATCGCTGTTATATGGCTACTCGTCAAGTATTTGTAATTCTCTGTGATTTGGTGTGAATCGGGTAAAACATAATCTTGTGTTGTAATATTCTGTTATATGTTGTTTTTCTTTGTGAATTTGTGTTATTTTTTCTTTCACTTGCTGTGGAGTGGATTCCATGAGATTGAGGCCATATTGGACTTGTATATTCTCAGTTTTAAGCAACTATTGTGATTACCAACTCTTCATTATTTCCTTCCTACAAAATATTAATGTTTTGAGATTAGATTAAACGTTACAACACATTTATTGGCAGCTCGCAAACAATCTCATTAGTGGTAATTTGTTTCTATGCAGAGTTTCTAATTTCTCTTCTACAAAACATGTTTCAGGACCTTCTCTTACGGACTGGAAGGGAATGAGGCCAAACGAAGAAATCAGTCTTCTTTTGAATACAAGTTTTGGATACCCCGTTAACGATTGAACATAAAATAAAACTATAGTATAATCAATAGAAATTACAAGGGTTTAAAAAATAATAATTAAAAAAAAATCATTTTTCATATGTTTAAGTGTTAGTTCACACATATCTAGACTATTTTCACCTGACATATTTTATCCATCCAGATAACTGTCACCACCAACACATTCGGTAGTTAATCCCTAATTATTCATTTATATAATTTTTGTAACACCATTTTTTATATACATGACTATTAAGACCTCTTCAAAAGAGAACGTGCCTGAGACTAGAGGTGTTCATGGGGCGAAACTAATTTTTCTGCAGAGATCGAAAAAAACTGTGAATACATTCTTCATCCCCATCTTTTCGCTCAAATTCGGTCTTCACCGAAAAATGGAGATTTCTCTTTGAGATATATTTTGGAATAACATAACTGATTTCAAGTAGGATAAGGACGATTATGGATTATCAAAATCCCTCACCCAATTCTATAATACCAAAAGTATAAAAAATTTATGCATTCAGGAAAGAAAAAGGCCCAACAGTATCTATTTAACAAGGGGGATATATTCTGTATTATATAATAATAGCAGGCAGCTATGAATAACAACAGATTCTTCAACCCAATGATTCAAAGGTCATGTTTTAATTTATGAAACCAACAGATTCTTCAACCTGGAAATGCAACATAGTGATACATACATACACATGGAATCTCAAAAATACAACTTATAGCAACAACACCACCCCAAATAAGCTGGCTGCTTCACTCCGAGTCATTCAGAATTGGAACAATAAGTGGCTTCATTTGTGCAACATATACAATTGCCCACCTAAATTCATCAAAATTATATTTCCTCATTACCATATAGATTCGATAATCGATACTGTAACAAGACTAACCTAAAGAGTGAGGATTAATTCCTAGTAGCCTATTTCATGCTATGATGGGTCATTAGATAGCACAATAAAAGGAGGAAATCTGTTCTGATGGAGATGAAAAAAACAGAAGATGGTAGCCAGTCAATTTTAGAAGCAGAGTTCAGTATAATATCAAGGACTCTGTAAGTACCAATACTGTGAAAAAAACTCCTAAAATCCTAATATATTTACATCTAGAAATGCATTTTCTTGTGGGTTCTAATGTTTTTCTTTTTTAGAAGTCCATGCCCACCCAATGCCCAAAATTTTATTGTGGGTTCTAATGTTTACATTTGATTTACTCATAAATTATTGCAGCCGTACAATATGGAGTTTTTCTTCTAGGTTAACATTTATTCAATAAAGCAACAACTTACGAGAACCACTAGCTCCAAGCAAGCAAAGGTTTGTTGCTTAGACTGTAATTTGAGTTTGGAAAACATTACTTGTACTCTGACCTAACAGGCTAATTTTACAACACAAGAAATTAGTGGTTACAAATGTAAGACAAACGTAAACTTACATCATCCAGCAGCATATTGTTGCAGTCGTGATCAAAGTAAGGTGAAACCTGCATTGAAGAATAGCAATATTAGCATGCAATGAAAAGGTACATATAACATACAAAAGAAAAAACTATGCACATTCTAAGAGAGTAATGGTGAAATTTTTTGAACACTAACATCAATTGTTTAAAGAAGTCTTCAAACATATATTAAAATCCCACGGAAATAGGATGAATGATCTATAGTTTTTCATAAATTTCTTTTGTTAAGCATTAAATGCCTGACGAACAAGCAGACTCAATCAGGTAACATAAACTATACACGTAACGTTTCAGAGACTACCAGTATATAACCTTTCATAGAGTAAGGTTAAACAATCAAATTAGACAGCTATATAAGTCTGTTATAAAATTCAGAGACTTCCAATCTCTGTTATAAACGCTGCTCCAAAGTTGAGTAGAGATGTAGTTGCGAAGATGAGCAAAGCAAAGAAAGAGGCTAGAGAACGACCGGTAATTTTACGAATAAGGTAGGTGCAGAGCCATACTTTAATTTGGGAGAGGCACTTAATTTAAAACCATGTTTAAGAAAGCACATTTTAGGTCCTGGTCAGTTTTTGAACCATGAAGGTAACACACAGTAACATATTTATCATCAAGCTTACCAATTGCCCAAGATAGAAAAACACTTGTATACTTCAAACCAAGAACAACGTAGTGCTTGACCAGATAAATTTCAATTAATCATTTTTCTAGAATGATGAAATCTTTATTTAGCTGAATTAATAAAGTATCAGAAAAATTCTCATATCCTCCATCGACTCATTAAAATGCTACCGAAATTCATGTCTTTTGTCAAAATCCCACATAGCTTGCCTAAATTTCATAATTTCAAATTGAAGGACTTCCTTTGTGCAACCTAAATCCTAGAAACTCATATTACAATCGTAGTAGTACAATACACCAGCCTAGATTTTTTTTTTTTTTTTTTTTTGATATCAGTGACTCTCTGGGCCAACTTTCGAGCACCTCAACTAATGTCACGGGTCATACCGTCTGACCCTACAAAATTTAGATGCCAAGAAAACCCGTAGGAAATTAATTCCTAGGTAGGCGGCCATCATGGATTGAGCCCATCACCTACCAGCCTAGATATGAATCATCAGAGTTTAAAAAAAATTGGCAATCATTGGATACATAAAATCATAGTCATAGATGAATGCCCTAGAAGAATACAGCCAACAAATTAAATTTCTAAAAGGCAACAACACAAAGATTTAGAATCAACAGCACATTGTCTACACAGTAGAATAGAATTTGGAAATCAAAGAGAGAGATCAGTAGAAACGTCTAATCTTACAACGGAGTTAGATTAATGCACTCGATCAACTATCCAACATATATATATATATAAACGAAAGTTTACAGAAATTAACGATCGATAAAGAAGAAGGGACGTTACAAATTAGTGGAAGCCCCTCTGTTACAGCAGATTAGGGCGCAAAAACATGCGATGACTCCAATCACGGCGAAAATCAGAGACGTCACCAAGAATCCCATTGCTAAACTATCAAAACCTCTGAAATTAAATCAAATCAAAACAAGAATTCGTAAATGGTTTGAATCAAACGAAAAGGAGAATAGAACGATCTGAAAAAGGAGAGAACACAAAAGAGGATTCGATTTGTTACCAAGCAAAAAGAGGAAGAAATTGTGGGAATCAGCGTTCGGAAATCTGAATCGCGAAAAAACGATCTGAAATTAACCTTTATGGGCCCAATCAAAATGGGCTTTATAGGCCCAATACCAACTAGACGCCACAAACTCTATCCAGCGGAGCCAACCGAGTAATAGCTCAACCGGCATCAATGCTCACCTAATGATATAGAGGTCTTAGGTTCGAGTTTCTTCTCCTTCAATTGATGTAATCAAAAAGAAGAAAAAAAAATTCTATCTAATAGATGTTATTTATTTTAAATAAGTGAGAATCACATCTATCTAGTGGATGTTGTTTATTTTAAATAAGTGAGAATCACAATACCGATTTCTAAGATCAAACACGTAACATTATACGTTGAACTGAATTATCGTCATGAAATAGCCGAGCTACCAACGCTTTTAGTAGAGCCTATAATGATGTGATTTTGAGTTAAACTAAACAAATGGTAAAAAAGGAAGTGGGGCATATAATGACTAAAAATTTAAGCAATTTATTAAGAAAATAATTAGAATTATTTTGACTTTAAATAAATAGTCAATTTTATTTTCTGCAAATAATTAATAAATTAAATGATAATTGTATCATCATACTTTTTCACTGTTTTTTTTTAAAAAAAATTTTAAAATTATATTATGCAGTAACTCATCTTCTAAATTTATATTTGGTTAAATTATTTAAAATTAGATTCTTGTCTAATAAACCCTTCAAATCTATATTAGTTAAATTATTAGAAAAATCTTGACCAAGATATTATGGGGTATAACTGCTTACTTTTTCATACATAGTAGGGCAATTAGTGTAGAATAATGAAATTTAGAATTTAAAAACATGCTTGATAAACGGTCACACTCTTTTCTTTTTCTTTTTTTAATTAACAATATTTGAAGATGAAGGGCTCGAAGTGTAAATTTTTTCTTTTTTGGGTGTGCGTATTATTATAACATGAATTACTAAAAGAAAGTACTAGGTTAGTCTAATATAATAGTTTATGATAAACATTATTGGGTGTGCGTATTATTATAACATGAATTACTAAAAGAAAGTACTAAAAATGCATTCAACGATATCAGTGTACACTCAGTAATCATGAGGTGACTAAGAAATTTTGTTTCCCATCCTCAACAATGATGGAATCATCAACCAATTAGTGGTGAGTAAGACAAACATGAGAGTTAGCAACCTAGACATTGTTGAATGCAACCCCCAGTTTGTCCCCAACATCCTATTCAATTCAATCTCCACTGCCACACACACTCCATGAACCACAAAGAACAAAGTGGGTGCCCATGTCGGATTTTGTTTCGTGGTGTGATAATACAAGAGTTCATGCATCAGTCCCGACACCGTAAACACTGCGATCACCGCCACCCATCGCGGCCTCCCCATTCGATAACGAACCGGCTCATACACTGCCGTGTGTAGAATATCAGATATCAATAGATTCCACCTCCGACCCCAATAGTTTTGAAGCGACGTCGCGAGGTACGGCTCGTTGAATGGCCGTTCGACCTCGATGCCAAAGGCCAATCGGACAAAAGCATTGGACAAAGTTAGACCCAAGTTTAGGGTGAAATACATTAATGTAAGTTGGATGGATACAATTGGGATACACAACAATATGGCAAGTTTAAGAGGCCACTTGAGAGGTGGTTCTTGGCTAAGTTCTTTAGGTGCATTATTTTGAGCACTTGGTTTTTTTTTGTTATGGCTGGTTCTTGC
Organism: Sicyos baderoa; assembly: GCA_037832685.1. Lineage (NCBI taxonomy): Eukaryota > Viridiplantae > Streptophyta > Magnoliopsida > Cucurbitales > Cucurbitaceae > Sicyos > Sicyos baderoa. The sequence continues at coordinate 4,884,749 of JBBMEF010000001.1, read as the reverse complement.
TGGAAAGAAAGCGAGGGAGACGAAAAGAGGGAACGACAACGGTGGGTCGGATGCTAGAGGACCCGAATCGAATGAGAATAGAAGGAGCTTCAAGGTCGTAAGCCAGGTGACGATGAAGGTGGCGACGCTCCGGAAGACGAAAGAAGAGAAGTAGAGAGGGAGGAAGAGATAGAGAGAAAAGATTGGCAACAGAGAGAGGAGCCTCAATTTTCCCTTGGGAAGTTTTGAAGCTATGAAATAGCAATACAACATAGACACCAAGAATATGAGCAACACCTTCATTAACTCTATGATTCCATCCCCATCCATATGTTAGAGATTTTGGCTTACCTACCTTGAGTAAATAAGTAATTTCTTGCCTTTCTTTAGGTTGTTGCACATATCTACTTATATTTATAGTATGAGCTTAAAACTTACCAGATTAGTCAAATTCATTAAATAATAATAAATATGATCATTTTTAAAAAATAATTAATAACTATAGTCATTGATATTAATAGTAATAGTGTATTAATAAATCATAATATTTTATTAATAATAGATAATACTTTATTAATTAATATTTATAATACAATATTGAAATGTATTAGTGATTATGGATGCACATATTTTAAAATTTACCTACATTTATAATTATTTTGTGATAGGAGTATATCTACTACAATTTCCCAAAAATCTTTTATTACAAACAAATTAGAGAGATTTTTTTTTTTTTTTTCTAAAAAACAAAAGTTGATGCAACCTTCTTGTTCTGAACTATTTCTCAAAATAAAGATTGTTCGTAAAAACCAACACGAGTCATTTTAGTATAACTGACCTAATTAATTTTCAATAGGTAACCTAAGTTGAGTCGATAGAAAATTAAAGAAAGTATACATTGTTGGCATTTGTAGTAACAATATTGGATTCTTCTCAAATATAGTTACAAACGTTCACCCATGTATCCTTGAACTCTCGGAATGTACAGTTAAAACTATATAATTTGTAATACTAATTAACCTACAACAATTCTTTTATAATTTGTGAATTAAAAAAATCATTTGTAATTTGCAAGCCAAAAGCTTAAAAATGACTTGGACCTTATTAGATTAATATGCAGGTCTACTTAAAAAAACATATAAGTAGCCTCCTATACATTATAAAAATGTTAGAAGATTTTGGCTTACTCGTTTGAGTTGCATTTAAATTTTTAGAATCAAATACTTTCTTCAATTTTAAGTACTTGGGATGACCTGAATGACCGCTCTAATATCATATTAGATAACATGAGTTTTACTTTAAAGAAAATCGATGGTAGAGGAAAGTAACACATATATTTTATAAAAATGTTAGGAACTTCTCACATTTTTAATGTTGGACCGAGGTAATTATCTTCAACCGACTTTCTTTTCTAATACCACAATAATTTATGTTCAATCACCAAATTAACCTAAAAAATTAAGTTGATAGATTGAGATAAATATAATTATATTCATCAACAACTTGTAAGCCCACTTGTGCTGAGTAGCTGGTTTTTATTGTAATCCCCAACGAAAGATAACAACTAATTAAGACACCACAAATTTTGATACTGCCCAACTATAAATGAAAAAAAAACGTGCTAAATTTGCCATGTAATTTATCACCTACGCAATTGGCCTTTTTTTTTTGTAGAAAGGAATAATAAAGTCCGTAAAAATGGTTACAAGTTAGGGTATATTACAAAAGAGTTAAAATGTTGCATGAATAATATAATAATGAAAATATTTGCACACATAGCAAAAAATGAAAACGAGTCCGTTAGAAATACCAAAAGACCCATGACATGATTCAATAGTAAATTGATAGACTTCTATCACTAGAGATTGATCGATTGAGCTTCTTTCCCCTTTCTCTATCAATACTTTTAATGAGAAGTTGATTCAATCAATAGTAAATTGATAGACTTCTATCAATAGTAAAACGAATTTTAGGGTGGAGTGAGAATTTATACGATCTAAAATTACCCTCAAGATTAATTAACTAAGGCTCCGTTTGATAACCATTTAGTTTTTTATTTTTTGTTTTTGAAATTTAAGCTTATTATTACTTAAAGTCCCTACAATGTGCTCCATCTTTCTTACAATATGCTCCATCTTTTCTCTTATGTGTCCATTTTTCCTTAAGAAAGTAGGTGAATGCTAACCAAATTTCAAAAACAAAAATAATGTGCTTTTGGAAGCTACTTTTTTGTTTTCAAATTTTTGTTACAAATATAGATAATGTGTAGATATCCAAGTAAGAAAAACATATGATAATTACATAGTTGTGGTAGGCTCGAATTTCAAAAAACAAAAACAAAAAATAAAATGGTTAGACTAAGGTCCCATTTGATAACCATTTCGTTTTTTGTTTTTTGTTTTTGTTTTTAATATTTTAAAAACAGGTTCGTTTGATAACTAATTTTAGATTTTGTTTTTAAAATTCTAAAAACATTTTTGAAATATTAAAAGAATTATAAAAACTAAAAAAAGTAGCTTTTAAAAACAATGTTTTGTTTTTGTTTTTAAAAAAATATCAAAGAATCAAGAATAAATAGTAAAAAACTAAAAAAAGCCAAGTGAAATGTAAAATCTGAAAACAAAAAACAGTTATCAAACATGTTTTTTGGTTTTTAGTTTTTAAAAACAGAAAACTAAAATGAGTTATCAAACATATACTGTTTTTATTTTTTAAAACAAAAAACCAAAAAATAAAAATAAAAAATTAGAAACAAAAAATAAAAAACGAAATGGTTATCAAATAGGCCCTAAATAACTTATTTAATTTCTAACTAATTTAGTCAAATTCCATCGCTCCCAAATTAACGAATAAAATGCTTATTGTATAAACGAATTTTTTAACAAAAAAATGAATTTAATAGATTTGATTTCAAAATAAATAAATCATTTTTTCTTTCAAAACTTGAATTTAAAAGATTTGATTTTAATTTTTCAAAAAAAAAAAAAATTTTAAAATAAAATATCTATTTTCAATTTGGAAAATTAAAAAAAAAAAAAAAAAAAAAAAAAAAAAAAAAAAAAAAAAATTATTCTGTCATCAGGTTCTTCTTTCTCTATAAGTGAACTAAAGATTTGGCTCTCTAATAGTTCTCATGATAGAGAAGGTTTCTAGATTTGCAGAAATTGAGTAGGAACTTTTTGTTCTCAAAAATTGAGAAGTTTTTTAGAGATTTTCAAATTCATAACCACTTGATTATGAAAACACACCTATATTGATTGAGCCAATATTCGATACTAGACAGAATGTGATGAATTCATTGGTGTTTAGTCATTATATTTTGAGCACTATTTACTATTTTAAGTAATATGCCATAACACATTGCATATGTATATGAGATAATAACTTTGATGAGTCTTTAATTTTTTATGCATATTTTGATTATTCTCAAATATATATTAAATTCTATGAAATAAATTAAATTCAAGATATTTTAACTACTTAAAATTCTCAATCTTTAATCATAATCAAAACATAAACCAAAACATCAATTTTAATCTTGTTTAGTTACAACATGATTTGAGAGATTGATTTATCCTTAAAACATTCAAACATTTTGTTCTAAAAGTATTAAAACAAACTTGGCAAATTTCTCCTAAACAACAATAAAATTTAATAATATAATAAGCTTTGTTGTTTGAAAGATTTATTAGTATATACGTTGGCTAGACTATATGATGACACAAAAAACTCTACGTAGAGATAGGTGCTAGTGTTATATTATTAATATATATTTAATAACATATATGATGACACAAAAGTCTCAACAACAAAATTATATGAGTAGAAAGACATATATACTCTCGTGTGCACTTCAAAAAAAAACTTCCACCAGATAATTTTTTCGACTTTTCTCCAATTTTCTTTTTTTTAACTTTTCTATAAAATTGCCTCCTAAAAAACCTTCTAAAATCATGGCTTATATATATATATATATATATATATAGAAGAATTTGCATGTATATTACGATAAGACAAAAAAATTACATAAATAGCAAAATAATGAAAATATTTGTAAATATAGCAAAATCAGATTTATAGACTCCATCAATAGTGTTTGATAGACTTCATCAATAGACTTCATCAATAGTGTCTGATAGACTCTATCAATAGCGTCTGATAGACCCCATCAATAGTATTTGATAGAGTCTATCAAAAAAAAGTTGCTAGATTTTGTAATATTTTTAAAAAGTTGTTCTAATTCTAATGTAGAATAGAAAATTTGTTATACATTGCAAATTTCCTTTTATATATATATATATTATTATTATTATTAAAGTTTATTACTGTTCTTTTTTTTTAATTATTTAAAAACTTTTTTTTCAATTATTTAAAAACTTTAATTATGTAATGATAATAAATACGCATTTCAAATAAATAAGGATTTACTCGTTAATGTTGTTTGTGTGGTATTGATCGTATTATATATAGGGAATTTGCGATGTATAGCAAATTTCCTACTCTGCATTAGAATTATAGCAAATTTTTAAAAATATTGTAAATATAGCAACTTTTTTTATAGACTCTATCAAACACTATTGATGGAGTCTATCAAACACTATTGATGAAGTCCATCAATAATGTCTGATAGACTCCATCTGAAACTATTGATGGAGTTTATCAATCTGATTTTGCTATATTTGCAAATATTTTCAAAAAGTTGTCATTTACTCAATTTTTTTGACCTATTGTAATATACATGCAAATCCTCTTATATATAAGTATTATATTTTTGGGAAGTTATAGTGGATAAACATTTATATAGAATTTATTAATAATACTATATTAATAAATAATTTAATGAGTATTAATAATAGTGTATTAATGAGTATTAATAATACTTTATTAATGAGTATTAATAATACTTTATTAATAAATAATATTGTATTAATGAATATTAATAACACAATATTAATAAATAAATACAAGAATTATTTTTGAAAACTTAGAACATTAGTTAAATTCATGAAATAATTATAAATATAATAATCTTTTTAAAAAATAGTAATTATAATCATAAGTATTTATAATTATACTGTATTATTAGGGGAATTTGCATGTATATTACAATAAGTCAAAAAAAATGAATAAATAGCAACTTTTTGAAAATATTTACTAATATAGCAAAATCAGAATTTATAGACTCTATCAATGGTGTCTATAAACTACATCAATAGTGTTTGATAGACTCCATCACTAGTGTCTATCAGACATTATTGATGGAGTCTATCAATCTGATTTTGTTATATTTGCAAATATTTTTAAAAAGTTGCTATTTACTCAATTTTTTTACCTTAGTGTAATATACATGCAAATTCTCAAAATAATAATAATAATAATAATAAAATACAGGCAAGTGGTTTGCCGTGCGTGACTACTTGTAGAAGGAAAATAAAACATCAAAAATGGTATAATAGATATTATTATCTATGTTATTAATTAATTTTTAAACAAAAAAATAGATTTACAAATAGTGTTAAACGCAGAACCGCCATTGTTGTTGAGATTTTTATGTCATTATATATTATTTAATGCTAGTGAGAAAGATGGATGAGAATCGATATCGAAATGATATCTAAATTATCTAACCATTTATAATAAGGTATATCCACTTTTAAAATAAAAGTACGACTTTTCTGCACATTGCGTAAGAAAACCCTAGATTTGATTTATTTGCTCCTATTACTTGTTATATAAATTTGTTTTATAAATTAATTTTCAAAAGAAAGTTATTTATTTGACATTTAATGGTGGTGAGGGCTCGCTCCCTGTGTAAAAAAGTTTTTAACTTTTAAAATAAGGTTTTTTAATTTGAGGGATTTGTAGGACATAGAATGATGAGTAAGGAGGGGATGAGTTTTGGAATGATTTAAGCATGAAAATCTTGTTTGCTGAAAGAAGTTCAAATAAATAGGAAGAAAAATTATTTAGCGATTATAGAAAGTTTTGTTTGGAGAATGATGTTATGAGGAAAATCAATTATCATGTGAAAGAGCTGAAAAGATAGACCATGTTGATAGTCGACGTAAGTTTCACGTTGATCGAGCTCGACCAGCTATCAGTCAACGTTGATGCATCGGACAAGGACGAGAAGTTCCTAATAGAAGCCCCCCTTTGTTGCGAAGGCAAGTAAAGATCTTTTGCCACAAATCATCAAAAACCTTGAAATCCCTCCGCTTGAGACCCTAAAAACAGATATCACAACGTTCGACAGCCACGTAAAGGACGTGTTGTTAATCAAATATGACTCCTCAGGTGACCAAGATAAAACATAAGCTCAATTCAATAAGCCTTAAATGCAGTAATGAAAAATATTTGTAGTGGAAGATCAATCGTCTTCAGGCAGCCTTAATGAAAAATAACCAATAATCACCATATGATAGTTTATGATATAAAAATTGTTGAAAGTGCATATTATTATAATATGAGATGCAAAAAAGTATTGTAAGTACATCATTATAATACGTAAACGAAAATAGTTAATCTCAAAGAGAACATGGATTATATGAAACATGGACTTAGGTTTGAGTAAACCCATCAATTATTATAGGTAATGAGGGGCAGTGGGCCTCCTCAACAATGGTGGAAAAATCAACCAATTAGTGGTGACTAATATAAACACCAGCGTTAGCGACCTAGAAAGTGTCCAATGCAATCCCCACTTTTTCCCCAACATCTTCTTCAATTCAATCTCCACGGCCACACACACCCCATGAATCACAAAGAACAACGTGGTTTCCCATCCCGGATTTTCTCTCGTGATGTAGTAACCCAAGAGTTCATGCATCAGTCCCGACACTGTAAACACTGCGATCACCGCCACCCATCGCGGCCTCCCCATTCGATAACGAACCGGCTCATACACTGCGCTGTGTAGAATATCAGATATCAATAGATTCCACCTTCGACCCCAATAGTTTTGAAGCGACGTCGCGAGGTACGGCTCGTTGAATGGACGTTTGACCTCGACGCCGAAAGCCGACCGAACAATAGCATTGGACAGACTTAGAGCCATGTTTAAGTAGAAATACATGATTGCAAATTTGAAGGATACAATTGGGATACACAACAATATGGCAAATTGAAGAGGCCACTTGAGAGGTTGTTCTTTGCTAGGTGCATTTTGATCAGCACTTGGGGGTTTTTTCTTGTTATGGCTCGTTCTCGCTGGAAAGAAAGCGAGGGAGACGAAAAGAGGGAACGACAATGGTGGGTCGGATGCTAGCGGACCCGAATCGAATGAGAATAGAAGGAGCTTCAAGGTCGTAAGCCAGGTGACGATGAAGGCGGCGCCGCTCGTGAAGATGAAAGAAGAGAAGTAGAGAGGGAGGAAGGCATAGAGAGAAAAGATTGGCAATAAAGAGAGGAGCCTGAGTTTTCCTTTGGGGAGTTTTGAAGCAATGAAATAGCAATACAACATAGACACCAAGAATATAAGCAACACCTTCATTAATCTTATCATTTCATCCCCAACCATGATACACATTTTGGCTTAGCTACCTTTCTTGACTAAATTTCTTTAATTTATTGCTTTTCTTTAGGTTGTCGCACATGTATTTATAAATGTGAGCTTGGAATTATTTTTTTAGGACGTGTCAAAAAAATCTTTTATTACAAACAATTTACAGAACTTTTTTTTTCTTTCTTTTTTTTTCTAAAAAAACAAAAGGTTGATGTAATGCCTCATTCTTTCTTGATTCTTTTTTTTTTTTTTTTTTTTTGCATAGGTTCAAAATCTCTCATTCAAATATACTTACGGTTCATCAATATATGTACCCTCAAACTCTCGAAATGTACGGTTAAACTATATAATTTACAAAGGGCAGTTAATGTGTAATATTTATTTAAAAGATATATATATTTATATACGTAAATTCATTTATAATTTGTGAAATTCAAATAAAAAAATATATATATTTATATAATTTGCAACCCAAAAGCTTAAAAATGAAGACTTTAAACTTACTAGCTTGGTGTGGATCCATATTTTTTTGATCAAATATCCACTTAAAATTTAAGCGTTTGGGTTGGATCCAAATTATCCACTCAATACCATATTATATAATAGAAAATTCTACTTCAAACCCAATTGATAGTGAAAAGAGTAATTTATATATTTTATAAAGATATTGAAATCTTTTAATCTTTTCAATGTGGAACCAAAGTAACTATGTTCATCAAACCTCACACTTTGATACCACAAGGTAAATAATGTTAAATCCCCAATTTGTCTAACAACTTAAGTTGAAGAGAATTGAAACAAATAAATTATGGAATGGAGTGGCTCAATTGGTAACTCTTCATTTTTTAATAAACCATCATAGAGTGCTTCAATTGGTTAAAGAGGGTCTTGCCACTTACCTAAAAACTAATTTCCTAAATACTTTCTTGTCAAACGTTGTAGGGGCAGTGGTTTGTCAAACGAATTCAAAAGCTACAGAGAGAGAGTTAAGGAAGAAGATAGAGAGAAAGAAGTTGTTTCTCATTGATAAAGATGAAGAGACAGCCCTTGCTTATAAAGGGGCAAAGAATACACTTAACCATTCTAACAAAATTACTAGAAGGTTAACCTCTCTTAACAACCCAAATAACCAACTAGAGGGTTCTAACTAATGTAACTAATCAACCAACAAACTACATACAAATGAACACTCTAATACCTCCCCTCAAGCTGATAGTTGTTTACAATTTTCAGCTTGGAAAACAAACAACAGAAGAAAAACCATTAGTGAGCACTTTTAATTTCTCCTTGTAAATTGATGTCAGATGAAGACACCACATTTAGTTTGGCAGTGAGTGGAAGAAACCGCATGGCTGATAGAGGTTTTGTGAGTATGTCTGCAATTTGTGCACAAGCTGGTAGATGTCTGATTTCGAGTTATCTTTTGAGCACTAGATCTCTCACAAAATATATATCAATCTTCACATGTTTAGTATGCGAATGAAGTACTGGATTCGCACTTAGATGAACTGCACTCAGATTATCACACAAGATAATTGGTTTGTTTAAGAGACACACCTTCATATCATTCAGCAATGAGTTTAGCCAAAGTAGCTCTGCAGTGACATGTGCCAGGCTTCGGTATTCGGCTTTTGTACTTGATCTCGATATAATACTCTGTTTCTTAGCAGTCCATTGGATTAAATTTCCTCCAAGAAACACACAGTATCCTGACGTTGACTTTCTGTCATCAGGATCAGACCCCCAATCTGCATCTGCATATCCTTCTATCTTTAGATGTTTTGGTTTTCTGAAGATCAAACCATGTTTTACAGTC
>JBBMEF010000001.1:4852035-4874142 GCA_037832685.1 Sicyos baderoa | reverse complement strand
TTTCGAATGCCATTTTTGCTTCTTGTAGTCATCTTATGTTGATTAACACTTGTGAGTGCACATTGGTTTGGTTCAGAAGTTGCAGGTGTATGAATATTGGCTACTGGAGTATTTGACAAATTGTTGTTTTGAAGGTTTTGACTATCAGATGTAGAAGAATACGATCTTGAATTTGTATTCAAATTCAAAGGCTGAATGTCAATAGGACAAGCAGAAGATGTATTAGCTGAAGTAGGCTGCTCATTTCCAGAAGAGTCAGGCCTATTCACAACAGGTAAGGACCTGTTTTCATTACTATTGCTAGCTGGCTGAATAGTATTTCTGAATAAAGCATTCATAGTTTGTACAGAAGGTACAACTAGATGATTTTTTATTTGACTAGGCAAGAAATGAGTTTTATTGAGAAGGAACTTATCAGTTGGAAAGCGAGTTTCATCAAACAACACATGCCTTGATATATATATAATCGACCAGAAGCAGACAAGCATTTATAGCCTTTTTGAAAGGTGTTGTAACCCAAGAAGATACAAGGAACAGACCTGGGATCAATTTTGTGTTTATTATACGATCTGAGAGAGGGAAAACAGTAGCATCCAAAGGTTTTTAAGACTAGATAGTTTGGTTTGTAGTTGAACAACTTTTCCAAGGGAGCTAACTGATGTACACTTGTAGGCAATCTATTTATTAGATAAGTTGCTGTAGCAAAAGCATCATCCCAAAAGTCAAGAGATAAAGATGCTTGAGATAGGAGTGTAAGACCCATATCCACTATTTGTCTATGCTTTCTTTCAACTAGGCCATTTTGTTGAGAAGTATAAGGACATGTAAGCCTATGCTCAATGCCTTGGTTTTTCAAAAAGGATGTAAAAGGTTTAAACTCCCCTCCATTATCAGTTTGGAGTCTTTTGATAGGTTTCCCAATGAGCTTTTCAATATACAACTTGAAAGTAAGAAAGACCTGAAAAGCCTCACTTTTGGTTTTTAAGAAATATATCCATGTATGTCTAGAAAAAGCATCTACAAAACTTATGTAATATCTTGCATTATTTCTAGATGGTTTGTAAGAGGGACCCCATATATCTGCTGCTATTAAGTCTAGAGGTTCATGATAAATGGTTGTAGACAAAGAAAAAGGAAGGCTATGAGCTTTTGCAATTGCACAAGAATGACATAGCTGATTTTTATTCAAGATTTTGAAAGGAATATTACATTGTTTGAGGACTTTTACTACATAATGTTTAGCTGGATGACCAAGCCTATTGTGCCAAGTTTCAAAGACAGAAACATAACTGGTTTTATTACAAGAATTGAAGTCAGAAGCAGCAGTAAGAACTTGAGATTTTGTAGATGAAGAATACAGACATTTATTTGTCTTAGGACTACTATGTGCCTTCTCCAAATTGAATGCATACAAGCCATCAGTTAGCTTCCCTTGAAGAAGAATTTGTCCAGTTACTAGGTCCTTCACAAAACAACAGTTTGAATGAAACTCAAAGAATACTCTATTATCTTTAGCAAATTGGCTAACACTGATTAAGTTTTTAGTTATTTGGGGAACATGAAGAAGATTTTGAAGTTTAAATATACAAGATTTATTGGACAAAGAACACAAAACAGAAGAACCAATATTATTCACTTTCAAACCTGAACCATTTCCAATATGCACTCTGTTGTTTCCTTGGTACTCTTCAGCAACACTTAGAATGGCAAAATCATTTGTAACATGATTTGATGCTCCTGAATCCGGATACCACTGATCATCTCTATTAGGTTCATTTTGTAGCATAAACACCTGAGCATTTTGATTCGAGAAACTTGCTGCTCCTGCACCATTATTCGAAGTTGATGCATTATAACCTCTTTAAGTAGTTCTTCCATTTAGAAAGTAACATTTTGATGCAGTATGACCCATTTTTCCACACCATTGGCAATGAGGTTTATTGTTGTTATTCCACTTCTTCTTTCCTTTACCAAATTGTTGATTTTGATTATTCTTCCCTTGGCGATTTGACTCGTTTTGCTGCTGGGAAAACCCATTTGAAGAATTTCCTCCATAAGTCTTTATACCAGATTGAGTAGTTAAGTGAACTGTTGGTGCAGATCCATCCGGATTGATAGAAAAATTTCGAGAAATTCTGTTCTCTTGAGCTAGAAGAAGGGAATAAACTTTTTGAAGAGTTGGTGTTTCATCTTTTTCAGCAATCACCGATACAGTCGAATCAAACTCGGAGCCTAAACCAGCTAGAAGATGCATAACATGATCATCATGTGGAACTTTTCTTCCTGCTGCAGCGAGTAAATCGACAAGATTCTTCACTTTCGCAAAGTAGTCTTCCAGCTTCTCATTTCCTTTATTTGTTCTTTCTAGTTTAGTTCTAAGATCAAGAACTCGAGCTAAGTTTCTCGAAGTAAATCTTTCATTCAAAATTTTCCATACCTGGGCAGTTGTCTCGCAATCAATCATCTCGGACAAGATTGAGTTCGTCATTGAACTCAATAACCACGCAACGATCAAGCTATCTTGTCTAATCCATACTTCGTATGCCGGATTGACCGATTGTTCTTCGTCAGAACTTGATGGGCTTTCTGTTCTCAGAAATTTGGCTGGAATTTCAGTTTCTTCTTTCAAGAATTTCAGTAATCCATGCCCTCTGAGTGCTGTGGTTATTTGCAATTTCCATAGAAGGAAATTATCTTCATCCAATTTCACTGTAGAAATCTTGCTTCCTACATTTACAATCTTCTCTGTTGCAGTCGCCGGAATTAGATCGGAATGACTTATCTCAGGTGACGAACTCATCGGAAACGATTTCCAGGAACTCTTTTAGTCGCTAAACTTTTGTAGCTCTGATACCATCAAACGAATTCAAAAGCTACAGAGAGAGAGTTAAAGAAGAAGATAGAGAGAAAGAAGTTGTTTCTCATTGATAAAGATGAAGAGACAGCCCGTGCTTATAAAGGGGCAAAGAAGACACTTAACCATTCTAACAAAATTACCAGAAGGTTAACCTCTCTTAACAACCCAAATAACCAACTAGAGGGTTCTAACTAATGTAACTAATCAGCCAACAAACTACATACAAATGAATACTCTAATAGTTTGGACACTCACAAATATTTATATATATATGTAGAGAGAGAGAGAGAGAGAATTTGTATTGTACAACAACTTTAGGATCCTCCATTAGAATTATAGCACATTTTTATGAAAAATTAGTTTATACCAAAATTCCAAGTGATTGAGTTCAATCACTGGTAATTGATTGTATTCAATCAGTTTGTTAAGTGATTGAGTTTAAGTGATTGAGTTCAATCAATTACGAGTGATTGAATTCAATCACTTAAAATTTTGGTATTAACCAATTTTTTATAAAAATGTATTATAGATGCAATTTTTTACCTCATTTTTGTTATACTTGAAAAAACCTCGTATATATATAATTATATCAATCAACAATTTCTATGTCTAACTTGTATTTACTAGCTGCTTTTTATTGTATTCCCACAAATTTTGGTATTGCCTAACTTAAAAAGGACAAAATATGTCTTTTCTCACGTGGGCAATTTACTTTTTTTTTTTTTTTTTGTAGAAAGGAAAAATAATTGTCCGTAAAAATGGTTACAAATTAATGCTTTTAATGAATTAGGAACCTTCCAAAATAAACCGCATAATTTGACTATCCAAACAAAGTTACAGTAATAATGTACTTTTTTTTTTTTTTTTTTGAAGGGTGGTAATAGTGTACTATTTTTTAATTCAACTACAATTAGATATACGAGGATTGAAATCTGTAATCTTTTGATTATCAAATTATACGATATATCTCTGATCATGTTAGATAGTATCTTAAGAAACAATTTTATGAATAGTATCTCATAAATAGTAACAGGTGAACAGTAAAAATGAGTGGTTTAAAGTTTTCGATATATTGCTACTTTTATTTCTTTTAGCAAAATTTGAATAAACCAACATGAATAGTAGTTCAGTGGTATCAGTGTTTATTCAGTAATCAATAAGTCATGAGTTCAAGTTCCCCAACTCATTATTTTGACTCAAACTAAAGAAGCAAAACTTGGATATTTTCATAAATTTATTCATGATTAGTAAGAAATCCAATATTAAATTTGTGATTAATTTTGTATTAAGGTTTATTTTGGGTTGTCTCTTTAATTTTGCATTATTGTTCTTTCTTTTTTTAGTATAAATATTGAGGTTAGGGATAAATAACGATTCCCCACTCTTGAATTTGTGACCGTGAAATTGAAATGGATTAACACAAATCAAGATAACCAATTTTGTCACCGATCCATTCAATCATTATTGTTCCTTCTATTATTTCAAACTTATCATTTGATTATAGATGTACATCAAAAAAATTCCCTTTAGTCATTATATTTTCAATACTGTCTATTTTATGTAATATTCATATGTCATAGCTTATCATAGCACATTGCATAATAATGCATATACATATGAGATAACAACTTTGATCAATCTTTAATCCTTCTTCATTACTTTGATATATGTGGACGTCTCAATCGACTTATACACATTCCAATTATTTTCACTCAGTCACTCCATAATACATAGAGGTCGATCAACTTTTAATCATAATCCAAACATAAACCAAAATATCAATTCTAATCTTGTTTAATTATAACATGATGTTAGAGATTAATTTATCCTAATACAAACATTCAAACATTTTGTTCTAAAAGTACTCAAACAAACTTGGCAGATTTGTCCTTAACAAAGTGAGCCATTGCATGATACTCACCGATCATCCTCTCGACGACGCCGTTTCGAATCAACTGAGGGAACATCAACCACCTCGCCGTCGCCACCAAAAACACCAAAGTCGTCAGCCCAGACGCCGCGCGAGGGATCCGCCACCGCACATTCCGGCCAGCCACGGCGGCCTTCGCCGCCAACTCTGCCGCCGTGCACACGCCGTGCAGGACAAAGAACCACGTGACTTCCCACGTGGGAGCGGCACGTGTGAAGTAGTAGTACACCACCTCGTGCATAACGCCAGACACGGCAAACGTAACAACCATGGCCAGAAGTCGGGCCCACCGCGGCCCGAAAAGGCGGGAAATCACGAAGCGGGTGGGATCGTATACGGCCGGGCGTAGGATACACGGAACCATGAGATTCCATCGACGGCTCCAGAAATCTTGAAGCGACGTGGAGAAATATGGCTCGTCGAAGTGCGGCTCGATCGGAGCTCCGACGATCGCCCTCGCCGGAATGGAACACAGAGCGAGAACGATCTCAACGCCGAGATACATATGTAAACAATATAGAGCAAAAATCGTCGACGGATCCATCCGATTTCGGTAATCGTAAAGCCGAATGACGATCGCTAGAAGCAGGATCTTGACCGGCCATCCGAATCTCCGATTCGTCGATTTTTCTTGAGATTTTGGATTCTGGATCTGGATCGGGAGGCAGAGAACGGCGGCGAAGTGGAGGAGGCTTTGGAGCGGCGTGGAGGAGAGAGGACCGAGATCGAAGGCGAAGAGGAGGAGCTTGAAGTTACCGAGCCAGGCGAGGAGGAAGGCGGTGGGACCGCAGAGATGGACGGAGTGGAGGTTGAGAGGGAGGAGGAGGAAGATGAAGACGACGGGGAAGAGAGCGAGGAGCCTATGGAGTCCCTTGGGGATTTTGGAAGCTGCGTAGTAAGAGTAAGAAATGAGAGCAATAACGATGGACCAAACCTTGGCTA
The DNA here is from genome assembly GCA_037832685.1 of Sicyos baderoa. NCBI lineage: Eukaryota > Viridiplantae > Streptophyta > Magnoliopsida > Cucurbitales > Cucurbitaceae > Sicyos > Sicyos baderoa. The sequence continues at coordinate 4,868,413 of JBBMEF010000001.1, read as the reverse complement.
GGCTGTAGAGTTCGCCGTCCATTTGGACTCCGGCGCCGGAGGTAGGTGCTAGTGTTGAATGGAGAACCGCCATTGTTGTTGAGGTTTTGGTGTCTGCATATTACTTCATGTGAGTAAGGAAGATGGATGAGAATCCAAGTCAAACCCCATGTTACAGGGCATCTCTTGCACATCCATCCTTTATTAAATAAGTTTTAAAATAAAAAAAAAATAATAATAATAATAATAAAATAAAATAAAAAAAACTACCCCTATTTTGCAACAAGCCCTTGAAATAAGGTTTGTTGATTTTGAGGACATGCTTGGATAGAGTTGTGAGTAAGGTGGGGACTTGTGTTTGAGATGCCCTCTAGATATAAGTTATTATATGTTTCAGTGTTATAATCATTCCAAAAATAATAATTTATATTTAGAGTGCAAGTTATTATAAGAAAGGAAATTTGTGTTTGAATATGTCTAGGGAGTTATTATAGTTGAAATGAAAAATTATGACTACCTCACTAGTTAGTATAACTAATAGCCTAAACATGTTAGATTATTATGACTCAACTTAATCCAAAAGTGAACCAAAAGCCTCTAAAATCTTGATCAATAACTGTTTAGAAATTGTGTTGGCACCTAAGCATAAATTTACATTTATATTTCATATAAAAATGCTACTTGAGATATTTTTTATGCAGTAGATACATAACACATTTTAGCATATTATCATTACAACTTTCAAAAATTAGGGAACAATCTATACTTGTAACTATCATTATGATCTATCATCTAAATCTCAACTATTACTATCATTTACAACATCAGTCTGTAGTTTATCCATACAGTAATAAAATATTTAAGCCAAAGAAATCAATGAGATTGCAGTAAGGCAAAGCAAGGCTTCGAATAGGGTGCCTACTCGTTGAGCCAGCCAGCTGAATTCTGATTTGAATACGGGTAATGAGGACCAGATGCGAACCCCTGTGACACGCCCCCGAATTGGTGTGCACTCGGGTCGAAAGGGCCACTGTTAGTCATTTGATACCCAGCACCCATTCCTCCCAGTCTGGTGTGGTTCATCTCATCAAGTCGAAGCATGTATCGTTGCGTTGCTGAAGTGTTCATCCAGTGAGATGACTCATAGGACATACCTAGATGCCCATGAGGAGATGGCAATGACCCAATTCTGCTATAACCAGGATCATGTCCAGCTTGATAATTGCTTCTTAAATTCTCAGCGTTAGGATGCTCGTTTGATTGTATTGCTACGTCCCTCGTGTACGTGTCAAGACGAGTAGTGTAGGGTTGATAAGTAAAGCCATCAACATGTCCTCCCATTTGACCAATATCAGAAATGGGAGTTATATTGTTCGGATGCTCGTATGATTGTATTGATAAGTCCCTCGTGTACGGGTCAAGACCAGTAGTGTAGGGTTGATAAGTAAAGCCATCAACATGTCCTCCCATTTGACCAATATCTGAAATGGGAGTTACATTGTTTGACCATCCACTTGTCCCAATTGCATAAGGCTCTTGGTTGTATGTTCTGGTAATGTCATCACCAAAGCTGGTTCGGGCGGCATCATGAGCAGCTTCAAAGTTGGCATTTAGGCCAGGCATAGCCGACCCTGACTGTTGATGTCCAACTCCTTCCACAGCAGCATATCCAACAATGTCATAGGTTGAGCTAGTTCGCCCCGGATGATAAGCAGCATGAAAGTTGGCAGTTGAGCCAGACTGTTGATGTTCAATCCCTCCCACCTCAGCATATGGAACGATCTCAACAGACTTAGACAAGAAATCATCAAAAGAGGATCTACTGATTTCTTCTGACGTCTCACAATCGCCTCTTCTAGGTATTTCTGTAAAACGCTGCCTCTTCTGTGGAGCCTCAGGAGACAGATTAGTACGACGGTCTTGACTCTCTCCATTGCTATCCATTTTCGATGTTTTCGCGAACACATTGTTATGAGTTTCTGATTCCTCTTGTTCTCTGGGGCAGAGATGGTCATGCTCTTCGGCTATGGCTTTATGTTCATCGGTCCAGTCCCGACGACTCCACAAATAGAGCACGGGTGGTCGGATGTTCCACTGATCCATCTGCTTGTCATTTACATCAACCGAGCCAGGAAGATAAAATGACTGAGAAGGAAAAGGGGAATTATCAGAGTCTATCTTAAATAATATTTGCAAGAACTACTACAAAATGACTGAGAAGGAAAAAGGGAATCAGAGTCTATCTCAAATAATATTTGCAGGAACTACTACAGGATCTTGCCAAGCCAATTGTCATACCTTTCCTGCCAGAAACTGATTATCCTCCCAAACCAGGTCGTAAGGAGTCTTTTTTTTATCTAACCTGACAATAGAAAAAAAAAATGAAAAAGTTTCAACAAGTACTTTCTTTCCATCCTAACGGTAATTAACATGTATCTAGCGAGTTCGAATCTTCGAACTCCTAAATATTCTTGTTATCTGAAAAAAAGTGTTTTATTTCATTTTAAAACATCTAAGGAAGTGCAAAGATATGCCTCAAAATGTTGGAGGAGAAAGTCAACCACCATTACCTTTGTGTTTCAGGAGGAACAATAAGAATAAGGAGCTTTGGATTAAACTCTAGAGCCTTATCAACGAATTTGTTTGCCAAAACAGCTTTAACTCCAAACGGAGGATTTAGCCCCATAATCTATCCAAGGTACATAAGGGAGGTAGTCAGCTACATGTTATAACAAGCAACAGAGATCCAAGTACGTATGCAATCATATATAAATCATTGTTTTAATAATCGTTAGAGTATTGATATAAGATTAAATTCATAATACTCTTACAAATTTTCAAGCCCACGGTGAAGAGAAATTTACCGACTCATCAACTTAAATTTTTGAGTTGACCGATGATTTAAACACTAATTTTAAAATGTCGCCAACCTTTTTATTCGATTAACATGATATGAAAAATAATCTTGTAAGAATGTAATATTCTAAATATGCATGGTTGATTAATCATTTGAATGTGAAAAGACGAAAAATCCAAGCATTTACTTCAAACCAAGAAAATAACTTATCATGTACTCCTAGATGAAAATAAATAAGAATGTTATGGGATATGGAAATCTTCTAAGAACGTTGTGATAATTTCTCCCGGCGTATGGAAGTAAATAAAGAGTTCATTTGGATTTGTCTTCACTGTTTCTACTTTTGATCAGATACAAATTGTCTGAAATGTTAAATAAACAAATCATTCTAATATTTGTTTGATTTTGATCAAATTACACACAAAGAAAAAGCACCTCACTCATTGTATGCTTTATAAATCAGAAGTGTTAAATCCAAAAATAAATAAAAAATAAAAAAATCAGAAGTGTTAAATATATTTGGGACTCAATCTTATAACATCGTCTAAATTCTACAAAACTTGACTTTTTTAATTTAAAGACTAATATCTTACACGCATACTGATGAAAATAATTAAAAATATTACGCTATATTTTAAAATATAAAAATTTCATTTCATCTATTGAAATTTTAAACTAATAATAAATATTTACTTAAAACACTTCTTAAAAATATATTTAAAAAGCAAACAAGAAGGCAATTGTTCTCACCAATTCAGATCCTATAGGAAATTCCTTGGTTTGCACAGTCATCCAATCCCTTTTTTCAAAATTGAAATCATTCTGCAAGAGGAGCCATGAAACCAATATCCAGCAATCAAGATGATGATGAACAAACAAATATTATAAAATGTAAAAAACAATTCCCAGCAACTGAGATGAAAAGAAACATGCAAAAATCTGAATGCTAAGAAGCACTCCCATTGAGCAAAAGAGTTCCAAAGTTATGACAGCCTTTTCTTCCATGGGAAAGTCCCAAAAAAATATATATCCCGTAGAATCATATAATAAATCACCAATCAACTCAAAAGCTTAAATTTATAATAGATTGGAATAAATTTACTTATATCTACCAACATTCCCGAAACGATTCGATAAAGATTTGATACTCTGATACCATGTGGAATCATATTAAATCATCAATCAACCCAAAAGCTTAAATCGATAGGTTAAGATAAATTTAATTAAATCAACCAATATATCAACCATAGGTTGAAACACATAACTGCCATGTTATATCCATATGGCTAACAGCTTAACAAAGTTGCTGACAGATCAGCTTCTATTTATTTAAAATGTAAGAAGTTTGGGTCGGCATACCTTCGGTGGAATTAAGTCAAAGTTCCGATATGAGCATTGTTTACCCGTCTCATCAAGTTTTTTCTTCATTAAAGTACTAAAATCATTTGCACCGCAGCAAAAATCCACTATCTGTTTATGAGAAAAACTTTAGTATACATCTAAAGAATATTTAGGGTAACATATTAAGTAACAGATAAATTAGCATAATTTACTTACCGTATCGCCTTTTTGTATGTACCAATGAACCCTATCAACAATCTGCATCATAGAAGTTATTTTAGTGTTTACAATGACCCTATGGAAGAAAAAATTAACGAGAACGAGAAATATACTTAAAAACAAATGAGAAAAAAAAACCATAGGGCTGAACAGACAAAATAACTGACTGCTAATTATCAAATTCCTTCTGTTATCACACATTGATAAGAATCCATTACTGTCCTAGCTATAACAGAGCTGGTTTATTAGAATCCATTACTGTCCTAGCTATAACATGGGCGCATTCTTTATCTCCATTTAAGGATTTTTGTATTAATTCTCTTTTGGCTCATTGGCAAAGTATTTTGTAACTATTTTTCTATTCAAATCTTTTTGTAATTTTTTCATTTATCAATGAAAGTTTCTCCGTTTCCTATAAAAAAAAATCACACATTGATAAGAAAGAAACAAATAAGTCCCCTTTCTCTATAAATTCTTCAAAGCGGGGGGGAGTGCTTATGATTTATGAACTTATTCATGAGGTAATGTGCAAAAGAGTTCATTTGTTTCCCTTCAATCCAATTTGTGCAACTTAAGACACTTTTTTAGGACCAATTTCATCTTCTTTTTTGTTTTTAAATAATAGGACCAATGAGACCAATTTCATCTGTTTGTTAATCTTTTCACTATTCTGTTGCTAAAACATTCCGGTGAAAGCAGCTGGATACAATTGATTTGTATCTCACTCTGCCAGGAGTGTGAAAGCCTGTGCAGTCATGGGCTAACGAACAAAGCCAAGGTTATTGGATCAGTAACTTCTTGTCTCTTTGGTAGTTAGATTGAAAGCATAAAAAAGAATCTTCAAGTACACCTTGAGAACAAGGTGTGTTTTTTAGGAGTGGGTAATGACTTTGCCACATGACAGCAAAGATGTAAACATGCCACATGACTTTGCTTTTCATGGGAAGTTTAACGGGGAGTGTAAATCTGTCTCGCATGTCTAATGTCTAATTAGGTTGTAGTTGTACAACTTGAATTCTAGTTTGTGTGCAATCATACATTGTGCAGTACATGCCATGGTTCAACAACAGATTGCTGATATTTTGCGACCAAGACTATCTTATTATTACCCAACATAATTCTTGAGTACACGAGATAACAAGTATCATGACCATCCTTCCAAAATTGAAGATAAAATAAAACTACGAAAGTAAATGTTAAAACAAAGGAAAACTTTGCTGTCAAAATAAGTATATACCTCCTCAAGTTTCTCAACTTTGGTAAAATGACGTCCAAAGGAAGAGTAGCGCATGCCATACAGAAATGGTGCAAGATACACTCTGAGTTTGTTCTACAGTAAAGGAACTCATAAAGTCAATAAAAATTAAAAGTGTTTCACAGTAAAGGAATTCATAAAGTCAATAAAGAATAAAAGATGTCTCGATACAACAACCATCATGGGATAGCCCAATTGGTCATAGAGGGCCTTGGGGTGCATAAGGTGATGGATTCAAATCCCATGGTGGCCACCTACCTAGGATTAATTTCAAATTAATATCTACGCGTTTCCTTGGCATCCAAATGTTGTAGGGTCAGGCGGTATGCTTCGTGACATTAATCGAGGTGCGCTTGTGGGTTTCCTTGGCATCCAAATGTTGTAGGGTCAGGCGGTATGCTCCATGACATTAATCGAGGTGCGCTTGTGCACGCAAGCTGGCCCGGACAGTCACGGACATCAAAAAAAAATGTCTTGATACAACCAATGATGTAGTACAAGGGTTAGTTAAGCTTCTGTTATGGTTAATTTGTTACCGTTGAAAGTCTATATTTACCTTTAAGTTTTTTTTATTATTTTAGAGCAAACAGTTATAATAATTACCTTAGGTAAAAGGCTGGTTTGTAACCTTTAAATAGGAGTCCATAGGCTTAATTGAGATTCATTCAATAAAAATCAGATTGTCCAAGAATATTGCTCTACATTAACCAGAAATTAGTTCGAAAAAAACAAAAAATTCAACGTATGCTAATGTAATCCAAATAAACAACATTATGATTCTCTCTTTGCTGGAATAGAGAGATTTCCCTTCTTTTTTGGTATGTCTTTCTTGATACTTTTCTTGGGGTACACTAAGCAACCTTTTATGTAATGACCCTACTTCTGAAAGGCTAATTGGAGAGCTCTTCTAGAATCTCCTTAGATGGGGGGTTGTTTATCCTCTCTTTGGAAAATTTCATTACAGTAAGGAAATGTCTCTTTATTTAAATTTTTTACTTCATCGTAATTATTATTTTTCCTTAAAAAGACAACACCACTTCCAATAGGCAATAATTAGCTGAAGAAGACACAAATATGGTCCCTTCCTGAAAGAAATCATAGAATGACATTAACCTTTTGATGCCATAAGTCCATCTACACAAGACAACCAAGAGAAATGTAGAAAGTGCTACAGCCAGACACCATTATGATGATGTAAAAATAAGGATATTTATGACTTATTCAATCTAAGTGAGTGGGCATCATTGTTCAATTACTGTTCCTTTTTGGGTTCTATCCGGCTGTTTCTCATTCACCTAAGGAAGGTCTATATATTTACCGGTGAACATTTACAGTGAAAAAATCTCTGTTCTTTCCAAGACATTGAAAGAACTTTAGTATATGCAAGGTCCCGGTAATATATATATATATATATATATGAATAGTTCAGGACTTAAGGTATCAGTAAAAGACCATGCTTGCTCAAATAATTGGTCAAAGCATTAGAAAATTTAGCACCTTCCACCTAAATAAGTGATTAAGAACTTCAGGCTCACAAACAGCTTCTGCATCCTCAATGCTACATCCTTCCTCAAGCTTGCGCAGAGCAGCTCGGACAGCCTAACAACAAAAACAGTACACCATTCATGGATCAGAAACTACGAGATCACTTCAGGATACTACATCAAAATAATGATTTTCGTACCTCAACTGAGACTTCCAACCTCCCCATCTTAATTGTCTTGTCCACAACATGTTTTAAAGAGTATGCATGAGTAGATGGAACTTTGTGCTTCTGAATTACATCCTCCAAAGTAATTGAAGATGAAACATTTTTCATTAAATTCATTAACCTACGTCACAAGAAAAAAAAATAGTTTGAGAACAAATCAGTACAAAACATGTAAGCATGCTTCATGGGAGTTTCTAACTTACATAATTCCTTTATTCCTTTTTTTTTTTTAATGAAACAGAAACCAATTGCTAAAGGCTTAGAGGCACCAGACTTGCCTCCTCTCAGAATCAGCATCTAATCGAACCATCCCATTGTCCAACTTCTTTGTCAGAGGCTTAGAGGCACCAGACTTGCCCAGTCCACTATCCTCCTTGGCAGCCTTATTTTGATCAGGTCTCTTGGTTGTCCTGACAGATTCTGCATTTTGATTCAAAGACTTTCTTGAAACATTGCCCACTTTCACTTTTCTAGACTCAGAGCCCAACAATGATTTCTTAGTTTCTTTGCCAAGAATCTTCCCTTCAGATAAGAACCTTTCAAATGATTTTGATATTTTTGCAGCAGAATTTCCCTGAAAATGGTCATCTGACATATTTTCCTTTTTTGATACAAATCTTCCCTTAATCCCACGAAAATCATTTGTCTTCCATTTTCTTGTATGAACTGTAGAAAATTTCCCTTTTCCTGTGAAGCCGGGTGAAAAATTCTTGTGCTGAATAGGAATCTTACTCTCTTCGAGACCGGGGAATTTAATATGGTCCCTGTCTGGTGTCTGAGTGTCTTCATCGATGTCATGGTTTCTGGTCAAATTAAAAGAAAACAACAATAATAGGCTAATACTGATTAAATAAATAGTAGTAACAGGCTAACGCTATCACTGCACTCTTACAAGCAATATATCAATATGCGATTATTAGGCAATAGCCCTTCCCATGCCCTGGTTGTGGTTTCATTGTCCTCTGAACCTTCAAAAGTGATCTTCCTGAAAAAGCCACGCATGTCTCAACCAATTAACCACAAGAACTAAAAACAATTAAACTCAATTCACCATACAGATAGATATAAAGGATACCTTGGTAAGCATTTTCTGTGATATGATTTAGGGCAGCGACGGCAAACAGCAAACTGCAATTCACGTACTTTCTTATTTTCACCAAGTTTACACACAGAACACTTATGCACAGGGCATGAAAAAGATTCTCCAGAAGCAATCTTCTTCTCAAGTTCCTCAGCAATAACTTTATTCTCCCGATGAAGCAATTTTGAAACACATTTAGGGTGATAAAAATAACCACAAGTTGCATTTACACATTGAAATACCTAAAAAGCAATGATAAATCATATTAGGTAATGATCAAAGACAGAGTTTTCGAAAATTATGTAGACCAAAAAGGGGAGACCTGGGTTATTGGCATAATTAACAATGGCATTGACAAAATAAAGATTAAAATAACAAAGATTCCAAATCCATGCACGAACAGGAAAAAAAGTCAAACCTAAGAAACAAAAATTTGATCAATCATCAAAAAGACTTAATCATTAGCAACCTATAATATAAATTTACATAAGTTAGCAGGATTAACCCCGTGATTACAAAGGTTTTTTTTTAAAGAACATGTATACATTAGCAAAAAAAATTACTATGGTTACATCAACTTTCTGTATTTCATAATACTATTACAATGAAATGGTTTATCGCCTGGATTGAAAAAAATGTTACCTTCTCTCAATAAGTTATCCAATCACTAGGAGTTATAAATTACATCTATCTTTTTTTGAAACAATAAATAAATTACATCAATCTATCTATTGAACAATACTTGGATAACTAAGTACAATGAGAATGTAGTTTTAGGTTGTTTATGATATCTAAAGATGTTTAAGCAGTATTTAGTCATTGTTCAAACAAAACTTAGGGGTGCCACGTGCTATTACATTTACATCTACGGCGGGAGAGTAATTCGAAAGATACTAAAGAAAATAGCTAGATGATGCCATAACTTTAGGAATATTAATAAATTTGCTTCCTCTTTCAGAGTCTTTCTAAATTCATTCTTTCTTATTGGTAATAATAACTCCTGAAAAACTATAGTCAACAGTCCATTGAGGTCTCAGGTCAATATCCTTTATTTAACATGAAACAATTACTCATTGAATAATTGAAAAGGAAGTAAGTGTTCAAGGCAAAACAAAACATGATACACAATTGAAGAATAAGAGAAATGTCTAGAACCAGACAACAAAAAGAGAACTAGTCCAGAAGAAGATGGCTAAATTAAAGTTCATGAGGTCGATGTCTAATCCCCTCCTTTTTATTTTTACTATCCTTCATGAAGATTATGCCATTTTACATCTTACAAAGTATCAGTATGTGAAATACTAGATGGATAAATTAAAGTTCAGGAGGAGTCTGAACACACATTTTTTAATGCATGGTTCAAATTGGATTAACAACCGACTTTATTCTCTCTCAACCATTTCATCCCAAATTAAATTGTATGTAAGTACTCTGCGAAAACAGTGTGGAGATAATAGAAGCCAACAAAATCCAAGAAATCAATTCAGTTTATAGTATTAAGCTCATACCTCAGCACCAGAAGACTTATCAGATGAGCCTAAATTCCCGCAAGCATAGCATTGGTGCTGTTTATACTCGCAGTTCTTGCAAAAATATTTTTCAATTGCCTGCCAAGAAGTTCATATATATTAAAGAAAATTACCAAAAATAATAGGCAAGCATAGATTAAAAAAAATAATATCGTATCGCCATACATCTACTTCTTCTCCAGAGAGACCAAGAGACAAACATTCTTCAGTTACATGAAATGACCTCATGCACCTCCCATCACAGCTGCGTGACAATTCAAAATCAAAATCAAAATCAAAATCAAAATCCCACCCATGTAAGGCATAATGCTTCTACTTAGCCAATGATCTTTAAATTTATTCGTCAGGTCTAATTATTTTAAACTAGGAGCATGTTTGGACTGCATCTGAAAAAGTGTTTTTAAAAAAATGGATCTTTTTTTAACCGTGCCAACATGTCAAATTTGTATGTAAGACGCTATGACCGAGCCAGAGGAGGTTTCCAGAGTTGTCACAGGGGTAGTCACATGAGTTGTCATCAATGATCGCTGAAGAGAGTCAAGAGAGTCTATCAGAGTTATCCCATGTGATAGTCACCAGAGAGGGTTGCTGGAGTTATTCCAGCGGTGGTGGTCGCTGGTGGGGGATGGTGGTGGGTGGTGTAGTGTGAGGGTATCTTGTCATTTTCATATATCATAAAAATGTAGGAGGCATTCTAAGTTACACACAAAAATAATTCTAAAACTTGATTGCAACTAGTGTTCTCTCCAAATAGCTTTTCTCAAACTCATTTAAATCCAACAGTGATGGAAATCGTGAGCATTAATGAATATACCACAACTATGCTATTGAATGAATGATATATAACAGAAAGCGCAAGAATGATGACAATTCTAACTAACACGCACCAGTAACCAAGTAAGGAATGCACGGGAAATTCACAAAATTTAACACATTTTAAAAAATTTGATATCCTTGGAGTGTTCGAGCCAATCTACATACGCTTCCATTTTTCTCTCAGACAACCGCCTGGCCATACAACCTTTGATTGTCATATATTAGTAGGATTTAAATACTTTATGTAGTTGGGACCCATGAATTTGAAACTATTCCCCATAGTCCCTTTTGCCTTTTCTACATGTCATCCTGTTGCCCAATGTTGGGTAGCACATATAAAATCAAGCCAGAATGATAATCTCACAACAAAGAATAACAGAAATTGCATACCATAGAAGGTTACCACCATCATCACAAAATGCACAGACAAAATCTTCTTCATCACTTTCCTCTTCAACAGCATTAACCATGTCTTCATCAGCTAAATCATCAACTATAAAACTACGCCTTGCTGTACATTGAACATCCTAAAAGTACAGGCAGAAAATGAAAAAACAGGAGAATCCTTGCAGGCAAGCACTTAACAGCAAAAATGCATTACATTACCTCGTGACATGACCTTCTCTTAATGGGCTTCTCTTCAAGGAATGCAAGTAAGAACTGTTCAGATCACAAATCATCAAGGTAAGAAGATCATATACTTCATTGAAAATAAATTCAATTAACACATAGCCCAAGAAATAAAGCAAAACTGACTCATACCACTGTGGACTGCTATTACACTACAATGTATTTCAACACTCCCTTACTTCTGTGGCTCCCTTGAACATTGTTGCTCCTTTCAACAAATATGTACTAATTCATTTACAGTTACAGGCTACAGCCGATTGAAAATTTTACTTGTAATTGGTTTAAAAAAAATTACTTGTAATTTCCTTTGGCTGGGACTAGGCTTTCCTCCCACTTCTGTAATTTATATCACCAATGAAATTGTTTCTCATTCAAACAAAATGACAACTCATAGTACTAAAATAACTGTACTTCAAATCGTATCATTACTTTTTATGATAAGATTTCAAATTAACATGAATGCTATGGCATATTAAAATTCCTCTCTCTCGAATGACAAGTGGTAAAGACTCATACTCAGAAGAATTAATTCAATTCCACAGCATAGAGACTAGTTGTGCACCCGCTAGAGGAAATAAAATGATAAAATCAGATCTCTGCATTGTTCATTTCTTTTTTTTCCTTTGTTCATTTCTTTTTAAGTACCTCAACAAAGTAAATATTGTTCCCTCTACTACATTTATCTAGATTTTGAAGTCATCTAAAATCCCAAAAGAAATCTTTGTTAGGAGTTTATGGAGTTGTTTGGGACTCGTGAATGTATCAAATACTCCCTCCCCTGCCCTTTTGTTTCTTATTCACGCCCATACAAATTTTCATATCCAACAAAATCTGATCATTGTCTGCATAAAAATTAAGCAAAACCTGGGATTTCGCCAATAGATCATCCCTTTCAACAGCTTCACTGATTAGCGGCATGTGATCCACCAAATCGTTCTGTGAAGGCCTCACCTCATAAAAGCTGCAAAAATGAATGGCTTAAAATTGACAAATACAAATCCATCCATCCAGCTGAAAGATGAAATGGCTTCATATTACCTGAAGGTTTTGTCTAATTGATCCCACAAAGATTTGCTAGGTGTATCTGGATACCTCCTTAAAACATAAAGGCATTGTACTGTGATCAAGATGGTTCTAATGGTATCCTCAAAGGTCTTCTTAGGCTTCAGAAGCTTAATCCACACGTTTTCTTTCGAAAGCACCGAAATCTCTGGATTCTTACCACAAACATCAAACCTCCAAGCAGTTACTTGTTTATACACCTTCTGAAGTCCTTCATCGGCTCTTCCATACATGAAAACAGGTTCGCGACCGCCATCCAATCTCTCCACTCCATCCCATAGAATCGGCAAAATGGCGAATGAAACAGGTTCTTCCTTATGATCCACGAAGTGATAATTTGAGACAGACAGTGGAAAGGCATCAGCATCATCATCATCCGAAAACGCCATTACTCTACCGAAGTTCCAGCCCTATCACCTAACCACTAAACTGAAAGAGTAAAACAAAAACAAAAACAATGCTCCAGAATCTCATCTACAATACCAGATGATATTCATTTTCTCTAAAAACTACAAACGATCACCAGATTTTGAACCGAAAACAATAGGTACATTTTCATAAGAACTCTTCAAAATGCAAAACAGAGTGACGATTATAGAAACGTACCAGTATGATGATCTTAGGTTGAGACTCGAGCCAAACCAGAAGCTACTCAAACTCGCAGAGGAAGCATTTCAGAGAAGCTACAAGTGTTCCGGCAGCCGTCGCATAATCGGCGGCGATGGAGAGAAATAGTCGGCGATGAAGAGAGCTTAACAAATTTTATTGGTGGGAAAACTGAAAACGAAATGATGAAGAAACTGCAGTGGTGGGGTATGTGAATAATAATGATAATAATAATAATGATAATAATAATAATGATAATGATAATAATAATAATAATAATAATAATAATAATAATAATAAATAATAATAATAATTAAATGGCTGAGTTTATGAGTACTGGAAAAGAAACAACGAAGATACTTTTTTTTCTGCGTATCACAAAAATGGAAAGTCTCCACAATATTTATTTTATCTTAATTCAATTCTTTTTAAATCAATTCTATAGGAATATGTGACGCTAACTGATTTACAATCAAACAATTAAACCACTAATTCATTTGATTTTATTTGTTCAACTTAATTAATTTGATTTAAGAATAATATTAGGTATACATGTGTGTGAATATAATTAATAAGATAGGTTATCAAGTATATTGATAAAAAAAATATATTTATATATATATGCTTGTGTACAAACGAGACATGGGAACAATGAGCATGAATTAATGTAGAATTGGATGCCAATAAGAAACTTGAAAGATGAATGGATTGTGGAATTTAGGACCCTTATACAATGGTAACCATAGACAAGACATAGCACACTATAAGTCAGTCGTTGAGCTAGACCATAAAATTCTCGATTCGTGTAACTTGTTTTTGAGCAATACTTATCTAAGGGTGGGATACTTATTACTTACACACTATTCCAGCTATATGTTTCTATTTTTTTAAAAAAATCCTTACACTTTAGCATTTCTCTCTCCATCAATTAAAGTTAATTCATTTTTATTTTTTACACATGTATTCTAAGGGCGGATAAGCACACATTATATTGAAAAGTATGAACAAAGAGAAGTCGATAAATTTTGCTCTCACATAATAAAATGAAAAAAAAAATATACACATAGAAATAATAGAGGGGTTTTCATGCATAACAAAAATGGGTTTAAAAATTGCATTTATATCACAAAACTGAAAATAATTGCACATACATAAAAAACGAAAAATTGATCATTTGAAAAGACCAAAAAGCCCAATTTCAATTCAATAACTTCTTATTTTATTTCAATTACTCTTTTTTTATTTCAATTAGGGTAGCTACTTGAAAGTAATCAAGTGATTGAGTTCAATCACGGTTAATTAATTGATTCAATCGAATAAAGGTGATGAAGTTCAAAACAAACTGATTGAATACAATCAAATATTGCTAATTGAATTCAATCACTCCGAATTTTGATATAAACTAATTTTTGATAAAAATATACTATAATTCTAATAAATAGTCCTAAAATTGGTATACACACTATAGTGCAAATTCTCAAATAATAATGTCCATCTATATATATATATATATATATCATTTTTTACTTTATTTTAAATCCAAAAAATAAATAGGGAGAGAAAAGGAAAATAGTTGGTGAGCCATATTAAATCATATATAATCCAAATATTTTTGATATACATAAAGACAAGAAACGTGTCAAACAATGATTGGTGAAGAAAAACAATGAGTTGTTTGGCGAACGAACCGGTTTGTCATCTTGTCTTTGAATTCACACACAGAGAAGCTGAGAGAGAAAGAAAGAAAGAAAGAGTTGAGTTCTTGACAGAGATAGAAACAAATTGAATCCCAGCGACCGTTAATTTCCGTTAATTATATGAACCGATTTTGAGCTGTACCCACCATGGTTTCCGACCAAGAGCTTTCTCAAGCTTTACACTGCCTCTTACAAGGCTCTGCTTCAAACCCTAACCCCCCATTTTCTTCCCTCAACGCCGTCGTTCTCGAGTTGCAGTCCAAGCTCGGCCTTGACTTGTCTCACAAGCTCGATTTCATCCATGCCCAGATCCAGTTCTTCCTTCGCTCTCATCCCCAACAGCCCTTTCTTCTTCATCACCCACCCTCTTCGCACAAAGACCTCTTTGCCCTCCATCAAACCCCTAATTTCCCATCTGCTCCTTCGCCGGCTTCCTCTGCTTTTCTCACTTTCGCCGCTCTGCCGGAAACAGCCACCGCTGCTCCCCCCACTGCTGCTGGTTCTGACCCGCCGAAGGACAGGTGGGGTTCTTTTGTTTTTCGCTTTGGATGTTCTTTCAATTTTGAAGTGATGTTGATTTTGCGGTGTAATCGGAAAAGGGTCGGAGTTATTTGTGAGATTCGTTCTGTTTTGGGGCAATTCATCTCGAATTTTGCTGTTTATCTTTTTACAATTGCTACTTGGGCTGTAATTAGGGCTAGAAAGGCTGTGAAATTGTTTGTTTACTTGTTGTTCGTTTTGGGTGTGCATGTTTGTGTGAATCTCTTTCAATTTTTATGTGGTGTTGATTTTGTGGTGGGAGTTATTTGTGAAATCTGTTATGTTTTCGGGGCAATTCCGCTCGAACTTTTTGGTTTATGTTTTTACAATGGCTTTCTCAGCAGAAATTAGGGCTAGAAGGCTGTGAAGTTGTTTGTTTACTTTGTTGTGAACTTTGTTGAGAGAATTTTGTGAAGTGTGTTTAGTTCACTAATTAGTGGCTGCTGGCTTTGTCTTGTTTTACTCTCTAGGGTTCAATACTAATAAGTTTCCTTTCAATGTTGAATGTTGTTTAGCCCTTGCTTTGATTTCCTCTAGGTTCAGAAGATTACTCTGGGGTTCTGTGGTCACAAACGTGACTTTCTCCTTTTGTTATAGCTGTTGAAAAAGTAAATTTCCCGTTATGATGCCTTGTCATATGTGTTTACATAGATATCTAATACGAGCATGTTGAGTTTTCATTTGTTTTCTGTTTGTTTCCTTTAAATCGTATTAGTTTTATATTCTTGTTGCGAGTCTGGTCAGCACAGCCATTGAACATATGTGGACAAATTTTTCTTGGAAATTTGTAACTTTGGACTTTTGCATCAGCATGGAAGTTTGAGAGTTAGGAAGTTAATTAGATGAGTTATGGAAGCTACTCCAGTTTAATGGAAATAGATATTGATATATGACACTTACTTTTTTTTTTTTGAAACTGAAACAATTTCATTGATGATAAAAAATGAGGGAAGATTCCCGGGGCCTCAAAGGCATTACAAAAATAATCTCCAATTAGCTAAAAAGTATGAAAGGTTGTAAGAAGAAAATTCTGGTGAATCTTTACACCAAAAGAA
>JBBMEF010000001.1:4792325-4851935 GCA_037832685.1 Sicyos baderoa | reverse complement strand
ATAAAATATGACTATAAAACATCTATAGTTTCCAATATTTATATTTTTATTTTTAATTTAACAATATTTAGAATTTGAACCTCCATTGTAGCCGGACATTTATAATTAAAGTCGACTGCTAGTGGTTTTCAAAGTTAAAGTTAAGTGTAATTAACTCCGACGTTTTTTGTTTCTATATTTATTTTTTTTAAAAAAATTCTGTACATATTAAAAAAATGAAATAAATACTAATTGTGAAGATCAAACCTATGACGCGAATGTTGAACATATTTATTCATTTATTTTAAAAGTTAGATGTTCTTATCTTATCTTTATTGTATATACAGTTTTTTCATGTCAACAAATAACTGTCTTAAAGCAGCATACAACAACTTTTGTCTTCTAACATTAATTTATTGTCTCTTAACTAAACAAACAGGAAAATAAATAATATGAAATTTTTGTAATTTTATCAAACTAATTAACTATGGATCAACTCAAAGTTCAACAAAATTGACACCTTTACTTAATATGGAAAAAAAAAACATTTTTAATAATATTTATTAAAATATTTCTCAAAAAAAAAAAAAAATTAAAATAGACATCTATTATTAAAGTGAGCATTGCTCCACTAATTATATAAATGTACTAACATTCATAGAACTTATTGTTGGAATTCCTAATTCTTTATGTACTAGAAAAAGAATAGGCCTTTTTTCATGTATAGTAATAGTATATGGTAATGAAATAAAAACACATAAGAAGAAGATAGTAAAAACATGAAACAAAGGATACTGCAAAGAAGTACATGTGAACAAGATAGTAAAAACATAAAAAGGGAAGGAGATATGGAGCCAGTGAGTGGCACAATGAAATTTCCATCAATTAATTTTGAAATAAATATTTATGTTTTTTAATAATTCTATTATCCTTTTTTTCAAAATTAAATTTATAATATTAAATAGAATTATTATGAAACAATGAAATCAACCGACTACCTGACCTTTCAGTTTTGTTTTGAATCTCAAGTGTGTAATCTTTGTTTTGTACTTTAGGTTCTCTCCAATCTTTGTGACCTGTAGAAGTGGTTCAACCCTTTTGTCTCCATGTAAGTTGTGGAAGAATGCACATGAAATAATTAATATATATATAATATATATATAATTGAGATTGATAGATTCCAAATCAAGTGACTTCAAAAAATGGATGAGCCAAGAAACAAGATCGTATACAACTATTTCCAATTATATTTAGTCAATGAATATATATATATATAATCACTTCCCTAAAATGGGTGTTAATTTATTTTACTTTTTTATTCAAGTCTCTCTCTCCTCATAATTAAAAATATTTAAAATTCAATAATGAAAGAAAAATGTTTAACTTATAATCTCTTAATTAATGAAAGAAAAATGTTTAACTTATAATCTTTTAGGTCCCATTTGATAACCATTTGCTTTTTTGTTTTTCAAATTTAAGCTTATTTTCTCTAGTGTCCTACATTTTGTTTCATCATTTCTACCATGTATACATCTTTCCTTAAGAAAGTAGGAGAAGACCAACCAACTTTTAAAAACAAAAAAAAATAGTTTCTTAAAGTTTGTTTTTGTTTTTAAAATTTAGTTAGTATCCTCCTACTTTCTTAAAAGAAAGATGAATAAATGGTAGAAACGATGGAGCACATTGTAGGAAATTTGAGAGAGAATAAACTTAAATTTGAAAAACCAAAAACAAAAAATCAAATGATTATCTAACAGAGCCTTAATTACTAAAATTCTTTTGACTAATCAAAAGTAAATTTAAACATTGTTTATAAAAGCTTAAAAAAATTATATTTGTACTTCATAAGTTTGAAAAATGCAATTCCAATTTAATCTTTAAACACTTTACTTTTATGTTTGAACTTTGTAAATCACTTTATTTTTTTAGAATATTTAAATCACTTTTAAATAGAAATTAAAATGAAACTAGATTAAAAAAAAATGAAAATATATCTGAAACTTCAACTAAATATAGTTATTTTTTCCTTAGTTCATCATTATTCAAATGCGTAATTTTTTTACAATCTCCGCCGCAGCCTTACACTCCCCAACAATCTTCGCTATCGTGCCGGTCCTAAACAGCGGCGGAAAGAACAGCCACGAGCCGGTATAAATCACAAACGCCACCGTCAACGGCCCAGAAACCGCCCAATGCAGCCGCCACTTTCCCCCCACCGCCGCCGCCACCTGAAACTCCACCACAGAACAAACCCCATGTAGCACAAAATACCCAGTAACCTCCCAACTCGGCGCCGCTCCGGTGACATAGAAAAACAACAACTCGTGCATCAACCCGGACACCACAAACGTCGACAACACCGCCAACGCCGCCGACCACCGCCGCCCCAGACCGCCGCGCACGGCGGCCCTGACAGGCAAAAAAACAGACCATCTCAGAGTACTCGAAACCAGCAAATTCCACCGCCGCCCCCAAAAATCCCGGAGCGAGGTCGACAGATACGGCTCGTTCGACGGCAATTCGAGCTCGACTCCGAAAACCCATTTGACAATCAGATTAGAAAAGCCCAAAAGCACATCAATGAACAAATACAGAGCGACGCAGTAAAAGCAGAGTACGAACGCCGGAGGCAGAGATTGGGCGAAATCGTCGGCGGCGACATAGCCGGCGAACAAAAACCCCTTCGCCGGAAGATTTAGAGGCAATTTGGGGGGATTTTGAGGATCTGGGTCGGGCTGATTTTGCTTGATTCGGATCGGGAAACAGGCGATGGAGAGGAACAGGGGAAGTTTCAATGGCGGGTCGGAGAATAAAGGGCCGGAATCGAAGGAGAAGTGGATGAGCTTGAAGGAGGCGAGCCAGGTGATGAAGAAGGCGGCGATCCCGGTGAGGAGGTGGGAGGAGAGAGAGAGGGGGAGGAGGGCGAAGAGAGAGAGGATCGGGAGGAGAGAGAGGAGCCTTGGAAGGCCTTTCGGGAGCTTTGTGGCGATGAATTTGGAGAAGAGTAAGGATTGGACGACGGAGAGAGAGATTGTGAGCAAGGCGTAGAGATCGGCCGCCATTGGAGAGGTTTTTGGAGGTCTGGTTTTTTGGTGCTGCAGGGATGAAGGAAATGAGTAGGGTTTGGGAGTCCCCTTTTTAATGGGAATAATCTACAAATTTCCATATGTGTCCATTTTCTTCCATTTTTTATATAGGTTAGTGTTGGTCAGTTTGCAGTCACTTTTCATTTTTGGGATTTTGCCTCTATATTAAAAAAAATAAATAAATAATTTGGTTAGCACAATTCTCTAACCTATTCATTTGGGTACAAAAATAATTAAAGTTTATCAATTTACACCGTTTTATCACTTAAAATTGATTGAAGTCTACAATTAATTGAAGTCCAAGTTTGCACTGTTCACAGATATAAGTCTAATAAAAATTTGAAATCTAATTATAATAAAATAAAAAATTTGGGCAAAATATGTTTTAAATGAATTATTCCCTTAAATAAATTATTGTCTATTACATTTTTTTTTTTTTTTTTTTTTTTAAGTATTTCCGTTGGGTTTATTTTTTTGAAACAATTTCCATTGGGTTCTTTGTATTATAATTGTGATTATTATTAAAAGAGTGAATACAAATTATTTTCAAACATATAATATACATTACAACATCAACAACATATAATATATATATTAGTTTTAAGTTTTATGGAAAGTGTTGAAATCATTCAAAATTGTAGAACAAAATAGATAAAGGTCAATATACAAAATCAAAATATACATTTAAAGACCAAAAGGTAGGTTCAAATTAATTATAGCATTGATTTCAAAAGAAAAAATAGTTATAGTATAATTCAATCCTAAACATGAAAAAAAAATAACCTTTTTTTTATATATATATATTATTTGGTTGTACCGGTTCAACCCGTCATGGGTTCATCCCTAAAATTAGTATTTCTAATCTCCTCCTCTAACTTGTACTTTAAAAAAAAATTGTTAACTACTCGAGCCTTCATCCACCGAATGGGTCGGAGGCGCGATTGATTATCTGATATGGTATTAATCTATTTCTAATATTCTTATGAATATTTGATTTTTGGTTTTGTGGAGGAACTAGATGAGTATATCCGCTATTCTTCTCAAAAAAACTTATTCAAACGGATTATTGCAATCACTCAAAATAATTACTTATTTTTAATCACTCAAAATAATTTCTAAATTCAAAATCACTCATTTTTACCGTCATTCTACAAAATTTACATTCAAATGAGCTATGAACTCCAACTCCTCCACAAAATTTACATCCAAAAGAGTTTATTTTATACAATATCTCTACAAATATACACATTCAAATAATCTATTACTACAATCCATATTTCTAATCACTCAAAATAATCCTAATACAATTACTCATACAAACATCTCCCTACGTTAAACCCACTTTAAAAAAGGAACCAAAGGTCAAGTCTTGTGGTATTTAAGTTCATATGCATATATTTTGGAAACATATTGGGTAAAAAAATTAAGTGAATTTAACTATTTGTTGATTTTATATATTAATAGTGATTATAATGTGTTTAGGGTTTAGATGAGTTATGATCAATTTTCAGAAGCATTTCTTGAGTATATATATATTTACTAATGTGAGTTTTTGGAAAGTGCTTAAAAGCTTGAAGCACTTTTATTTTTCTTCCAAAATTGAGGTGACAAATCTTTGATATGTTAGTTGCTTACAACAAACTTTTTGGTATTTTCCTGAAATAGAAGTGACAAACTTGGATATACTAAAGTTTACTTTTTCAAAGGCTTTACCATCCAGCACCAATTTAAAAATTAAATCAAACAAAAAAAAATGGGGAATAAGTTTCTCAAACGCTACACAATTTTAGGATACATCATAACATTGAAAGAAAAATCAAATTAAAATAAACATGAAAAATGCATCATTATAAAACTTGTTATTGTCCCAATACATATCTTAATTGAGATTAATTGATATACTTATAACTAAAAAAAAGAAAAAAGAAAAAAGAAAAAAAATAGAGACCCTATTTATAATTATTCACAAGTTGACAAAATAATGATTTAAAAAGAAATGGTAATATACAAATTTCAAAAGAATAAACACACATGTGGTTCATGATTCTCTTACCTAATTGTTATGATCTAAAAAAAAATGTTGCAAATATTAAATGGGATGGGTGAGTAGATCTATGAAAAGACAATTTTTCATTCTTAAAATAAATATATAATTTGAGAAATATTTACATCATGTCTGGACATGATATATAAAATAATGTCCAGTTATGAAGCTTAATATAGATCCCAACCTATTTTTGCTTATTTCATTTTTTTATCTTTTAAATTTAAAATTAAATAGATTGTGGTTCATATTAGACCACATATATGGATATTATTTTATATATAATACCCGAATATGATGTAAATACTCCTCATATAATTTTACCAGAAAAGTAATAGAATAAGAAGTGTCTCTGAAGATCATGAGTATCTGAATTCAAACAAAAATAAATATTAATTCATTAAAAAAGGGACAATTTTCAGAACGTGCTCGGTCAACAATCACACGTGTATGGCCTTGTGTAGTAACCATTTTGTTTTTTATTTTAAAACTTTAGTTTTGTTTTTTTCTAAAATTCTTTAGAATAGCTTTCATCTTTTGAAAAATAACATTTGAACATTTTTAGCTAAATTTCAAGGATAAGTGGATGAATAACAAGAAAATTCATAAGTGTGTTGGGGGTGACTATTGAATTAATTCAATTGTTCAGTTTTTTTTTTTTTTTTTTTTTTTTTTTTTTTTTTTTTTTTTTTTTTTATCAAAAATAGAGAAAAACACAATTTAATATACTTAATTTTCAAAAATCTAGAACAGAAAAAATCAAATGATTAACACCTACCCTTTTTTAATATTTTCAAAAATCAAATCAATTTTTGATGACTAAATATAATAATTTTCAAAATCTTATTTTTCATTTATAAAATTTTGGTGACCAATAATTCGAAATATCATAAATGTTTTTCTTAATCAAGTTCACTTGACGACTCGACACAATGAAACCTCGAATTCATAAACCTTAGCCTAAAAAGATTAATAATTAGTAACTTCTTTATCATAAACTTTTTAAAAATGTTTCTAAAGAAGCCTAATACATTTTAGCAAATTATTATTATTATTATTATTACTATTATTACTATAACATACCTTACAACTATCAACAAAGTTAAACAATATTCTACTAACGATCAAGATATAGCATACCTTATACATACCACAACGCCGCCAATAAGGCTTTTTTTAAAGTTAAAATATCATTACGTAGCGCAAAAAAAACAATGTATTAGTAAGACGAATCTAGATTTAGACTATGGTGCTTACTCGTTAAGCCAACCAGCTGAGTTGTGGTTCGAATACGGGTGTTGAGGACCAGAAGCAAAGCCTTGTGGTGGTGCACCCCTGTAGGGTAGGTGTGCTCTTGGATCCAATGCGCCATTGCCATTCATCTGATGCCCTGCGCCCGTTCCTCCCAATCGAGTGTGGTTTAACTCATCGAGTCGTGGCGCATACCGTTGCGTTGCTGAGGTGTTCATCCAGTGGGATGATTCGGAGGGCGTACCTAGCTGATGCCCATAAGCAGATGGGATTGACCCAATCCTGTTATACCCGGGATCAGGTCTAGCTTGATAATTGCCAATTAAATTATTAGTATCCTGCCCGTAATGATGAAATTGTGATCGTGTTTCTGAGTCCCTAATGTATTGGTCAAGCCCGGTAGTGTAAGGTTTATAACTAAGGCCATCAACATGCCCTCCCATTTGATCGATGATACGTTCCTCGAAGTTTCTAGACCCTGGACTTGCATTGTTTGGCCATCCGCTTGTCCCAATAGAATAAGGCTCCTGGTTGTACTTTCTGGCAATTTCATCAGCTGTGTTAGCTCGCATTGCATCATAAGTAGCTCGGAAGTTGGCATTCGAGCCATGCATAGTTGACCCCAACTGCTGATGTTCAATTCCTCCCACATCAGCATATCCAGCAATGTTATCAGTCGAGCCGGTACGCACTGCATCATAAGCAACTTGGTAGTTGACATTCAGGCCAGGCATAGTCGACCCCAACTGCTGCTGATTATGTCCAATTCCTCCGACATCTGCATATCCAGCAACACCATCGATTGAGCAGGTTTGCCCGACATCATAAGCAGTTTGGAAGTTGGCATTCGGGCCAGGCATAGTCGACACAGACTGCTTCTGTCCAATTCCTCCCATGTCAGCATATCCAGAAATATCATCAGTTGAGCTGGTTCGCACTGCTTCATAAGCAGCTTGAAAGTTGGCACTCGAGTCAGGCATAGTTGACCCTGACTGCTGATGTCCAATACCTCCTACATCACGATATCCAGCAATGTCATCGGTTGAGCTGGTTAGCGCTGCATTATAACCAGATTGGAAGTTGGCATTCGATCCAGGCATAGTCGATCCCAAATCCTGATGTCCAACCCTTCCCGACTCAGCATATGGAGGCCTCTCAACAGAATTGGACAAGAAACCATCCAAATAGGATCCATGATCACTCACATTTGAAGAAGCTTGAGGTCTCTGATCAATCTCATTTAAAGTAGGCCTTTTACCATCACGTTTTCTCTCCTCTGACGTCTCACCATCACCTCTACTATGTATTTCTTCAAAACGTTGCCTCTTCCTTGAAGCCTCCGGAGACCGATCAGCCCGCCGAGACCGCCTGTCACGAGTCTCTATGTCGCTATCCCTCTTTGATGTTTTTGTGGACAAATTTTTATAAACTTCAGAGACACCCGATCCACTTTTGGAATCTTCCTGTTCCTCTGCTATCATTGCAGATTCTTTCATCAGAAATGTATCATTGTGATGAATATGTTCTTCCAAGATTATAGAGCTTTGGCCCCTTTCGGACTCCATCTGCTTCGGCCTCGAGGTCTCAGAACCTATTCCCATTCCCGAATCCTCTGGTTGCCTGAGCCTGGATAAATCAAAACTATTTCCCTTTTCAGGCTCCTCTGGTTGCCTCATCCTTGAGGCATCATAAATGTTCTCTCTTTCTGATTCCTCATGTGTCTTCAGGTAGAGATGGTCATGCTCTTGGGCTATGGCTTTGTGTTTATCGGCCCAGTCACGACGACTCCATAAATAGAGTAGGGGCGGTCTGACATTCCACTGATCCATCTGCTTGTCTTTTGCATTTACAGATCCCGGAAGATAAAATGACTGAGAACAAAAAAAAAAAAGGAATCAGAGAATATCTTCAATAATATTCACAGATCTTGCTGATTGCCATACCTTTCCTGACAAAAACTCATTATCCTCCCAAACCAAGTCATATGGAGTCTTTTTCTTATCTAACCTGACAGTGGGAAAAAAAATGAGTCAATGAAAGTTTCATCAAGTGTTTTTTTTCCATAAGACATCCGAGTGCAACGATGCGATTCAAAATGTTGGAGGAGAAATCCAACCAAAATTACCTCTCGGTTTCAGGAGGAACAATAAGAATAAGGAGCTTTGGATTAAACTCTAGAGCTTTGTCAACGAATTTGTTTGCCAAAGCAGCTTTGACTCCAAATGGAGGATTTAGCCCCATGATCTACTCTCGCAAAGTACATATGGGAGGGAGGTAGTCAGCAAACATTTTGTAATAAGCCACAGAGACCCAGGCATACATACATAAATCATTGTTCTATTAATTATACATTGACATCGGAAAAAAAATCGTCACTTTTTAATTAATTAATATGATAAAGTATAAGGCAAATAATCCTGTAGAATGTAATATTTTAAATATGTATGGTTAATTAACTATTGGTACTTGGAAAGATAGAAAGTTCAAAGCATTTACTTTGAACTAAAGAAAACGACTTAGATGAAAATAAACAAGAATGATATGGGATTGAGAAATCTTCTATTACCGTTATGATAAATTCTTAAAACAGTCATAATTGTCTATATATATCACCTCAAAAAGTAATTCTGGAGAAAAATGAAATTCACTCGGCATATGGAAAGACCAAAGAATAAAGAGTCTTCACTGTATCTACTTTTGATTGACTAAATTTGTAATAAAACCTAATACTTTGGTTACGCTGATCCTTTTTTTCTTCTTCAAATTGACTATTGTAAATTTATAACAAAGAAAATTTATAACAGTCAAAGGTATAACATTCTCTGTGAAGATGTTTTTGTTTCTATAAAGAATAATTATTAAGGTCTTTGGGATTCAATCGTACACCACTTGAATTCTACAAAACTTAATTAAAGATCAATTTAAGATTTTCCAACCTTCTAATGAAACTAAAAGTTATTGCTCATCTATTGAAATTTTAAATTTATATTATTTCCTTAAAATACTTCTTTAAAATATATCTGCAAGAGGCTAACAAGAAGACAATAGTTCTCACCAATTGGGATCCTGATGGCAATTCCTTGGGTCGAACCGTCATCCAATCCCTTTTTTCAAAATTGAAATCATTCTGCAAGAAAAGCCCCAAAACCAAGACCCGGAAGTCAAGATGAACGAACAAACATTATAAAATGTAAGAAAACACGCAAAAGTATGAGCAAAAGAGTTTCAAAGTCGGTAGAAACAATAGTAAACAAATAACTAACACTCATGAGGGAATAAGTACATGCGTTGATCAAATAAAATCAACGCACATTCTCCCTGAAGCAACACAATGTTCAGTTTAATATTTTTATGGCATCATTTTTTCCACCTGGGAAAGTCCCCAAAAAACACATCCAAATCAGCAGTAAAATAACTATCCATACACCTTCATAAGTTGTCAAAGGATCTGATTTCTATATACTTGAAATATAAAAGTTTGGGTCGGCATACCTTCGGTGGAATAAAGTCGAAGTTTCGATACGAGCATCGTTTACCCATCTCATCAAGTTTTTTCTTCATTAAAATACTAAAATCATTTGCACCGCAGCAGAAATCCACTATCTGTTTACAGGAAAAACTTCAGTATGCAGCAAGACTCCATGATGACATAGAAATAAAAATGAAACAAGAAAAGTAACATGATGCGATCATAAAACTGATAGGAATTCTGGTGGGTTCAAATCAAAGAGCTACAACAAACGTTACTACAACCCTTAAAAAAACTCACATTTTGTGAGAATATAAAACGACACCACCAAAAACTATACAGGCCTTCTTTGGAGATCAAACCAGGGGTCACACTTGTACAATAAAAATTTGGCAGGTACCCTCCCATTTTCTTTTTAATAGGTAGGGAAATCGCACCCTTGGAATCTAATTGGGAGATATTATCCCCTTGTATTACTGGTGCTTAAAGTATTCGAACTCTCTATCTCTCATTCTCTCGCTTTTTGTTAGATTAAAGAGTTCACAATTAGACTATACATCTATTGAATATTCAAGGTAACATATAGCCTCCTAATGATGAGAAGAAAATGATGTACAAAACAAAAAAAATAATATGTTGTACTCCTACATGAACCGATAATACATATTAAATAACAGAAGATGATACATATTAAATAACAGACAAATGAGACTTACTGTATCGCCTTTCTGTATATACCAATGAAGCCTGTCAACAATCTACATCACAGAAGATAATTTTGTAGTGAGAAACCATAAAACTACTGTGAGAGAGAACACCAAAAAGATTTTAAACGAGCTGAATCAAAAGTGTCAGAGCGATGTTACTAAGAAGCATGGACACAGATACGACACGAGCACAATATACATGACCATGTTTCCACAATTGAAAATAAAACTACTAAAGTAAACAACAAAAGTAATAGCTCAACCGGCTAAGTGCGCCTATAACCAAGAGGTCATGAGATCGAATTCCCAAAATCTTCAATTATTGTTGAACTGAAATTGTTAGACTGAAGAAAAACTTTGCAGCAAAATTAAGTATACCTCTTGAAGTTTCTCAACTTTCGTAAAATGCCGACCAAAGGAGGAGTAGCGCATGCCATAAAGAAATGGTGCAAGATATACTCTGAGCTTGTTCTACAGTAAAGGAAATCATAGTCAATAAAAATTCAAAACAGCATCTCAATATAACCAAGAATTAGTTCTTGGAAGGAACCAAAGAATTCAACATATCCTTACATATTGTAATCCAAACAACCATTATGATTATATCTACTGGAAGAGAGAGATTTCCCTTCTTTTTTGGATTATGTAATTTTTGTTACTGCTTCTTGCGGAAACTAAGCAACCTTTACTATAATAACCCTATTTCTGATTTTTTTCCTGATTGGAGAGCTCTTTCATAATGTACAGTTATAAAAAGGAAAAGGAAACCCCAAAAGACAAGCCACAAACATTAAAACAAAACAAAACAGAATTCTTTTGGATGTATAAAATGATATTTTGCCTTACAAAGACAACCACTTCCAAATATTATGAACCTTTTAGGATTAGATTAAAAAAAAAACCATGTGACCTTTTGAGGCCATAAGCTCAGCTGCACAGGATAGCAACCAAGAGAAATGTAGAAAGTGCTATAACTAAACCAGCTGCCATTAAGATGATGTAAAAATAAAATTATAAAGGACCTACTCAATCTATCTGGTGTGGGCACGAATATTCAATTATTGTTCCTTTTTTGGGTTTTTACCGGCTGCTTATCATTCATCTAAGGGAGGTTCTGTAGTAGTGTAGTAGTTTACCAATGACTTTTCACATTTACAGTGAAAAGTCAGTCCTTTTAAAAACATTAAGAGAACCTTAGTATGTTAGGTCCCATGTATGAACAAAATAGTTCAGGGCTTCAAGTACACAAATAGTACTCAGTACAAGACTATGCTTTCCTCAAATAATTGGCCGAAACAGCGGAACAAATTCTTAAGAGAATCACTTTTGAACAATGCAGTAAGAAGTTTTTAGCACCTTCCACTTAAATATGTGATTAAGAACTTCAGGCTCACAAACAGCTTCTGCATCCTCAAGGCTACATCCTTCCTCAAGCTTGCATAGTGCAGCTCGAACAGCCTAACAACCAAAACAGTATGCCATTTAAGTATAAGAAACTACACGATCACTTTAAGGATACTTGATGATTTCTCATTTCCATACCTCAACTGAGCCTTCCAACTTCCCCATCTTAATTGTCCTGTCCACTACATGTTTTAAAGAGTATGCATGAGTAGATGGAACTTTGTGCTTCCGAATTACGTCCTCCAAAGTAATCGAAGATGCAGCATTTTTCATTAAATCCATTAGCCTACGTCACAAGGAGAAAAAAATGAATGAACAAGTCATTTTTACACAGCGTGTAAGCATGCAGTTCCTGGGAGTTTATAACTATCATTATTCCTTTATTCCTTTATCCCTTTTCAAAAAAATGAAAAATAAACCAATTGTAAAGCAGCAAGGGTAGGCTACCTCCTTTCCGTATCGGCATCTAATTGAACCATCCCACTATTCAACTTATTAGTCAGAGGCTTAGAAGCATCAGACTTGCCCATTTCACTGTAATCAACCTTGAGAGCTTTATTTTGATCAACCCTCTTGGTTGTCGTTGCAGACTTGACAATTAAGGAGGATTTTTTCACTTTGGTAGTCTTATCAACAACCATGAAGACCGATTCTACATTTTGATTCAAAGGTTTTCTTGAAACATTACCCGATTTCCCTTTTCTAATCTCCGAGCCAAACAAGGACTTTTCAGTTTCTTTGCCAAGAACCTTCCCTTCGGATGAAAACCTTTCAAATGATTTAGATACTTTGGCCGACTTTCCCTGAAAATGGTCATCTGACACATTTTCCTTTTTTGTTACAACTTTTTCCTTAGTCCCACGAAAATCAACTGTCTTCCCTTTTCTTGTATCGCCTGCAGGGAATTTCTTTTTCTGAATAGGAATCTTGCTCTCTTGAAGACCAGGGAATTTAATATGGTCCCTGTCTGGAGTCCCAAGGTCTTCATCAATCTCATGGTTTCTATTAAAGTGAAAGAAAAATACATTAACAGGCTAATACAAATTAAAAAAATAATAGTAACATCTATCACAGTACTCTTACAAGCAATATATCAATATGCGATTAGGTAATAGCCCTTCCCATGCCCTAGTTGTTTCATCATCCCCTGAATCTTCAAAAGCAATCTTCCTGAAAAAGCCATGCATGCCTCAACCAATTAAGCACCGGAACTAAAAACCAATTACACCCAATTCACCATACAAAATACAAAGGATACCTTGGTAAGCATTTTCTGTGATATGCTTTAGGGCAACGACGGCAAACAGCAAACTGTAATTCGCTTACTTTCTTATTTTCACCAAGTTTACAAACAGAACACTTGTGCAAAGGGCATGAAAAAGATTCCCCAGAAGCAATCTTCTTCTCAAGTTCCTCAGCAGCAACTTTATTCTCCCGATGAAGCAATTTTGAAACACATTTAGGGTGATAAAAATGACCACAAGTTGCATTTACACATTGAAATACCTAAAAACATTAATAAATCATATTAGTGATAATCAGTGATTTGTCTAAAATTATGTGGACCCAGAAGGGGAGACATGGGCTATTAGCATCAATAAATAAATAAATAAACATTAAGATAACGACGAAGATTTCAAATCCATGTACAAACAGGAAAGAAAATCAAACCTAAGAATCAATGAATTGATCAATCATCAAAATTAATTAATCATTAGCAAACTAGAATATAAATTACATTAGTAAGCAGGGTTAAACACAAGATTTTGTTGAGTTTTCTGTAAATACAATGGTTTTTTATAAGAAACATATATGCAGTAGCAAAGAAACTACTATGGTTAACCATCATGGGGTGGCTCAATTGGTCAAAGGGGGCCTTGGGGTGCATAAGGTGATGGGTTCAAATCACATGGTGGCCACCTACCTAGGAATTAATTTCCTACGGGTTTCCTTGGCATCCAAATGTTGTAGGGTCAGGCGGTATGCCCCGTGACACTAGTCGAGATGCGCGCAAGCTGGCCCGGACAGTCACGGATATCAAAAAAAAAAAAAAAAACTACTATGGTTAGTCTCCTTTCTGCATTCATCGCATTATTACAAAGAAAAGTTCTGGGAACGAAGAAAATAAATTGCAATGAAATGTTCTTCTCCACCTTGAGTGTTGGAGAGAAGGTAAGAACAAGTTGTTCTACGAGAGATTTAGCCCTCTCAAAAGGCTATTGATTGATATTGCAATTCACTTATTGAGATTGAAATGAAGTTATCTTTTATCGTTTTCTCATATATTCTATTATGTTATGATACTTAACAATGGATCAGTGAAAAATCTATATATAGAAGACCGACAAGAGAGATGCATATATTTATCATGAGAGTGTAACCAACGATGCTGCCCCTTAAGGAAGAATCTGTGTAGAGATAATAGAAGTCAACAAAATCCAAAACATCAATTCAGTTTACATTATTAAGCCCATACCTCAGCACCAGAAGACTTATCAGATGAACCTAAACTCCCGCAAGCATAACATTGGTGCTGTTTATACACGCAATTCTTGCAAAAATAGGTTTCAATTGCCTGCCAAAAAGTTTGTATATATCAAAGAAAATTATCAAAGAAAGAAGGCAAGCATATATAACAATTAACAAAATAATATAATATTGTCATACATCCAGTTCTTCTGTAGAGAGACCAAGAGACAGACATTCATCATCATTCTCTCCAGTTGCATGAAAGGACCTCATGCACCTCCCATCACAGCTGCATGACAACAAATTAAAATCAAAATCGCTTGTTAGGCTAAATGCTTGTATTTTGGTGTCGATTTCCAATGACTAACGTAATTGTCCATTATCAAAACAATACAACAAAGCTTAGTTAAACAATAAAAACTGTCCTTCGAAAGCTAAACAAATGAGCTTTCTTAATACATTAGATCTAGAAGCCTTCTTTGTATATTCTTTCGTGATCTTTCAGTGATATGGGTAGTTGGGACACAAAATACTACTCTTTTCACAAGAATAATCATTTAGGTACAATAGGATGCAAGATCCATCAAATAAATCACTTTGAACAGAACAAAAGGAAATACACTACAGAAAATGAATATTTGAATATTTCATCAAAATAATGGCAGACAAAAAGGAAACCTTAGGGACAAAGGAGATGCAGAAAACAATAGAGAGAGAGCAACTCCAAAAGATTTATAAAGGACACTAGAAGATGATGCCACAAAACTATATGCTCTTTGTTCTATAAAGTATCTATCAACACCTTGAAAACCCCTAAAATTCATCTTCAGCCAAAGCTCTCATAAGGTAGCTCCCAGTTCCCACCACTTTGTTTATAAGAAAAAATCTCATTGATATATGAAATTACAGAAGAAAGGTGAAACCCAAGGGCGAATTAGAAAAGTGATCTCCAGTTCATAAGAGCATCGTAGCATAGTAATGAAATAGAGGAGATTGTTTACACCAAGTCATCACAAGTAAAATGATGCTATCTATAATTTGATTATACGAGGAAGTTTTATCTTGGAAGATTAAACAATTCCACTTATTCCAAATAATCCAACAAAATGCACGTATGAAGCTTTCCCAATGGAGTTTCTTATCCTTCTTGAATTTTTTGATAATAAACCAAGCTTTCATTGAGATAATAATGAAAGGAAAAAGAAGAGAATGGCAAACAAAAAAGAAAAGTGGAGTCCTTCCTAGAAAAACGGACTCCAATAAGGCATAATAGAGTCTAGAGAATAAAAGACAAAAAAAAGGGGATCCCAAAGAAAAATATAGAACCTAATGAAGTCTCAAACATTGTTTCTATCCCCCCCCCCCCCCCCAATCAAAATAGATGGAAAATACAAGTAAAGAACAAAGGGGTCTATCCCCAACAATCAATCCTCCCAAAAGAAATTGTCTCTCCCATCCTCAACATAAGAACAAACAAGACATGATAAAAATAGGAAAATGTCTTATATACCTTGCCCAATTTTGTTTAGCAAATATTTCAAAAGATCAACCCAGAATGTTAATCAAACAACAAAGAATAACATAAAATGCATACCATAGAAGGTCACCGCCATTATCACAAAATGCACAGACAGAATCAAAGACATCATCATCACTCTCCTCTTCAACAGCATCATCACCCATGTCTTCGTCATCTAAACCGTCAACCATCTCTTCATCATCTAAATTATCAACTATAAAACTAGGCCTCGCTGTACATTGAGCATCCTGAAAGAACAGCAGAAAATGAGAAAACAGTTCTTGCAGGCATGACTGTCGAAATAAAATAATGCATTACCTCGTGGCATGACCTCATAATGGGCTTATCGTCAAGGAATGCAAGTAAGAACTGTTGGATCACAACTCAATAAGGTAAGAAGGTTATATAATTCAATAAAAATAATTTCTATTAAACCATGGTTTAAGCCATAATAGAAAACTGTCTCATACCACGATGGACTGCTATTACCCTACAATGTATTCTAACATAAATCAAGATATGGATTAAATGAGAATAATGCAACTGGAACCCTGGAAGTAAGTAAAATAATGACAAGAGTCATAAATCTAGGATGAGATTGAACTTGGGGGTTATTCTTACTGGATATCTTTTCCATAAGAATTCATGTATAAGTACACAAAAAATGCAGAAAATATGTCATAGAAAGATAGAATCAAACAAGATCAAGAGAATCCTACATGCACACATATCAAGTAATCCATTTTTAAGGATATATTATTTTGCCACCACTATGTGTATAGGTGAACCTTCAGATCAGGCATTGGCATTTATATTGAGAGAAAAGGTACATAATGCAATAATGGTTACGAAGGAATGACGGGGACCCGAAAGTCAAACCATCGAAATGGAGTCTTTAGGAAAGCTCATCAATCTGCCAAAACCTGGTTCTCTAAGAAAATGTTGAAGGAAGTCTTGAAAATACTAATAATGCTAAACGAAACCTACTCCGTCGATTTCTTTATATCCGTGAAGGTTTCTTTATACTAATTATCTTACAGCTACAACCAATTGGAAGGGTTTTTGTAAGAGTCCTAATGTGGGTTATATGTGGAACTATGAGCTACCAAATGAACCACCTAACTTAATGTTTGACCAACCTATTATTTCGGAACCAATAGTCTCAAAAAGTCAAACTCCTATTGTTTATACGAGAAAAAAAGAGGCTATCGTGCAAAACTCATAATGCCAACCACCTGAACCAGTCCTATCCTCTAAAAATCTCATTAGTGAGAATATTACTTCTATGGTTCATTTGATTGATGATGGAGATTTATTAATTGCTCAGTGGAAAGGAAAGGTGTCAGGAATTGTACTAGCCACCCCATTGAAAAATATGTTGCATATGAGAATATTCATATTCTACATACAATTCAAGATGCACTCAAAGATTCCAAGTGGAAAAAGGTTGTGGATGAAGAAGTTAAGGCTCTTGGAAGTAATGGAACTTAGACTCTTACTACACTTCCTCCTAGAAAGAATAATGTTGGTTGTAAATGAATTTTCACATTTAAATACAAGTCGCATGGCAGTGTTGATAGATACAAAGCAAGATTTGTTGTGAAGGGTTTCGCCCAAACATATGGTATAGATTATCAAGATTTGTTGGGATGGAAAAATGAGTCTAATAGAAGATTGGTATGAGAGTTGAAGAAGTCATTGTACGGATTAAAAGAGTCTCTCCGTGCTTGGTTTGACATAATTGCTAAAGTTATGATTAAAAGTGGTTATTATCAATGTTAAACTATACCTTGTCCGTGAAATCCTCGAATAACAAAATTGCAATTTAAATAAAAAAAAATCTTATCCAACTAAATAAATAAAAAATAATAATAATCTGATTATTGTCCGTATAAAAATTAAACAGAACCTCAGACTTTGCCAGTTGATCATCCCTTCCAACAGCTTCACGTATTAGAGGCATGTGATTCGCCAAATCATTCTGCGAAGGCCTCACCTCATATAAGCTGCAAGAACGAATGGCTTAAAATTGACAAATACAAATCCACCAAACTGAAAGATGAAACGGCTTAATATTACCTGAAGACTTTGGCTAATACATCCCACAAAGATTTGTTAGGTGTATCTGGATTCCTCTTTAGAACATGAAGGCATTGTACTGTAATCAGGATGGTTCTAATAGTATCCACAAAGCTCTTTCTAGGCTTCTGAAGCTTAATCCACACATTCTCTCTCGAAAGCACCGATATCTCTGGATTACTACCATCAATATCGAATCTCCAGGCAGTAACCTGTTTGTAAACCTTTTGAAGTCCACCATCAGCTGTCCCATCCAAGAAAACAGGTTCCCTACCGCCATCCAATCCCTCCCCTTCATCCCATCGAATCGGCAAAACCGAGAACGAAACAGGTTCCTCCTTCTGATCCACAAAGTGATAGTTCGAGACAGACAGCGGCAATGCCTCCGCCTCATCGTCTGAAGACGCCATTGCTCAATTGCACTTAACAACTAAACTGAATGATTGAAATAAAAACCATCTTCAATACGAGAGGACGATAATTTTCTCTTAAACACTGTAGTCAGTTACTTGTTCATAAGAAGTGATCTTCAAATGCAAAACAGAACGGAAAATAGAGAGAGGCGAATTGTAGGTACCTGAATCGTCTTCGGTTGAGGCTCGATTCAAAGAAGAAGCTATTCAAGAACATTTGAGAGAAGTCATGAACGGAAACTTAAGGCCGGCGGAGTCCGCAGTCGAGGTAGCGGATTCCGGCAACCGCCGGAGAATCGGCGGCGATGATTAGTGGACGACGGAATCGAGGAAGAAGAGAGCAGTGAATTTGGGGGAAAAAACTGAACGGAATAGTTCAGAAAGTGAAGCCCTGATGGGTTTGGAAGCTATAAAATATAATGTTCTAAAAACGAAATTTGTTTGGTTTTCTTTTATAGAAAAAATTGTTCAAAATTTTATTGGGTCCTTATAATTTGCATAAACTTTTCTTAAAACGATTTTGTCTTTTTTTTAAAAGATTATCATGAAAATTCCATCTTATTTTAAAATTTTAATTTTAATATTTGTACTATCATAATCACTGAGTTCCATTTTACTTTCAAATATTCATTTTTTTAGTCTTTAAACTTTATAAAAAACTTTAAAATTAATCTTTGAGTTAACCCTAACTTTTAGGGCATGTTTGGTTGTGAGATGATGGGTTGGCTTAGGTTGGGTTGGGTTGGGTTGTGTTGGGAAGAGGAGAGAAGATAAGTGAAATAAATTTATGTTTGGGGGAAGAAAATAAAAGATAAAATTATGTTTGATGTGATGGAGAGAGAATAATTAAAGTTTTTATTTAAATATAAAAATAGATATTTAATAATAAAGTTAGGTTTGATGTGATGGGAAGTGAATTGTTGAAGTTTTTATTTAAATAAAAAAATAAATATTGAATAGTTTTTTAATATTTTAATATTTAAATAAAAACGTAGGGTCCACATATGAAATTGGGTAAGAGTTGGATAGACTTATGGAAGTTCATGGGGCAAACATGGAATAGAAGTCAAATCAAGTCAACTCCTACGTTTGTCCATGGGGCAAACATGCCCTTACTTTAATTACAAGTTTATGAGGTTGGGACAAAATAACTTAAATAAAAATTTGTCATCGTCTTCTTCAAAGAGTGCAATCAAATAAAAAAGTCTAAAACGTTTGTTAACTAAATTCACTTTTGAAAGTTAAGAAAGTAAAATGGCATGATAGTTTAAAGACCAAAATAGTGTTCAAGTAGATCTAAAGAAACTAAAAGGTGTTAAATTCAATCTTCAGTAACCATCCATCTAATAAGGTCAAACATGAAAATAATTAAGATACCTGCAAGTTAGCTTGAACAACTACTAATATATAAAAAAAACAAAAAAAAACTTTATCCAAACATGATTTTGATGTGTCACTAATTCAAAGACCCAATCTAAAATATCAAACGGATCAGTAATTTTATTATTTGGTTGTAAACCAATTCAACACCGCTATCATAAATTCGATTCCAAAAATTGATATTTGTCCATCTAAAATGATAAATTTTTACCATACCATTTTATCTTCCACATCCAAACCTGCCATAAGAACAAAAAAAAAACATAGGATCAAAAAAAAAGACAAAGCAACATGGGAAGCAATGATTGGTCTGTATCATCACCCACCCACCCACCTTTGCGGTTACTCAAACCCCAAGCTTTGTCATTTTGTCTTTCCTTCTCAAGAAAACAGAGTTCTTGAGAGAGATACAAAGAAACAGAACCGTTAATTTCGGTTAATTCATGAACCAAATTTGAGATAGAAGAACAAGAAGAAGCTACAACAACAAACAAAAATGGTGGTTTCAGACCAAGAGCTTTGCCAAGCTTTACAATGTCTGTTGTCAGCTTCAAACCCTAACCCCTTTTCTTCCATAAACGACGTCGTTCACCAGTTGCAGTCCAAGCTTGGCCTTGATTTGTCTCATAAGCTTGATTTCATCCATGCCCAGATCCAATTCATCCTTCGTTCTCATCCTCAACAACCCCATCATCTTCATCATCAGCAAAAAGACATCTTTGCCCTCCATCAAACCCCTAATTTCCCATCTGCTCCTTCCCCTGCTTCTTCTGCCTCTCATACTTTTGCTGTTCAGCCGGCAACCGCCGTGCCTCCCGCCGTTGCTGCTCCTGACCCGCCCAAGGACAGGTGGGGTTCTTTTGTTTTTTCAAATTTGGGGTTTTTTGGGTTGTTAGGTTTAGTTTTTTTTATGATCGGGAGTTGGAGCTTTGTTCTCATGTACCGGGGGCATCACTAACCCGTCCTTAGACTGTGGCACCAGGTTTTTTTGGGTTTTGGGTTTCACCCTTTTTGATTTACTTGTGCATGTTTGTGTGTATCTATTTCATTTTTGAAGTGAAGTTGATATTATGGTGTAATCGAGAAAGGGGCTGAGTTAAGTTCCTTAGTAGAGTACTAGAGTGGCATGAGTAGTAAAGTAACTAAGAGCTAATGGATTCAATAGACGGTAGCCACCTACCTAGTACATAAATTTATAACGATTTTCTTGATATTCAAATGTTGTACAGTAAGAGAGGGTATATCCGCAGGTAAGCTGGCTCAGACACTCACGAATATCAACAAAAAAAAGGCGGAGTAGTAATTACACTCATTTTTTTTGTCACTTCAGAAGTGAAATTGATATTCTGGTGTAATCGTGAAAGGGCCAGAGTTATGTGTGAAATCCGTATTGTTTTGGGGCAATTACATTAATTTTTTGTCATGAGGTTACATGTTAGAATATGTGCCCCTCAAGTGTAATTTTGTGTCACTTCAGAAGTTCAGAATTAGTACTAGAAGGTATTTGAATTGACTGTTTGCTTGTTGTGAACTTTGTTGAGAGGGTTTAGTTTACTAATTAGTGGCTGTTGGCTTGGTCTTGGATTTACTGGAGGGTTCAATGTTGTTAAGTTTCCATTGAATGTTGGCATGTCCCAGCTTTGTTTTCCTCTATGTCCAGATGCTTATTCTGATTTCTGGTCACGAACGTGACTTTCCGCTTTCGTCCTGGCTGTTGGAAAAGTAAATTTTCTGTTACGATGTATAGTGAAATGTGTGTACATAGATATCTAATACTAACATGTTGAGTTTTCATTTATTGTTTGTTTGTTTCCTTTGAAAGTGTATTGTTGATGTATTCTTGTTGCTAGTCTGGTCAGCACAGCCATTGAGCAAATATGGACAAACTTTTCATAGGAATTTGTAACTTTGGATGTGTGTATCAGCAGGGAAGTGGAGAGGTAGGAAGTTAATTAGATGATCTGTGCCAGTTTACTGGAAATAGATATCGATATCGGCATCTACGGTGAGGAATATTTACCGTGAGTTACCAGCCTTGGCCATTTCCTTACCAATCTGGGATTACTTTTATTGTTTAGTCTTGTCTAGCCATGTAGCTTAGAGCTTGTAAACCTGTTGATCTATAATCTACTTAACAGCTGGTCGCCGTAAGTCCGAATTTTGTTGTCGTGTACTCTAGGAGTCTAGATGGGATGAGGCAGAATCTTTTAGTCTAGAGGGGTCATATTTAGTATATGTTTCTCATTTCTGGGAACTTGAA
The DNA here is from genome assembly GCA_037832685.1 of Sicyos baderoa. Classification (NCBI taxonomy): domain Eukaryota; kingdom Viridiplantae; phylum Streptophyta; class Magnoliopsida; order Cucurbitales; family Cucurbitaceae; genus Sicyos; species Sicyos baderoa. The sequence goes on along the minus strand of JBBMEF010000001.1, from coordinate 4,829,875 downwards.
GTTATATCTTTAGGCTGATTAAATTCACCATTACCACTCGAATGCAGCACCCAGACGAAAACTAAGAGAAGAGGAGGCCCGGGGGGTCTAAATAAGCTTTGTGGTGTTTCTCCTGTACTTCAGACTATTGTAGGCCAACCAGAATTGCCAAGAACTGAGGTACTTACCCCTTTCTTATAGCATAGTTTGTTATTCTCGATTTTGTCGCGTACGAGGTTCATATGATGCTTGCTTCTGTGTTTGGTTCAGATAGTGAAACAGCTATGGGCATACATTCGAAAAAATAACCTACAGGATCCAAGTAACAAAAGGAAAATTATATGCAATGACGAGTTGCGGTTGGTATTCGAGACAGACTGCACTGACATGTTCAAAATGAATAAGTTGTTAGCCAAACACATCATTTCTCTTGAACCTACAAGTAAGTATCCAGTTTGATGCTCCCCTGTCCCCCTAGTTCTGGAAGAAATCAATAGTTTATGTTATCTAATCCTGTCAGAACCATCAAGTTCTAAGAAGGCACGAGTGGAGAACAAATCTGCAACTGGAGTAAAAGGTGCCGAACCAAGTAGTTGTCCGTCGGTGATTATATCTGAAGCTCTTGCAAATTTTTTCGGTGTCGATGGAAGGGAGATGCTCCAATCAGAGGTTCTGACACGCATATGGGAATACATAAGATTCAATCATCTTGAGGTTGGCAAATAATCTATGGCAACTTTCACCTTGTTGCTTGCTAACCATTCACTATGCATTGAGTCGTCTATCTGCCGTAATACAAAAAACATTTTCCAGATTTCCATCATACTTTTGGAACTTTTTACTTTTCTTTCTCATTTAAATAAAATGAATTCTAGAACTATTCATTTCATAATTTATACACCTGAGGAGTTTAAAAGAAAGTCTTTTCGTTTTATGTAGAGTATTATTGATATGTCTGTTCGTTTTATGGAGTTGTCTGGTGGTTAAAAGAGTCTTGAGTAATTAAGAGGTGATGGATTCAATCCATAGTGGCTACCTACTTAGGAATTAATTTTCTTGACACCGTCTAAATGTTGTAGAGTTAGGTGATATGTTCCATGAGAATAGTTGAGGTGCACGTAAACTGGCCTAAACACTGACGGATATAAAAAAATAAATTTGCAAATATATACATTTGTATGTAGGACCTGATACCAGTCCTTTATTTGTAAAATACTGCATACAAATCTTAAAAACTTTTTTTTTTTTTCATTATCATTCACTTATATTGAAACGACCTTGTCTCTTCTCATGTGTTTCGGTATCTTAAAAACAGGATCCTCTAAACCCGATGGCAGTGTTGTGCGACGCGAAACTCCAAGAACTGTTTGGTTGTGAAAGCATTTCTGCACTGGGTATCCCAGAAGTCTTAGGCCGCCACCATATATTTAGGAGATCATGATAGCTAATCTTCTAGGAATGGTTAGTGCATTCTACCTTTATTATATTGAGTTGAATCCTACACCTGAGAGTAATTTTCTCTATCCCTATTATTGCTATCTAACTTCTTTGTTGGCTTCATTATCATTCACATTTTTTTCAAAAGCATATTATTTGAACAATTGAAACTTCTCAGTGTTGGAGGCTGCGTTTTCTCGGTATTATGACCATGGTCCGTGCGAATATTCAATCGGATTCTGTTCTACTGTTTGCTAGGAAAGATAGTCATAAAGAGAAAATGAAAGGAAAAACTTTAGAATTGATTATAGTATCATATCAATTCACGGTTAATTATTCACCTAGGATTTTAAACTTGAAAGACAAGCCCTGACATGGAAAGTATGTACTAGAAACTGAGTAGTCTGACTTACTATACCACCAGGAAAGGTTAAAAACACACGTAGTTCACAAAATATATCAACCTAGGACTTGGAAACTCAATTGGAACTAGAAAAACAAGTTAATAATTAGAGGTCGGGGCCGGGATCTCGTATAAATATCTTGTCTCTAGTTAATCTAAAATAGTTCTAAAAATATAACAGGACAGATATAAAACCATAGAAATACCATGAAACATAGTAAATAGTAATTACTAATTAGTGCTACTCCTGAATATATTCTTGTACAAAGCTATCTTTTTTAGCTTCATTATATGCCTTTTTTGATTTGGAGTGTTGATTTCTGCACTCATAGCTTTCCAACCTTTCAGTAATTTGAATTTCGATCGACTACTGTTTCCTTTTTCCTTCTATAAAAAAGAATAAAAAGAACCATTATGGAGTGACCTAGTGGTCAAGAAAGTCTTAATTTCCTACGAGTTTCCTTAACATCCAAATATTACAGGGTTACACGATATGTCCCGTGATAATAGTCGAGGGATTAGTTTCTTTCTCACTGCTTTTTCAAGCAGTGCCAGCTATGCTGCATACTTACTTTAACCTTTAGTCCAAGAATTTGTTTTTTCTCCTTTCTTTCTTTTTCAAAAAGCACCAAAGTAATGAATGCTGATCTTTGATTGCAGTTGCAGATCGATGGCGTTAACGACGTATATCGCGGCAGTGTTTGTAAAAGTTGACATGTTTTTTTTTTTTTTTTTTTGAATGTTGTAATCAGTGATGATAGTATTTTAGTTTTGAATCATATGTTAAGGTAAGGTAAGTAAGGTGTGAAGAAGATGGGGGCTTATGGCAGAGTTTATTTTGCAATTGCCTGCCAAGTCCTTGGGTGGTTTTCATTTGTCTGACTTGGTATGTAGGTTAGAATGACCTTGGGAATTACTAGTTCTAACATCCATACACTGCTGATGATGGGTCAAATTATTATGTTATCTACTCTAACTAGTTTGTTAAATATATATATGTTTTTATGTAGTAAAAGTTTAGCCTTTACTCTGCTCTGTTACTTTACCTTTAATCTTATCTTTGACTAGTTTAATTGGTTTAGACATATACTCTCGAGTCATAAGTTCGAATCTCCTCCCGAAAGTTGGACGGAAAAACGATAATCTCATATTGGGGCAGCTGTATTGGAACATTGTGTTTAGTTGTGTTTTTTATTCTCAAATTTTGTTCAGATTGACATTTTCTCCCTTTTTTTTTTTGTGTTTGATTAGGTTTGATATATGACTAGTTTTAAAATTTGACAGTCTTTCTTTTTCGTTTTCTTTTTTTATTTTATTTTATTTTTATTAGTACAAATTGGGGGAGGAGACCAACAAATCCTACCTATGCTCGTTCTCAAATAATATGAAAGCCAAATACCAATTTTTGGATTTAAACTGGTGACCGTGGAGTTAGAATGGATTAACATTAAACAAAATAATTAACTGTGCTACCAACTCATTCAGAATAGCTAACTGTGTTACCAACTCATTCGGTTAAAATTTGACTATGTGGAATCTGCATATTGGTGCCTAAAGTTTCATTATAGTCGTTTTAACACTTTGATTAAATATTTTAGAAATAAAGATCTATTTACTGTGTTTGAATCGTAATAATCATGATCCTTTCTCCAAAATAATTACGCTTCATTGAAAAGAGACATTTCATTTGATTAATTTATTGTAACATTTTGATCTTATCATTAGAATATTTTACGAGGCAAATTGAAAACCAATTCATCATTTTGATTGAAAATCCTATATGGTCCGTGAAAATAGATAACAACAAAATTATTCTTAAAGGCGAGAATTAAAAGTAATTAAAAATTATATAAAGAATAAATAAAAATCAAAATAATAAAGTTCTTTTTGTTTGCAATAAGTTAACATTTAGCAGACCAACCATATTTTAGAGAAAACGTTTTGAATTCATAATTTTTGTTATTAGAAGTATATAATTACTTTTTTTAATCCAAAGTAGATGAGGGAGAATGCAAATTTTACATAAAATATGTTGTCAAAATAAGTAAGAGTTAAATAATGATTCTCGAGATCAAACTTGTGATGATTGTGGTTGGTGGGTCGAAGTTTCGATCTGTGTATATTTTTATATGGGAATGTACCAGGACATCTTGTGAACTGATTCATTCAATCTAAAAGGAAATAAATAACTTTCTAGGCGACCAAACAAGCGTAGAGATTTCGATGCGCAAAAATTGTGAAATTTTGATTTCATCTTAATTGAGTTTTTTACGAATATAAACTCATTTCTAAATGAAAAATCGGGAGTTACTCTTTCCATTACCAATTGATTTTGGGTGTAACCTGATATTCTCTAATTCAGTATTAGAGTCGTAAAAGCGAAAAATATAAAATAGAATAGAATTTAAACTCAACCCGTGAGTCACAAAACAGATTGGTTGTTCACGTGAAACATCTAAAACAAAACAAAACTCAAAATCCAAGCTTTTCCCTTCCTATAAAACCCCCCATTTCTCCACCACTTTCAAAACATTCAAACCTTTCCATTTTACCCATCCTAGCAATGGCACCCAACAAGGTTCTAATTCCAGTTCTGTTCTTGCTCCTCGGTCTTCTTTTCGGTGGCGCCGATGGATTTGAACTGTGTCGAATCGACACTAAAGAACTCGACGCTTGTCGATCTGCCGTGACCCCGCCCGAGTCCCAGCCCTCTACTGCCTGCTGTAGCGTGGTCCGTCGTGCTGACCTTAAGTGTCTTTGCAAATACAAGGCTAGCTTCCCGGCCATGGGCATTAACACTGCCGATGCCTTGGCTTTGCCTCCTAAATGTGACGTCCCACTCCCACGCGAGTGTAAACTTTAGACCTCCTTTGGTAAGTCACAAACACCCTCTTACCTTTCAAAAAATAAATGATATCGAAGGACGGGTGACAAATACCGATTCTCGAACATGTTACGTTGGTGTTGAATTTATTTACAACCAAACAATAAAACTATTGTAATAAGAGTCAAATATTTAGTAGGTAGTTAGATTGAGAATTTCTACTTATAACCATTATCTTCAACGGGATTATATATATATTTTTTTTTTTTATAAGGAGTTTACAAATATAAGTTATTTCTTGATGACAAATATAATATGTGAATTATTAAATGAGATTGTATATTTTTAATGACATGTTAATTTATAAAATATATTATAAATATATATTCTTCATTTTTACATTGTATATAGTTTTGATAAATTGGTATCATCAAAACTAATGAGCTTAACACATTGACTCTTTGTGGCAGGTCTATATTGGAGTGAACCTTGATGTGGGCATGCAATTTTAAGAAGATGGGGTACTTTTATTTAATTTTCAGTATTTCTTCATTGCAATGTGTGTTCTTTGCCATCTTTGTTTAGAGATGAAATCTAGTGATATTTCATGTGTTTGTGTGTACTCTTTTTAAGAAAGCCTTTTGTCTTATGATCTTGTAATGTGTACCCTCTTTTAATATTTTAATGGAAAAGTTTATATAATTTAACATCTCTCTCATCACACATGAGTTCACATCTATCACCTATTTAGATATATAGAAATGTTTTTTACTATTTTCTTTTAGTATATTTTCAGAAAAATGAGATAAATATCAATTTCGGAGATCAAACTTGTGACCTTGAGATTGTACTGATTTACGACCAAATAACGAAACAATTGCATAACTAACCTATTTGGTGTTTTTACTATTTTTTTTAATCAAACGTTTTTAATCCTTAATTATGTTATAAGTTTACTATCAAGATTTTTTTTACCACCTCTTAAATGAAATATAAATTAAACTTTGGTCACTAACCAACTTTTAAAAACAAAAATAAACTTTGGAAAGCTGTTTTTTTTGTTTTTAAAAGTTGGTTGGTCTTCCCCTACTTTCTTAAGGAAAGATGTATACAAATTATAGGAAATTTGAGAGAAAAAAGGCTTAAATTTGAAAAACCAAAAACAAGAAACCAAATGGTTATCAAACGGGGCTTAAATACTTATAATTGTTTTTTTCTTTTTTAGTTGAACAACAATTGCGTTGGAAGTTTTCTAACTAGTAACCTCATATTTTATTCTTTTTTGTTACTAAGTCATATAAGATGACACTTAAACAGTGTTCTTTTTGACATTGATAATAAATTGTTTGAGATGCTATTATTCAATAAAAAGTTGTTTGGTCAAATAATATTGACATCTTCAAAATCATTGAAGATTGTTTCTTGAATATTTCGTTTTCAATTGTGAATTCATAATATATATTACTGGTAGGTAGATATTACACTAATGCTAGTTGATTGTTTGCTATATAAAAAAATTGTTTAAATTAATAATATTTAGAACGGAAAAATTAAATATATAATTTTTTTTGTTACTATGTTGTATAAGATACAATTAAAATTATGTTTAAATATATACAATTAAAATTGTTGCTATCTTAATCGATCAACACCCTTTGTGGGATCTAGGTTAGCGAGCAGTTAGGCACCGTAACCCGGCTTCTGGTTCATCCCGCATCGCCAGTTCTGCTTACCAAAAAATGGCCCATTTGGAGCTCTCGATTCCGTGGTGCGGCTCAACGAAGCAGTCGCACCGTCCTACCTATTTAAAGTTTGATAATAGGTCGAAGGTGTTGTGCCCCCGATGCCTCTAATCATTGGCTTTACCCGATAGAACTCGCACGCGGACTCCAAGTATCCTGAGGCAAACTTCGGAGGGAACCAGCTACTAGATAACTTTAGTTCTATAAATTTTAAGAATTATTTAGATGGTATTCTTGTTAAAATATAAATCTAAATATTATCGATTATTATTAAAGTTCAATAAAGATTTCGAAAAAGAAAATCCTTCCAAACTAACAAAAATATACTAATTTAAAGATATGTATGATTTTTTTTCCTCTGAATTCTAATACTTATATGATTTAAACATTCAAAAGTGATGTTATATATGATCTTTTTTAACCATTAAAAGGGTAATGTGATTTCTCATCGACTTTTTCTTTCAATTTTTTAATATTCATAAGTGTCGAATCAAACTTATTAACATGACGACATATAGTGTTAACTACTTTTAAAGTAAAGATGACAATTAAAATAATGTATCAACAATAACTATCATGGAGTAACCTAATTTGTCATAAACGGTTTTGGAGTGCATAAGGTGATGAGTTCAAATCACATGGTGGCCACCTACTTAAGAATTAATTTTAAATTAGTATTTACGAATTTCTTTAGTTGATGTGTGTTTGTGCACGCAAGCTAGCCCGGACAGTCAGTCACGGACATCAAAAGAAAAAATAATAATAAAAGAAATGTATCAACAGCTTCCCACTTGTAGTAAAAGAACATAAGGAGTTTTTGTCTTCATCTCACATGGATAGATTCCCCTCCACAAACTTGTGACTAGAAATGAGAGAATCTATCCAAACCAACCACAATTTCATTTTTAACATTATTTGTTCATACATGTGTGATTTAATTTTTAGGTAATATTTTGTTTTTTTTAACTCAGAAAAATAAAATAAAATAAAAACTTACACAATAAAGATTCTCTTTTTTTCGCTTTTCTTCTAATGAGTTTATTTTTTCTCTTCGCTTTTGATCTTTGTAAAGCTCACAGTCCAAGTATTTTCTTGGCATTCAAGTTTGTAATTTACTTTAATTCATTTATATATGGGTTGTTTTCTTTTTAATAAATATATACATGTGTTAGATGTTTTTTTAAAAAATTAAGGATAAATTTATTCAACTATCAATCATTTATTTATTTTAGGGGAAAACTAATATTGCATGCAATTAGGGGGTGGGAATGGTAATAAAAAAAGAATAGAAAGGGGGAATGATTCTTGGTGGCCCAAACACGAGTAACCATCCCCCATTTCATCCTCCTTAATTTTGATGACCCAAACATCCCTTTAAAGATATTTTCTTAATGACAAATTGACAGCACAACTATTCTAAGATGTCAAAAACTAAAATTTCAAAACATTTTACATGGGTCGGTGACTCGTTTGCTTATCTGGTTTGATGTTTATCCATTTCCACTTCACGCCCCACGGTCACGAGTTCGATCCGTCAATATTTGCAATCTAGTTCTCCCAACTTGTATTAAAAAAAAAAAAAGAAAAAAAAAACATTTTTCCAACAAAAACAATTTAAGTGTTGCAATATACCATGAACAATTGTTGCCCAAAAATTAGTTAGTCAGGGAGTCTCGTTGTTCGGTCGGTAGATGGAGGTGCAGAGACAATGCCTCCATTATGAACATATTTAATAAAGTAAAAAAAACAAAAAAAAGTTATTGTTATATATTTCAAAATTTATCCTAGAATTTAAAAGCCGCAACTTAGTTTTTTAAAATTACAATTTAATCACTAAAATGTTATAAAATCTCATAGTTATTATTGTCGCAATCGTTAGCGAATTAGGTAGTCATAATTTGTATCGAAAGGGTCAGTAATATCACGCAGTAATTTTATTGTTGGGTTGTAAACCAGTTCAACATCAGCATCTTAAGTTCGAACCCTAAAAGAGTCGGTATTGTAATCTCCTCCTCCCATTTATACTAAAAAAATAAAAAATAGTCACAATTTGTTAACCAAACATGAATAAAATCTTCGTTTGTATTTAATTATTAATATGGATTGAGTCTTTGATTATACGGGTACAAAGAAAAAAGCTCAAAAAATAACTTATTTTGGTGACTTGATCTCCTGAATTTGGAGTGTAGTATCAATTGCTATCAAAGACTTTCACCGACATTTCAATAATACTCAATTTAATTTATGGTATGTTTTTTGAATTTACATTTATATTTATTTTCTTTTATAAATTGATTTTATGTCAATATAAAAATAACAAATTTATCCATATATTAAAATATAAAATGAGCTTAGTTATTATGTAGTCCGTACTAATAATAATACTTATTATTATTGTTATTATCATTTTTTACTTCAAAGACTAAAATTAAGATCATTAAAACGTTATTAACTTAAAATAAACATTTTTCAAATATAAAAGTGTTTGATTTTGGAAAATAAGTACTAAATAGAAATTAAATATACCTCAAATTTAAGAATTAAAAATATATAATTTTTAAAAAAATTATTATTTTTAGTACAAATTAGGAGTGGGAATTACAAATGTGTAACTCATGAGAGTACCAATCATTTTAGCATTAAATTAAAATTTCTAAAACATAATTAAAATTAAAATTTATTTTGAATCGAATTAGTAATTCGACGAAAAAGGTATTTTTGTGCCAATTATATTGTTTTGTTTGCAAACCTAAAATGGATATATGATTTGTAAATGTTGAGTTGTTCCTAACGGGACCGACCACACAAATGGCAATTGATTAAGAAGAACCAATCATAGAGTGCCACGGAATCACTTGACAGCTTGTTTAGGACGTGGGCCCCACTCTAATGCTGTCTCCCGTGTTCTACGTGGAAAACCCACCGCAAGTTTTCCATGTTTTGGTTTTTTTTTTTTTTTTTTTTTTTTTTTTTTTTTTTTACTTGTTCCCTACGGAACCGAGCCGCTCTCGAAACTATTTTAGAAGGTCGAAAAATTATTGGTTTATGGTCATACATTAATGACTCGAAGTTATTATTGTTGTTGAAACTATTCAACAATTTTTTATAATATAGTTTATAAAACTCATCATAACCAACGGATTATATATATTTAAATTTTTCGTTGAATTAAAAAAAGTTGCTAATAATGAGAAATAATATTTGTTGCTTATAACGAGAAATAATTAATGCTATATGTGATCTTTTTCATGTTCTTAAAAAAAACATTAGATGATATCAAAATCTACATTTATAGAGTTTCGTTTTGTTTTTTATTATTCGCGAAAACTAATACATCTAATTTGAAAGGAAAAAATATATTCAAAATGTAATTTTCTATCATACCAACTAATTTATGATTTCTTACCTTGTTGAATTTTTATAAAAAGAAAATTGATTGGAAATTCAACTTTTGTCCATATTTATTCATTGTGATATATTTTAACTTTTGAAGTTGTAGTGGGGATTTGGTTTCCTCTCTTATCATCCCTACACCCCTCATTCATCTTTCTTCTTTACCTTCCTCAACTAATCCTCCCATGTGTAGAATTGTGTAAATTAACATCATACTTTCAAAAGCTAATAAATAGAGGACTGGTAGGTATGTTTCTAAAAAAGAAAATTGTTGGATGTTTACACATATCTAGCTACATGTGTGAGAGGATTGTTTAAATAAGGCAATGCGAGAAAAAGAGAGGGAGGATGAGAGAGATCATGAATGAATCATACCGCATTCGAATGAGTGAGATCTGCAAAGTTACAAAAGTCATGGTCAAGAAAGACTTGAGAGAATTGATATATAATACATATACCAATAAGGTGTACATTTCTTTTCGATGACTTAAATCGTAAAAAGATCAAGGTCAAAATTACTTAACTGTTAAACATTATAAGTTAAGTGATATGAGAACTTTCTAATGAAGCATGCGAGTGAGGATAAAATATTATGAAAAGATTGTGTTGGTCTGTACGAACAGTCTTCACTCTCAGAAGCGTTTCTAAGTCCCCCTATTTCTTCTCAATTTTCTACCTAAAGAGAGATTTTATATCAAACTCCATCCAATGGAAAAGTTGAAGATGAAAGAAAAATGAAAAAAATATCCATTTATTAACTTTTTAAACCGAATATTGATATTATATAAATTGCTTGAGTTTTTGTGTGTGTGTGTTTTTTTAAAAAATCTAATTCAAATTCAATATTTAAAAATTTAAGAACCAAAATTAAATAAGCAACAAAATACAAGCATCAAAATACCATTTTAAGCAAAATGATTAAATCACTACCAAAAATATAAAAAGTCATTTTCAAAAAGCTCCTCTGCAAAAGCTTCTTTCTCTATAACTTTCATCTTCATCAATCCAGTGATCACCGGCGTTCTTCTTCCGATCAACAGCTGTTCATTTTCCGGCGGAGCGGTCCTGAAGTTCGCCTGAGCTTCCATGAGCGTCTGGAAGAACCTTCCGGCTATGTGTTCTTCTCCTCGCACTTTCCTTGTGCTGCTTTCTCTGCTTCTTCACTCGCTTGTGGCGCCGGTCTCTGCTAAGGAATCTAATAAAACTTCTCCATGGAAGACTCTGAGTGGTGAGTTTATTGCACGTTTTAATCTCTACAAACTTGAATGATTTTAGTTTTCTCGATTTCATTTTCGTTTTGCTCTGTGAATCGTTAGGAGATGAAAGGCTAGTTAACTTGTTGTGTTGGAAGAAGTTTGAAATGTATTCGCAACTGTTAGTGGCTTGGTGGAGTTGATTTCTACTCGTTTAGTATTTTGTAAATGACTTCAAATTTGAACCTGGAGATTTTCAGTTTTGTTATGAAAACCGAAGAACAATCATAAAAGAACGTGAGAGAAAACACACCGAAGAGAGAATGGTGTTTTTAAAGAGTTGACGAATACATAATATCGAAATACAGAACGTGTTATATCCCTGCACGCTTCAGTTTTGTTATGAAAACGAACAACAATCAAAGGAAAAGAGTAAAAGAACGTGAGAGAAAACACATTACGTGGTTCACTAATGATATGTTGCCTCCGTGCACGGTAAGAGGAAAGAATGATTTTATTAAGGAGACAACGGAATATAGAATGTCGAAATACAGAATGTGTTAGATCCCCGCTCGCCGACCTTGCAGCGAGACTCCCAACTATTTAATCGTGGAGCATCAAACAGTTTAAGAGATATCTCAACAAGTTTTTATTTTCCTAATTGTTTTGTAGTGCATTTCAGAAGGTTATTGTAGGCTGTTAGGTATTGGAGTTTGAATTTGAGTTTTGCTTTGGTTTGCACTGCAGGAGAGCAGCCATTTGTTGTAGCTCGCGGTGGATTTTCAGGGCTGTTTCCTGATTCGAGCGCGGATGCTTACGCTTGTGCACATTCAGTTGGTATTTATGGTGTGATCTTATGGTGTGATGTGCAGTTAACTAAAGATGGAGTTGGAATTTGTCTCCCAGATCTGAGGCTTGACAATGGCACTGACGGTTTGAATGTTCTTGGGGAAAATCGCAGCAGTGTGTATCTTGTTAATGGAGCTCGTACCAAGGGATTGTTTACAGTCGATTTCAGTTTCGAGGAACTCGAAAACGTTACTCGTAAGTTTAAGCTATCGACTCTGTTCTTTTTTGTATCACTTACTATGCTCTACCTTATGTTGAAAATTGTACGATCTCTGTTGTTATGATCCTCTTTGTAAAATTTGCCTCTCATTTTTTAAAATTTTAAACGAGGGTTCTATTTTGGAAAGATCGGAAAAGTTATTGCTCAGATTTGAAATTTTTACATTCAATTTTTTCCATCTTTGGAGAGAAATTCCAGATGTTTTTTGTTTGTTTTGTTATTGTGTATCCAAGAGTATTAAGGATATATAAATTTTAAGATCTAAATCCAACAGTTTTATTGAAATCGCATAATTGTGCAGTTTCATTGAAATTATCTGTGACAGATCAACTACACTTAGAAACAGTTGTTTCTTTTCTTAAAAAAAAAAACTGATTCATAAAACACGTCCAACCCAAGGAATCCTTCGAGCACAATAGACACACTCCCCTCCTTTTGGAGGATTTACCCCTTCTTTGTAACCCATTGTAATTTCATACATCAAAGAAATTGTTTAGGATCATGTTCAACCATTGAAAATTTATCTAACGTGAATTACTGTCTAGCTAGTTTCTATTATTACAATGAATATGGTATGTCCCCAAGGGGTGACATAGTAGTTGAAGTTTGGGTTTCGAAGGTGCGCTCCCTTCAAGGTTCCAAGTTCGAGAATCATTTGCGACATTAATTTGTAGACATTTTCTATATATCTATTTCTTCGATTTCTCCTAGTGCTTGGCCTAGGGATGGACGTGGTTACATGATTCACTAATGATGTGTTAGTTACGTTCACTAGCAACGAGACCCCGAGTAAGTAATTATGGGGCATCTTCAAGGCATATCTCAACAGAATTAACATTTCATGCAGAAAACTTCAACATTGAACTTAGCCCTGGAGATTATTATTAATAATTATTATTATTACTATTTTAATTTCTAAATTTTTCATCTAGTTAACCCATTGATAACTGCGATAATGAGATATTTCGTTAAATTGCCTGACAAGTGGACTTAACTGGGCAGTTACTCAAGGTATCTATTCTAGACCTAACCAGTTTGATGGCAATGGATATTTTATTCTCACTCCGGAAGATGTGGTCAAGCAGATCAAAGCATTAAGACTTTGGCTGAATGTTCAGGTAATTGTATTGAATTTACGTGCATATGCACTAATGTTCATTATTTTCTGCATAAGGTGTTAGGCTGTACTTTCAACCGTCTTCATTTTGTTACGATCCCACAATTCTCCCACATTGAAAAAGTTTAGAGTCCAACAAGCATTTATAAAATAGGTGGACTACTTCTCTCATCACTAATTCGTTTTGAGATGGATGTCTACACTATCTAATATATTTGACTGTTCTCCTTTATTTCTTTTTGCAGCATAATGCATTCTACACTCAACAAAACTTGAGCATGAGAAACTTTGTACTTTCCGTAACCAAACACATCGTTGTTGACTATTTATCATCACCAGAGGTGGGATTTCTTAGAAGTATAGCCTCAAATATTAATCCTAACACAACAAAGTTGATCTTTCGGGTTTTAAGACCAACCGATATCGAGGTTACCACTAATCAGACATATGATTCTCTCTTACGCAATCTCACTTTCATCAAGACATTTGCTTTTGGAATTCTTGTTCCTAAGACTTATATATGGCCCGTTGATAAAGATGGTTACATACAACCTGCAACCTCTCTTGTTTCTGATGCTCATAAAGCAAACCTGGAAGTTTTTGCATCAGAGTTCAATAATGACGCTCTAGTAAGCTACAACTACAGTTATGATCCCATAACTGAATACCTGTCTTACATTGACAATGGTAATTTTTCAGTTGATGGTGTGCTCACTGATTTTCCAATTAGTCCATCGGCAGCTATTGGTAAGTCGTCATATTCCATCTCATCTATATGATGTTCATGAGTGATAATTTTAAGCATATATAAAATTTAGAGGAATTCGCCAAACCACTTTTGACCTATAGGAATTATAGTCACTCCAACTTTCAATTTAACCAATTACTTCTCCGAACTTAAGAAATTTGACCATTAAGTTCTTAAATATTTCATAATGTACAAACTATTGACTATAATGACTTGTCAATAAGCGTAATAGCTCAACCAAGATAAGCGTATGTCATGACTAAGAGGTCATGGAATTGACCCAATTTTATAAAGCTATAAAATTTTATAGTTTTATAAAATTTGAAAACTACAATACTAACCATTTAAAATTTGTGTTTTCCTCTTGAAGTTCAGGTGTCATCTTGATTCAAAGAAATACGAAACTGATGTCAAGAATTTATATTTTATTGTAATAATCTTATATTCTGAGAGAAATTTTGTGTTGGCGAGGTTGTGTGCTATTTTATGGTGTCTAAGTAGAGAGAAATAATAGAATGTTTAGAGGGATGGAGAGTTCTTGGGAAAATATATGGGCCCTCGTTAGATTCAATGTTTCTCCGTGACCAATCATTTTTGTAATTATTTCTTAGGGGTCATTTAACTTGATTGAAAACCCTTTCTTTATGTGGTCTCCCCTGTTTGGGATGTGTTTTTTGTATGCCCTCTTTGCATTCTTCTTTCATTTTTTACTCAATGAAAGTTTGTAAGACCAAGCTTTCGACTACCGTGTCACTCCTTGGACTAGGATGTTCTTTTTATTATTTATTGTTATTACGGAAGTTCTCGGTATTGATTGATATAGTTCTAGTTAGCCAACTTTTGATTTAAACATCACCGAATCACACTTTATATGGATGTAAATGTAATCAGTTAATCAAACTTAACAACTTAAGACAACGTGACTGCTTCAGCATAATAACTCAATAGGCGTTTTCTGCTTCTTCATTTGATTAACATTAAAATTTCATAAAATTGAAGATCTTTTCTCTGATGGTCCAGGTTGTTTTGCACATTTGGATGATAAGGCAAAAGGTGAAGGTATGCCAGAATTGTAGTAGTAGTTTCTGTAACATTCTCAAAATTAGTTTACATGTTAATGCTAGGAAAGGCTGAATGATTGTTTGACTGAAGACGTCCTAACATCAGTTTTGATATATATATATATATATATATTATTTGTTGAGATATTATTTGCGAGTGAGGATGACATTCTGTATTCGTTATCTTCTTAATAAAAATGTTCTCTCCTCTCCTTTGCTCGTGAATGTAGCTAACACATTGTTAGTGAATCACGTAAATTCTATATATTTTCTTCCACGTCTTTTTTATAGTTTTCTCTTTGATTGTTGTTGCCGTTTTCATAACAATATTATTCTCCTTTTCCAGACAAGCCTTTGGTTATTTCCAAATATGGAGCCAGTGGAGACTTTCCTGCTTGCACAGACTTGGCGTATTCCAACGCTATTTCAGATGGTGTAGAAGTGATTGACTGTCCTGTTCAAATGTCAAAAGATGGAACACCATTTTGCATGAGCTCAATCAATCTTATAAATAGCACGACAATTGTTCAAACATCATTCAGTAATCGTTCACGAAAAATTCTCGAAATTAGTCCTAACGATGGAGTCTTTTCTTTTGACTTAACATGGGAAGAGATTCAAGGCCTGACCCGTAAGTGGAGTCGATTCTGAATTTTAATACACATGTCTTCATTTTTCATCCCTCAGCTTATTTGCTACCACTGGGCCCTGGGATTAAACTTGACTGGACTAGCTAGAATATTATGGCCATGTTCTTGATGAGTTGCTTTTTTACCTTTTGAGATGAAATTGACTATTTGATAAATTTGTAATATTAGATTGCTTAAAACTTTCTTTTAGCTTGTTTTGAACATCTCAAGCAAATGAATTGAAGATGTTGGGTAAAACTGTGAATGCAATTATGATTTAGTTAGTTTATGATTCATAGAAATATAACTTGGTTAGAGAGTTGGGATATCTTTTCTCTGAAGTAGAACATATCTGGGTCTTTGCAATTCCACCAGTGATGACTACATCATTTATTGTTCTATCATCTCATAGGAATTGGCTGTGGATCATTTGATAGCATTTGTAGAATTTAGAAACAATGGTGCAGGTGTTAGCTTGCAATGCTTGTGTTTTGCAAGAACCAATAAGAAATGCTAATATCTTTATCATTTATTTTCAACTGCAGCGTCAATATTGAACCCTTATTTCAGTTACTCATTGTACCGAAACCCAAGGTTCCAAAACAGTGGGAAATTCTTAACGCTACCTGATTTCTTGGCCTTGGCAAAGAATGCTAGCTCTCTTTCTGGTGTCTTGATCCGTATTAAGGTTAGAGTTTTTTTTTTTTCAAAATTAAATTGCAGCATGTTTAAGATTCTTGGTATACGAACGTGAAATCATTTGCTATGAATAATAACCTGCTTTGTACACTATATCTTTCTTCATTAAAGGGATTTGATAGCTAGCTGTGGGAAATGTAAAATAGATTGTGCTGAGGGTGGAAATTTGAATATATGGATGACTAGATTGTGCTATGGGCCGAACACTACACTGTGAGGCTCAATGCGGGAAACTAAGACTCGATTTGATAACCATTTGATTTTTTATTTTTGGTTTTTGAAATTTAAGCTTTTGAATCCTAACCAAATTTCAAAAACAAAAACAAACTTTTGGAAGCTTTTTTCTTTTTTTCTTTATAAATTTTGATTTGGTTTCTACAAATATAGGTAAGATGTAGATATCCATATAAAAGAAAACATATGATATTATAGTTGTTGTAGGCTTAAATTTCAAAAACTAAAAACTAAGGCCCCGTTTGATAATCATTTGGTTTTTTGTTTTTTGTTTTTGAAATTTAAGCCTACAACAACTATCTTATCATATATTTTTTCTTACTTGGATATCTACATCTTACCTATATTTGTAGAAACCAAATCAAAATTTAGAAACAAAAAAAAGTAGCATCCAAAAGCTTGTTTTTGTTTTTGAAAGTTGGTTAGTATGTACTAATGCACATACTTTCTTAAGTAAAGATGGATACATTGTAGAAAATGTGTAACACATTATAGTAAATTTGAGTAAGAATAGGCTTAAATTTCAAAAACAAAAAACAAAAAATCAAATAGTTATCAAACGGGGCCTAAAAAAATGGTTATCAAACAGAGACTAAAGTTTTGGATAGCTTCCTACCCCTAAGAAATATCAATTCATGATTCATGTTTTTGGCCAGCACTCGATTTAGTGTTGAATAGTCGGTCTTTTCTTCAAGGCTTTAACTATCTTTAGAAACTAACAAAACATGGAAGTTCATGTGATTTTATTTTTATTGATGAAATATTGTCTCATTTGCTTCTCAGAATGCTGCCTACCTCGCTAAGGAACAGGGTTTAAGTGTAACAGATGCGGTCCTTGATTCCTTGAGCAAAGCTGGTTATGATAATCAGTCAGCACTGAAAGTATTGATTCAGTCTCCAAATAGCTCCGTTCTAAAAAAATTTAAAGAGGAAAAGAAAAATTACGAGCTTGTTTATGAAGTGGATGAGACAATTGGTGGTGTGCTTAAAGAAACTGCTGAGGACATCAAGAGTTTTGCTGACTCTGTGACTATCAGCAAGGACTCTGTCTTTTCTCAAAATCAGCTATTTCTCAATTTAACTACACATGTTGTGAAGGAGCTGCGATCAGCTAACCTCTCTATTTATGTGGAAACATTCAGCAATGAATTTGTCTCTCAAGCATGGGATTTCTTCTCAGATGCAACACTAGAGATCAACACATATGCCATGGAAGCCGATATTGATGGAGTCGTCACCGACTTTCCAAAGACATCTGCTAGATATAAAAGTAAGAATCTTCCTTCCAGTAATCTAGATTAATATGCTTCCAATTGCAAGCTCTTTGCTCTTCATTTTCTTCAACCGTGCTAATGGTAACTCGTAACGACCCGGCCTGTAACCGTACTACTTAAAGTTGAACGAGCGCACTTAAGCTTAGCCATTTTCCATTTGCTCAAAGAGAAACACCACATGCCCCTACGTTTTATGCTTCACCCCCGATGCCTGGCACACACTATGAGGAGCGCACTCCTCTGAAGAGGAAATTCTGTCGAAATTTTTACAGATTTCTAATGCATGTTAATAACCTCCGTGGTATAGCCTTACGGTTATGGACCGGATCGTTACATAACCCTAACACATTCATATATTGACTGTTTATATAACCAGTAGTGTTCCACTAGAAAGGCTATGATGATCAGGAACTGGTCGTTGATATCTAGTTGTATGCAAAAAAAAAAAAAAAAAAAAACTCTGCTTTGTATTTTAGTTTTAAAATCGATACGGCCTAAGTTTATATCAAAACTCACTCCTGATATTCAAGTATTCGTATTCAACCTTACTCTCTGAATACAAAACTGTAAGCATTACTGCATTAGTACTTTGGAATATTGAAGAGTATTTTCAAGTATTGTCATTGTATTACTAAAGGTCCAAAGGACATGGAAGAGAAAATGAGTTCAAGTCAGGACAACCAGCTATCTAGAATATAACATCCTATGAGTTACGTCAGCAACTAAATATAGTATGGTTAAGTGGTTGTTCTATGAGAATAATCGGTGTTGCAAGTTGACACTCCTAGTTAATAAAAAGTTTACCTACAATTGTATATTTCTTGGCTTTATTTGTTACAGCACACATCATGCAGGAACTTGCAGCTACAACTACATAATGCCATTGAAATGTTTTGAGCTTGGTCACTAATATATTTGTTTGAAACAAAATGCAGAGAACCGATGTTTAACAATGAAAGAATTACCTGAATACATGGATCCTGTCTGGCCTGGTAGCTTGTTGCAAATAGTCACTAAGGAGTACATGCCTCCACAAAAACCTCCGAGTCCGACTCTTGATAACGAAGACGTAGCCGAGCCACCGTTGCCTCCGGTCTCAAGAGCAGCACCTTCAACTCCTTCACGCAATGGACAGCCTAAGCTTGGAGCTGGGACAGGCTTCTTGTTCTTGAACCTTGCTATACTTTGCATTGCTCTTCTTCCATTCTGAGAAACATAGCAGCAGGTGCTTCGACGATCGTTTCGACTGTAAATCTCGTATCCTTATTGCGTTCTAGAATCGAACTTCGCCAGTCCATCTTTTTTTCTTTTCGATTCGGTATTTAATTCTTTGAACTTTCTGTCTGTAGGTATCTTTATAGTGCCTTCTTCTCCCCCATGTTAAAAACATCATTCTTGAGAGGTACATTCATGATGGATTGACTTTATTTGCAACCAATCTTCCTATATTTGCACATTTTTACTGTTGTAACTTGTCAGTTATGTTTGTGATTAGTTTCTTTGTTGTGTTTATCCAAAATTTTCCAAATTTTCACTTTAGCTCTGATGCAAATATAACAATAATGAAGTATTATGTCAAATGTTTTATAGATTGGGGGTCCAATTTTCCATTTTTCAATTAACTTGTATTAAAGAGGTCTAATAATCTATTAGCATTAAAAAAAAAAATCCTAATGTTAGGCAACATGGAAACCTTTGGCTTGAAAAAATAAACCATTGGCTTAATTTAATTTTTGGATAATCTTGAATGGTCAATATATTTTTTTTAAAAAAAAAGAAAAAAAAAAACGTGGGAGAATGTTAGCCTTTTAGGATTTTATTATTGAGAAATTTTTCCATGGCACCAAACCAACCAAACACGGCATAAGATTAAGGTTTGAAAGTGAAAATGTGATTCATCATAAAATAATTTGGTGGTCAAATATAGTTATTACTTACGAAATTATCCTAAACAAAAAGAAAGAAAATGCTAAAATGAGCATAATGGACATATATTCTCTTTCAATTTTTCATCACACATTTTTTTTGAACTTAAGAAAATAAGGAGACAATCTAAATTATACAACAAATGCAGGATAGGATATGAAGATTGTACCTCTTGCCTCGAGATAAATAGAACACGTCAATCATCACTTACTTGAATTCATATAAATAGTATGAGATTTTATTTAAAAACCAATTAATAATGAGAGAAATAGTTCATCTATATTATAAATATAGTCTCATTACTTTTTCAATCTGAGACTCTCAACAATTCACTCTTTATAGTTGTAAAAGTTAAAGTTGAGATTAAAAAGGTATCAAGATGGTTTTTACAATATTTTTTTTTTTTTTTTTTAGTTTAAATTTTGTATTTTGGGTTCATTGAGAATTTAAACTTGCAACTTCTTAATTGAGAATTGACAGAGGAATTGAATTTACTTTGAATTTATTTAACATTTAAATGTATGAATGTAATTAATGATCATGAAGTAACTCAAGTGGTCAAAAAGAGATTTTCAAATGTTGTAGAGTCAAATGATATATCATGTAACATTAATTGAGAGGTGCGTATTCGGATAATCACAAATACATATAAAAAATTTAACTAATGATTTACGTATAACATGAGGTCATTGAAAAGAAAATGATGCAAATAAACATTTGTTGTTGCAAAAAAAAAAGAACAAGATTTGCAAGACAAACCAAGACCTACACAAGCTGGGATATCTAAGTTAGTAAAAAGAAAGAGAATTTAAGATGGTGGATAGTATGGAAAGTTCAAAAGATGCTTAATAAAATGAACTAGATACTCTTGAAAAAGAGAATCAAAATATTCATTTTTTTTAGGATTTGTGTGAGGTCTCCTCCTTCCCTCCTAATTTATTGTACTAAAATAAAGAGGATTTTTATTGAATTCTTAAAAAGAAATAAATTCTATGTATATCAAAATTTTAGAAAAAAATTAAACATAACAAAAATCGGTTCTAATACATATATTTCCCTATTTCAGTCATTGTTGTTTAGTGATCGGAAACAATCCGGAAAATAAAAATAAAAATAGAGAATAAAATTGCCAAAACCAATAAATAATTCTTAGTTTAAGTTCTTATAATTTCATATATATATATATATATATATAAATTGAATAGCATTTTCATAAGATTGAGATTTGTATCTTCCATTCCCTCTATATTTGATACACTATATTTTTTTTTTTAATATCCGTAACTGTCTGGGCTCGCTTTCGCGCACCTCGACTAATGTTACGAGACTGAAATTAATACCTAAGTAGGTAGCCATCATGGAGTTTGAACCCACCATTTTATGCATCACAAGACTTTTTTTGACCAATTGAGCTACCCCATGATAATTAAATGAGAATCAAATATCGATTATTAGAATATTATATATCACTATGATATTGAACTGAATTATCACAAATAATAAAACAAAGACACGATTGATTATTTTGGTTAAAATAAAAAATAATTAAAAGGTCATGTGTTCGATCTTCAAATTTCAATTATCGTAAATCTCAATAAAAATAAAATAAAATAAAAAGACCAACCTTACTTCATTATTAAAAAAAGAAACCCCACAAAGATAAAATTGAAAACTCACTTTTGAACCAAATAAAAAAAGACAACAACACTTTTGTCACAAGATCAATGGCTAGAATTTGAACTCCAAAAACACCTCATCACAACGCCAAGCTGACGTTCTTACAAAACAAATAAACAAACCAAAAATTGAAGAAAGAGAATGAATCCCAAAAGAAAAGAAAAACCCAAAAATCCCCATCAAATTCAACCCTTTCATATCATATTTTAAGCCATGGAAGTCTCTTTTGGCAACCCACTTCTTCTTCTTCAACCCCTTATTTCCCCCTTTGACTTCCCCAAAATTTTTCAATTTCCTTATAAATTCCTTTCATCTTCGCCCAATCTTGCATTCCGTGTTGAAGTTGAAGGAGAACAAAAATGGTGGAGAAAGAGAATCAATGTGCTGTTGTTACAGAGCCTCGTCTTGTGGCTAGAAAGTTTCTGGCTAGGCCTCAGCATGAGGGCTTGGGCGCCATTGTTAGAAGGAGCATTGGAAGGTAATGAAATGTTCTTGTTAGAATGAAATTTTAAAAGGGTTTTGAGTTTTTTGTTGTTTGAATCATGGGTTTCTCTCTGTTTCTTGTTTTATTTGATCCCTTGAATGTACCATTTGAATTAGTTAGTGGAGAGAAAAAACTTGATGGGTTTAGAAGTCTTTTGCAGTTTGAATCGTGGGTCTCTGTTTTTGAATTATGTTAAATCACAATATGAGTTGTGGGATTGGGAATTTGAAACATGTCCTACAAGTCGAATTTGGTTTTTAATTGGGAAGAAAAACTGACTCATTCGTGATTTTGAGGATCACACATCAGAAAGAGATATGTGGGCTACTCCTCTCATCACCAATTGGTTTTAAGATGGATGCCTACACTATCTAATATGTTTTGAACTTAGGACCTCCTACTCTGATTACAGGTTGAATTATGTTAAATCACACGATCAATTCAAAAGTTTAACCTAATGGGTTGGAATAAATTTAATTATGGGTTGATTGGTGATTTAGCATAATTCAACACTTTATTGTCTTTTTGTACTTAGAATGTAGCATTTGAGTTAGTAAGTGGAGAGGATCTTCTTGGCTTATGGTTTGGTTTTAACAGTTTAATGGTGTTTGTTGACAGGTTTGAGCTGAAACACTTTGACCCTTTTCTGGTTTTGGATGAATTTTCAGGTGGGTCTCTTTCTCTAATTCTCTTTCCTTTTCTTCTTAGTTTTTGGTTTTGAAATTGAATGAGGTTGTTGGCAATGACATGCATGATTCTTATGATATTTGGTTATTGAACTTTGCAGTTACTGCTCCAGCTGGGTTTCCAGATCATCCACATAGAGGTTAGAAATTGCTGGTGTTTTGATTGGTTTTCTTGTAGTGATTAATTAAGAATTTAAGATTCATACATTAATTAATACTAACTTTGTTGTAATTCTTTGAGTTGAAACAGGATTTGAGACAGTGACCTACATGTTACAGGTATGGCCAGGGCCTATTGATCTTACCACAAAGCACAGTTTCTTAGGCCTAGTTTGATGACTTCATGGTTTTTATATTTTCACTGTTTTTTGGATTTCATTAATAAAACTGTTTAAGAAAATGTTATGCTAAAAGAAGAAGTTCTAGTGGAATCAATTTTCTTCAACATAAATAAGCTAAAATGTAGGAACACATAAGAAATCAAGTGGGCTGAGATCTCTGTATGTAACTTTTTTGGTCACTATGTAAAAACTAAGTGCTTGTTTAAGAGATTGTTGTTCTCAAAATGGCTTTGTAAAATTATGATAAGGTAGGTTGTAAAAGACAACGTTATGGCCTAGTGGTCAATAACGGTAAATATAAAATGGTATAAAGAATCGAAGGGAATTGGTAGCCACCTACCAAATATTTAATAAATTACTTTCCAAGTGTAAAAGAATCCGGTAGTTATGTCGTGAGAATAGTCAAAGTACATGAACACGAATGAACTAAAAAAAATGAAAGACAACATTCTTGTTTGGTGGACTCACAATATAGTTTTGAAAGGAAAAGGTTGTTTTAGAAAATAAGTGAAAACAAACCAATTCTAGTTAGCAAAAAAGTTATACAGTTCATAGAAACAGTCTTTCGAACAAGTTTTAAGGTCGAGAAGAACATGTATGATTTTGATGCTATGCTTTTCATTAATTCACTTATGTTTTCTTAAGAAGAAAACTAAATTGGGTCATTTTGAAGTGTTTTAGTTTTGGGGTGTTGAAAGTTCAAAGTAGACAAAACCAAATGATTTTTTTTTCCCCTATTTGGGTCCACAGGGAAGTGTGTCACATGAAGATTTTGAAGGGCACAAGGGAACAATTGGTGCAGGTGACTTGCAGTGGATGACTGCAGGCAGAGGAATTTTACATTCAGAAATGCCTGCAGCCCATGGAACCCAAAAAGGCCTCCAACTATGGATCAACCTCTCTTCCAAGAATAAAATGTAAGAAAATCACCATTTTCTTTTTATGCCCTTTTTTAAAAATTTTATTTTATTTTATTTTATTCATTTGGTGTTGAGGAGCCCACTCCTTCTATAGTCCTGGCCCACTCTTGCTTGTTTCTCTTGGAGTCTTGATGCTTCATTCATACTCAACCACCTCCAAGGGCCAACAAAAGTTTTAAGTTTGTTATCAACTTCTTCACTTGGAGACTTGAATTTAGGAACTAAAATGGTATTTCCCAATATTCCAAGTCCTTACTACCATAATTTAAGAACTTGAAATGTAAGGGCAACCTACTTGGGTCTCAAAAGTATAATTCCTTAAAGGTCTCAGGTTGAAGCTTACATGCGAACTTAATTATAAAATTCCTTGCTGTGTTATGAATTCGGGCCTCGGGATAGACGTGGGTACCCCGAATATGTAGTGGGGCAAAGTTTCGATTTATGGTTATCAAAAAAATTTAGGAACTTGAGGGGTATTTCCAAACATCTCATGGCTTTATTACGGTATACCTAATGCTTTTTCCACCTGCAACCATCATAATTTTTCATAATTGGTCCTTTTTTTTTTTTTTTTTTTTTTTTGTAGTAAAGGTTCTTTTGTGTGAAACACACTTTGTATGTGGCAGATCTGCTTCAACAACCTTCCTTTTGCTTGTGAATGAATCTTGTGAAATATTTGTTGTGTTGTGCTGTCTTATCAGTTATCATCTTTTTGTTTCTTCCCCTCTGCTTGATCTTACCCTTCCACTTCATTAAATCTTTCAAAAGTATTTGTAATCCCAAATAGGTCACTGGTTGGTTTAATATCATGGGTTGGTCTAGTGGTTAAAAAAGAATATTTGTAAAATCATAAAGTGCTTAGAGGTTAAGGATTCAGTTCATGGTAGCCACCTGTCAAGAATTGAATTTCTTACGAGTTATCTTGACAACTATATATAATAAGGTTAGTCGGTTGTATTGACAAGTTCGTGAATGTCGCAAGTAGTCAGGATACTCTTAATTTAGAAAGATATATAGATTCATTCAATGGGATATCGAGTAAAAACCGTGTAAGTTTCAAAAAGAGTAATAATGATGTTCAACATTTCAATAGGAAAGAATGTGACAATCTCATTAGCTAGTTGAAATTTTCTTTTCATTTCATACAAATCTCATGAGAAAGCTTGACATAGAGAGAGAAGCTTATAATAATTTTTTTATTTGTGTTTCACTATAATGCTGTCCCACAAGCTTCTTTAACAGCTGTCTCTCAAACTTTTCTTGAATCTTAGGATTGAGCCAAATTACCAAGAAGTTTCAAGCAAGGAAATACCAGAAGCTACAAAAGATGGAGTGAGAGTAAAAGTCATAGCTGGTGAGGCATTGGGAGCAAAATCACCAATCTACACAAGAACTCCAACCATGTACTTAGATTTCACTCTCAAGCCAAAAGCTCATCTCCACCAGCCGATCCCATCATCCTGGAACGCGTTCGTTTACGTTCTAGAAGGCGAAGGCATCTTCGGCAGCTTGAAGGCGACGTCGACGACAGCGCATAACCTTCTTCTGCTCGGGTTGGGGGACGGTTTAGAGGTTTGGAATAAGTCAGCCAAGCCTCTAAGGTTCATTTTGGTAGGTGGTGAGCCATTGAATGAGCCTGTTGTGCAATTTGGGCCATTTGTGATGAACACTCAAGAAGAAATTGACCAAACAATTGATGATTTTGATAACTATACTAATGGGTTTGAGAAAGCAAGGCATTGGAGATCAGAAGCTGCAATTTCACTTGGATTCTAACTTTTTTATCTCTTAACAAAAATTATGGTCATTTGAAAGCTGATTTATTTTTTATTTCTTTTTTCCCCACTGAAGTTTCTTCAAATTCCAATCACATAAAGAGGAGCCAAGCAAAATTCTTTGATTGTAGTTGAAAGGAAATTGTTTACTCCAAAATAGCATGTAATTTTTTTTTATTCAATTATGTACATTATTAATGTTATCATATAAGAGTGTCATTGCTATATTGAAAAACTATTCTCTAATGATTTATATGAATTAGCACTTTTAATAACTTAAGTGTAACTCAATTGAGCAATATATTATATTTTAAACTCATATTGAGTAGTGAAGTGAAAGGTTAGAATACAACATGTTGAACTTAAAAAAAGAACATTTAGTTCAATAAAAACATTAACTTTGTTTATTTCAAATGATAAAGGTATAATGAAATAAATTTTCCCTCCATTTCTTCAATCAATGCAATCTTTCATCGGTATACAAGTTTTTAATTAATGAAACAATTTTCAATCAGTATTATAGAAGGTATTCAATCTATAAAGTTTTCAATAAAAAAACCTTAAATAACCGATTATAATATACAAAAAAATATCAAAAAAAATTGGTATGAATAATTCAACAACAGTTGGGAGTAACTTTTCAAAACTTCATAATTCACATTAATTAATTAAAAGCCAAATTATTATTATTAGTTAATTATTATGGACTCGTACTTTATTTTTAAAAAATACTCAATATTCTTTTATAAACGGTAATATTATCTTTTAATTTTTTTCAATTCAAAATATAACTTAGGATAAAAACTCAAGCATGCAAACTCTTAATTATGAAATCATATAAATGGCACTAATTTTAAGTTAAAAGGTAACATTCACACAATCAACATTTTATCAAATATTGTGAGATTAAATTTAAATTATTATTATTCTTTTCTATAATTTAAGTATGTTATTAAGTATCATGAATTTGAATCTAGTCGAACTTTAATGTATTTTAATAAATAATAAGAATTTTTATCTAAGAGATAATAAATAAAGAAGGAAAATAATTTATATATCTAGTAAAAATATTAAAGACTCTTACCTTCCTAATATCATTATCAACAAATTATAACTCAACAATATCAATATATCTAATATTTACGAGATCTTAGTTTCGTGATTTCAATTCTAATTATTGTAATCTCAAAAAAAAAAAAAAAAAAAAAAAACATAACATGAAGATATCCTATAGTTATGTTCTTCATCTTCTTGAAGTTAGAGAGAGAAAGAGAGGGTTAGAGAGAGAAACTTGAAAAGGAAAAAAGAAACAGTTCCTCTTCCCAATCTTGTTTCTCTTTGTTTTTTCAAAAAGAGAAAAAACAAATTCCATTTCTATGAGAATCCATGAAGAACAAACCCACACTCAAAAAGGTTGAGTAAAATCCAAGTAATGGAGTTTTTGCAAAATCTCTCAAGCTTCTAAAACCAAACACAAAAACCCATCGTGCAATTCCACCATGAACACCAAATCCCAAGCTCTGTTACTCAAGATCCTCATCTTCCTCTTCGTCTTCAACACCTTAACTATTTTCTCAGTTTACTTCATTTCCAGTTCTTCTCGCCGGAACCCCACTTCGGAAAACCTCTCTCCCTTGCCGGAAAACCGCCCTTCCTCCAAACCCTGGCCTGTCCTCCCTTCTTATCTCCCCTGGTCTCACTCCGCCGCCGCCGCTCCTCGTTCCTGTGAAGCCTACTTCGGCAATGGCTTCAACCGCCGTGTAGACCTCTTCAGCCCTAACCTCACCGGGACCCTCGCCGGCGGAATGTTCCGGTGCTGGTACAGCGAGACGCTTGAGAGCTCCATTTGCGAGGGGGCGAGAGTGAGGATGTGGCCGGAGAGGATTTTCATGTCGGAAGGAGGCGAGCGGATTGATGAAGTGATCGGAAGGAAGGAAGAGGGAGAGTTGCCGGGGTTTCGGGGCGGCGCTTTTGAGCTCGACGGCGGCGATTACGTCGCCGGCGGAGTTAGGGTTTTGGCGGATGAGAAATTTCTGGATCGGTTCGTTTCTGAAGGGGAGATTCAGAGACATACCATGCGTGCTTTGTTTGGATCGTTTCGAGTTGTTTCTGGGAATGATTTTGAATGCCAAGAGGTAGAGAATTGAGTTTTCTTTTTTTTTTTTAATCCGTGACTCGTCGGGCCAACTTTCCCACACCTCGACTAATGTCACGGACATACCGCCTTACCTTACAATATTTGGATGCCAAGAGGTAGATGATTGAGAATTGAGAATTTAGATTTTGTTCTTCCATTTTTTGCATTTGTAGAATTGTTAGCTTTGATTCTTTATGTTTGAATATGAAGTTTTGTGGGATTTTGTGATCTGAGATTTGTTATTACTGACTTCTGAATCAATTTATGTTTGTTGTGTTGGGTTTTGGAGCTTATGTTCTTCCATTACTGCTTATTTTAATCTGAAACTTGTGATAATGAAGGTCCCATTTCAGATTAGAGTTTTAGTTTTCTGTTCCCCAGGTTTGAATCAAGAATATTAAATTCTTATGGGATTTTGGATTTTTTTTTTTCCTAGCGGATCAACTTTCGCGTACCTCAATTAATATTATTAGACATACCGCTTGACCTTAGAACATTTGAATGCCACGAAAACTTGTAGGAAATTAATTCCTAGATAGGTGGTCATCATGAATTTTGGATTTTATGTATGTAATTTCTAACATGTACATTAATTTGTAGACACTTCCATTATCTCCATTCCTTTGATGTCTCTCATGGCCTGGCCTAGGGACGAGTCTGGTTGTCCCGAGTATAGTGGATGGAACTTGATGTTTCCAAAAATAAAATATTTAACATGTTTGTTGCGTTGACGGTTGGGTTCTGGAGCTTTTGTTCTTTCATTTGTGCAATTTTTTATTTTATTTGATTTTTATTTTTATTTTTGAGTATAACGAGATGAATAATTCGAATCTATGATTTTTTGATTATGGACATACACCCGGCCATTGTTGTTGTTGACTTCAATTTTGAAAACTAAGGAAAGTCCAATTTTAGATTTGAGTATTAGCTTATGATTATCATGGATCAAGAATATTAAATGTTATGGGTTTTTGTGAATTGGGATTTTTGGGAACTTGGAATTAATTAATATTTTCTTAGCACATGGTTAATGATAGAGCAGATTTGGTAACTACTAACTGCAAACATTTTGTCTTTTCTCTGTTCTTTTTTATCTCTAATCTTGATTGACATTAATAATATATAATATGCATTGAATAATCAGTTAAATTAATCAAGCTAGTTTCATTTGGACTTGGATCTTTTTTATCGTTATACTAAATTTTATATTGAGTTGGAGTGAACATTATTATTTTTTCTTCATGAAACTTGTTTCTATGGTTTCTGAATCAAAGGCTCCATTTACAGTGGATCGAAGAGCCTGTGCTTATGGTGACAAGATTCGAGTATGCAAATCTTTTTCACACTATAACTGATTGGTACAGTGCTTATGTGACTTCGAGAGTCCTCGGATTGCCTAATCGACCTCATCTGGTTTTCGTCGACGGGCATTGTAAGGTATGCCTCTGGATCTCTTAGCTTTGTTTTCCTTTCTTGGAGGCTTCTTTTTACGTTTGGTGTATTTAGAATAATATGCTTGAGATTACTATAGCTGTCAAGTTACCAATACAAAGTAGAAAACTGAGAAAATGATGCTTTGGAGTTCTTAAAGCTAGAGATATGGAATTGGGCAATATCCTATAGATATGAACTCTTCAGATATTGATAGCGTTAGCTTCATCAAAATGATGTCGGCTTCTTGAATTTTCGAGTCGGGGCTAGTGCTATGGTTGATTTGTAATGGAAACTCGGGGTCGAGTTCCAAGTTTGCGCATCAACCCGGATGATACTTTAATTTTAGGGTAGGAAGTAGGTTTGGTTTAACTCTTTTTAAGTTTTGGGGTGTGGCTAGTTGAATCATCTTCAAATTTCATCTTCATTTTCTTCACAATGCCTTTATTTTTCTCATGTAGTTGGATAGGGAAGTCATACAATGTCACATTTTTTCTTATTACATTTTGTGTAAAAGCTTCATTTGCTAGAAAGAAATATTACTAAAATGTCTTGTTTTGTTGTTTCTTCAATGTTATAAGACACCCTTGGAAGAGACATGGAGGGCATTGTTTTCTAGTCTACAATATGCCAAAAATTTCAGCGGACCAGTTTGTTTTCGCCACGTGATCTTCTCACCTCTTGGATACGAAACTGCGCTATTCAAGGGTCTAACCGAGGGGATCAATTGTCAGGGAGGGTCTGCTCATGATCTTTCGCGAAAACCTGATGATCAGAGAACTGCTAGATTATCCGAGTTTGGAGAAATGGTTAGAGCAGCTTTCGGTATCCCAGTTGACAGACAAGTCGAAAGGCCAACCTCGATCCACAACGTTCTCTTTGTGCGCCGTGAGGATTATTTAGCACATCCTCGCCACAGTGGTAGAGTTGAATCCAGACTTAGCAATGAACAAGAAGTGTTTGATTCTTTGCAGAACTGGGCATCTAATCACAGATTGTGTAAAGTAAACTTGGTGAACGGGTTTTTTGCGCATATGTCAATGAAAGAGCAACTCCAAGCCATCCAGGACGCATCGGTCATTATCGGGGCTCATGGTGCAGGCCTCACTCACATCATATCTGCCTTACCAAAAACTGTGATCTTAGAAATCATCAGCAGTCTATTTAGAAGGCCTCATTTTGCATTGATTGCTCAATGGAAAGGCTTGGAATACCATGCGATTAATCTCTCAGGATCACATGCCAATCCAGAACTCGTTATCGAACACCTTTCGCGCATCATGACAAGCCTTGGATGCTGAGTACATTTTTGCAATTTATCACATCAATCTCTCTCATTCTTAACCATGAGGAAATGAAAAGCTGTGGGGGAAAAAACCAGCAACTCTGTATCTACAAACACACTTGGCTTGGCTGGATGCTCCCATTTTGACCGAGTCAACCTTGTACATAACTTTATAGACTTGGCTTGAAGTAAGAGCTTATCGACCAAGCTCGACGACTACGAAACTTCGAGATGTTTGAACTTCAAGAATGGTATGTATTTTAACTCTTGAATTCTCCTTTTAGTACATAGAAGAGATCAATTAAAGCGTTCTTTGAAAAGTGAGAACATCCCTCCCTTTATTTCATTGCTTGTTTTTATCAAGTTTTCGGTCACAGGTTTGTGAAACAATATACGTATGCTATTTGACAACTAAATTGAGTAGGATCAGACAAATGTCTTATGTTGATCCAAACACTCATAATTATCGAATGATAATCTTTTATGATACAAAACGAGGAATCATATCTTACTAGTCTTTTATGATACGAGACAGTGGAATCATACGTTAGTGTTATGGTCAAGGAGACAAGTGGTAAATGTGGATGGTTTAGAAGTAAGAAAGAAAAGTAACAGATGCTAAAGGAGAAAGAGAGAAGGAATTTGATTCAGAAATTGCATATTTGCTTTGGTGATGGAAAAAGAGTGAATGTGAGAGAAAGTGTTTGTTGTTAAATGTTGAGGGAGTAGGACAGAATATAGGGACATTTTTCCAAAAGAATATTAATTTAATTTTAAACTTAATAATTTCTAAAAGAAGGAACCACTCCCAAGGCATAGGAAGAAAAGATACACTGAATTTTATACCAAATATCACTCATTCAATTGGTCTCTTTCTAGATGAACTTTCTCTCTCTTCCTCTCTCATAAATGACAAATACTTTCTTTAATATTTACATTTTATTTATATTTTAAAATAAAAAAATAAAAAAAAAAACTTTCAAAAGTTTTATTTCGGTTTTTAGAATTATTTTTTTGTTTGATATTACAATATTAAGGAAGGAAATTCGAATATATAAGCTATGGTTATTTAAGTCGTACAAGATGCTAGTAGAGCTATTGTTGGCAGAATTTGATTAACCTTTGATGTAAAAAAAGATTAAAAATTTAAAATATTTCCTTAAAAGAATGGTGTAACACGAGTTTAGTTTTTTTTTTTTTTTTTGAAAATAGAGTAAAATAAGTTAAAAAGGGAATTTGCACTTTGTAGCAAATTTCTACTCTACATTAGAATTATAGCAATTTTTTAAAAATATTGCAAATATAGCAACTTTTTTTTGATAGGCTCTATCAAACACTATTGATGGAGTCTATCAGACACTATTGATGGAGTCTATCAAACGCTATTGATAGAGTCTATCAGACACTATTGATGGAGTCTATTGATGAAGTCTATCAGACACTATTGATGAAGTCTATAAATCTGAATTTGCTATATTTGTAAATATTTTCATTATTTTGCTATTCATGCAATTTTTTTGCCTTATTGTAATATACATGCAATTTTTGTAAATGATTCTTTTTTTTAAATGATTATCAAATCGTATCGGAGATACTCACTTTTTGTAGATTCAACATCTTTAGATGATATATGAGTTACGCCTTTATTATTGATTAATTTTAAGATACCTTATTTAATAACATTCACTTATTTAGGAGATTATAGATTTAAATTCCTCACTTTAAATATTCTAAGAATATATGATGTTGAAATATATATTTATCTCGAAACCCAATTATGTTTTGGATTTTTTTAAAAAAAAGTTTTCAAAATTTGATGCTAAAAATATAGTATAAAAATTGAGGGAGAATGAGTTTAATTTTTAAAAATCCAAATCTACGGAAAATTTCCTCATAAAATATATTTTTTGTAACTTTTAAAACCAAGTTGCTTTCTTTTCCAACTTCTAAAAAATGAAGCAAAATTTAAACAGAAAAATAATGGTTTATTTACGAAAATTAAATGAAATCACCATGGTCGATATATATATATATAAATCAACATTTTCTAGTTTTTTTTTTGTTAATACAAATTGATAACAGTGAAATATTAATTTTTAGATTAAATTATTGATCATAGTATAAAATAGTATTATACATAACAAAAATATTTAAAAGATTCACATGTTTTTTTTTTTTGAAAACAAAAAGCTTCATATGTTAATTATTATTAAATTTAATTATCTTTTAACTTAGAGTGGGCAAAATAAATGATAGTTACTAGAATTGGTTGCTTTGATCTTCTTATAATATATTTTTAAGCAATGTGTGGGGTTGGGTGAATAAGCTCCTAACAATGGTAACAATTTTCAACTTTTTTTAAGCCCATCTAAATTCTAATGTTTCTATTTAAAAAAGTGTACATATTTTCTTCAACCTAACACATAGGATCCATTGTCTTCACCCTTATTCTTTACTTTTTAATCTTCTTTTTCTTTCATTTCTTTACTTTTTTCCTCACTTCTTTTAATGCCCTTGCCTTTCTCTTTTCAAATATTTTGGAAAAAACTACCAAAGAGATTTTTTTTTCTTACTTTTTGAATGTATAATGTGAACAAAAAAGTTCAAACAAGAGGATATATGAAAACTAATCTTTGGATTTGCCTAGACTAATAATTTGGGAAAAACTACCCAAAAACATACAAAATGTTAGGGTTTTAAAATACCAGCTCCAAATGTGGTCTTACAAGACTAAAAATTAATTGGCCAGATTTACAAAAATAGTATATTGCATTTATAGTATTTAATTCTTAAATTAGCAAAAAAGCTTATGTTGCACAATACTTTTTTTTTTTTACTTGGAGAGAGGTATTTAAATCACAATTTTTTTAATTATTATTATTTTTTTATCGAAGGGTTACTGGTGTAATGGTTTCATTATTCAGTTGTAAACCAGTTCAACACCAGCGTCATGGGTTCGATCCTGAAATCGGTATTTGTAATCCCCTGCCCCAACTTATACTCAAAAAAAAAAATCACAATCTTTTTCTAGTGAACATTTGAAGTTTATTCTTTTTGGGTGTTTGAAATTTCACAATGTTTTTTTTTTTTTTTGAAATAAGGTAACCGCGCCCGTCCCTTTCACAATGTTATTTGAGTCTCTTCAAAATTGTAAAAGAATTATTCAATTATTATTTTGCCAATAATTGCTTAAGGGATTAGAATTTGAAATATGTATCGTCAATAAGATCATATGGTGAAGCGGTGAGCCATATTTAAACTTACTTTTAATATACATAATTTTTTAACAAAATAATAAAGCATTTACAATCTATAATGACAGACATTTGATTTAGAAGAAAAAAAGCATGGTTTAAAGAGGATGAAAGAGAAAAAAAAAACTTTGTGCAATAATAATAAAAACAATACTAATAAGCCATCATAGTTTAGGGATCAAAAGAACAATAAAAAATAAAAGATAATGACAAACATTTCATGTATCTACCATCTATCTATGAATTAATTTTCTATTAATTTCGTTGATATTCAAATGTTATAAAATCAGATAGTATGTCTCGTGAAAATAGTTAAGTTACGTGTAACCTGTCTTACATATTTACATATAAAAAGAAAATATATATTATTATTAAAAGGGAAATACCCAAATAGTCACCATCTAAAATATCATCAAAGAAATGATGAGAAAAGGAGAAATATTTTGAATCTCTATGGGGGCATTGGGAGGGCCCTATTGCTTTGGAAAACATATCATTCTTATGAAATGGGGGGAAAATGACATAGTTGATTGAGGGGAGGATCTTAGCAGCCAATCTCTTCAAAAGTCTAATTTGAGCTAATGGGATTGTTGATGAAAATGGCTTTTATTTGGTGGCCCAATGTTTGCCCATTTATTTAGAACCCCACCAATATATGTGTACTCATTGATTATTTTCCCACCCCATTTGGGTTTTTGGTAATAGTACTATAGCTTTAGTTTGAAAAATACACATTTAATGAAGGGGACATGTCACTATGTGGTATAGTTGAGAATATCAAAGAAAAGGTAGAGGAATCAAAATAATAACTATGCTTTTTAAAAAAAAAAAATTGAAAAGCTTTGGTTACATTTCAATTCCCTATTGTTAAAATGATAGGGCAACAAAATTGTGCACCAATTTATTACAACTTTGACATTTTCTTTTTGGTGTTCTAAAATTTAGATAGAAAGTTAGAGGGTATTCTTTCTCTTTTTTTGATGAGTTAGGTGCAATTTTTGTTTGGTTTAGTCTATCAATATATTATAGTTTTTTCTTTAAAAAAATGTAGAACCAATTTGATTTCCTTATATTTTTACATGTGTTATTATCAACTTATAACTCAGAAGTTTGAATTCATGCATCTATACTTTGAAACTAAAGAATAAAGTTTACCTATTTGTGTGTTTGATATCAATTAAGGGCAATGAAAACTTTTAACATGAGCAAATTATTTTTTTAATGTGATGGGAAAGTTGTGTAATGTTGTATTTTGAATGATAAATTGTGAGGAAGGCATAAACCTTCTGATTTTTCATTAAGTTTTCACAAATATTTTTAGTACATGAAATACCAAATGTCAAAAGATTTCCTAACAAATACGATATGATATCTAATAAATATTCTATCAAATTATAGAGAATATATAATAATATTCAAATGTTAAACCTAACGTATCCTAGAGAATATCCTAATTATATTTATTCTTAACATTGAATTTGTTTATGTGTAGTTTCCAAGAATTATTTTTTTTGTGAAAGTTAGACGGCTACACCTACAAAGTATATTGTCAACATGAGCCGTTGTTGAGCGACATTAATATATATTTAATGACCAACAAGACATGAGTTCAAATCTCTCTACCCTATTATTATAATCTAAAAAAACTACAAAGTATATTTTAAAATTTTTAAAAATAATCTTCCTATAAATATATAGAAAAATAACTATAAAATTTAAAGGAAAAATGGCACAATAGAACAACAAAATCTACGTGGAAGAACTCTCGAGAAAGATCGCTAACTTTGATTCCAAGGTTATTTTTTTTTAACATACAAAATTTTCTATTGAAAAATTTACCACCAATAATTTTATACCACCTAATTACCAGCGGAGGTAATAATTTCCATTCAAGTGGTAATTCATTTAAGAAAATTAGTTCTTAATAAACTTCATAGTATATTAATTATTAAATTTTAATGAGGTGGGATTAATAATAGGTTAAGCTTTTAAGAGAGGTAGGAGACGTTTTAACTATTAAGATTAAGAAGTTAAATTGATGATGACTCATCAATAATTAATTGGCCAATAGTTATTAATTAACCCAATATAGTGAAAAAGTAGGTTAGTGATTTATTGTTTCATGATAATTTAGTATTATCTTCGTTCTTGAAAATCGATATTTAACTCATTTATTTGAGTATAGTAATACTCTTGAAGTAGAGTTTTGTAGTCACCTATCTTCAATTTGTAAAAAAAATAAAAAGTTATTTAGATAAATGGAAAAGCTGAATTCTTTTAATTAATTTATTATTCAATTCTATTGATTATGTATTCCAATTTCAAATGATGTTGAATTAAGAAAATTAAAAAAAAAAATTTAAACATCGATTATACATTATACCAGTTAAGTTTAAGTTCTCCCAAATAGTTATTAATTATTGAAAAATATTTAGATCATGTCCGAGCATGACCTAAATATTAATGCACAAACATGTGACTCAATATGAGCCACAAACTATTTTTCTTCTTTCTTTTTAATTTTTTGGATTTAAAATAAAATAAAATGTGGTATATCTTAATCGACATTATTATTAAGGTCATGCATGAGCATGACCTAAATATTTCTCTTAATTATTTAGAGCATAATAATAATAAAATAAAATATATCTTTTTGATTTTTAAAATTTAGCCAATTTTTTATGAAAGCAATTTAGGTGCAGCACTCCACCGTGATACATTTCATTTAGAGCCACACATCTTCTTTTTTCTTTTAATTTTTTTTATAATAAATATAAAGTAAAAAAAAAGAGAGATGAAATGTGTAGCACCCAATATAGCACATGAGTGGTATCACGGTGGGGATGCTACCCAAAGTGCACCCAAATTGCTCTCATTTTTTATTAAGGATTTTTAAAAAGTGGGAAAGTATAGAAATAATGGGTGTGAGAGAAATTCCTTTAAACAAACAACTTGCTTTGTTTTTCTCTTCTTTATAGTGATTTCTTGTTTGCATCCCCTTTTTAGTTTAAATTTTAACTTCAAATTTTATTTCTATTTTTATTTTCCTCCTTGTTATAGAAATATAAGAATTTAAGTTGGAAAGTCAAATTTCCCAAGTTATTGACCTATTCTTTTAAGTTGCCTGTCTACTCCTAGTGCATCACAAGAAACAACTGAAAAGTGAAAAGTAAAAAGTGAAGGGATTTTTGTTTAAATGAATTGAAGTTTTATTTATTTATTTATTATATTTATTAAGGAATGAAAGACTTGATTATGTTCTTTTTTTAGAAGAAATACTTGATTAATTAATGAAACAAAATGAACTTAGAAAATTGTTTTTTTTTTTTTTTAATTTAATTTTATTTTGAGAAAGAAATTGTTTGTATAGTTGATCTTCAGTTTCCAACCTAAAGTTGTGATTTTATTTTCATTGATTTTGACATTTTTTTGAGAAGAAATACTCTTTTTTTTTTTTTTTTTTAACAAAATATTAACAACTCAATTAATTATTTATTTCATTGAGAAACATAGACATACTACCATATAAAATATTATTTCATTAATGGATCTTGTTTAAGGCTAGATTTAGCCATGTGCGATGCTAATTATTTGTTGCTTATGACTTATGATGATGGTTATGACTTTACATTCATACTATCCCTTCAAATGTTTATAAATTCTTTTTTAAAATAAAAATTCCATTAAGAATTTAAAGTTGTTTTTTTTAAAATAGATGTTATTAAAAACTGGAAGAAAAAAAAAAGGAACGACTTAACTAGTTTTTTTCGTGTAAACAACTGATTGGCTAACAATTAAAACGATAACGATTATTATATAAGTTTTTTGAAAT
>JBBMEF010000001.1:4765814-4792225 GCA_037832685.1 Sicyos baderoa | reverse complement strand
ATTTGCAAATATTTTCAAAAAGTTGCTATTTACTCAATTTTTTTATCTTATTGTAATATACATGCAAATTCCCCATTTTTTTATGTATAACAAAAATTTGCTAAAAAATTACATCTACAGTCCAAAACTGAAAATAATTGCACATATATCAAAATTCTGAGAATTGAATTCAATCGAACTCAATCAATAACTAGTGGTTGAACTCAACCACTTAACATTTCAATCACTAGTTATTTATTGAGTTTGATTGAGTTCAATCATTCAAAATTTTAGTATAAACAAATTTTTGATAAAAATATACTATAATTTTAATTAATAACTCTAAAATTGATATACATAACAAATTTCTTAAATATAAATAAATTCATCAACCTTTTAAAGCATAAGCTGTTGACATTTCTTTATTTAAAAAAGTAAAGTTTGGCTTCAGTCTTTTGGTCACTTATGAGATCACATTGCTTCAAAAGCCTCTTTCTATTTGCCTTTATTATTTGCTATTATTATTTTGTTAAAAAGAATAATAACATTTTTTTTCTCTTCACAAAAAAGGTAAAGTAAGAGATTTTTAAAATATATATATAAATAAAGTTTTTGGAAAACATATATTTAATAGTTTTTGAAAATATTTGCAAATCTATCAAAATCAGATTGATAGACTCCATCAATAGTGTCTGATAGACTCCATCAATAATGTACCCCATCAATAATATCTGATAGACTCCATCAATAATGTCTGATAGACTCCATCAATCGTGTTTGATAGAATCTATCAAAAAAAAGTTGCTATATTTGCAATATTTTTAAAAAGTTGCTATAATTCTAATGTAGAGTAGGAAAATTGCTATACAGCGCAAATTCCCTAAAATAAAAACAATTTAATATTAGAGATGTCTGAAATGGTGGGGGTCGGAGAATGACTTCTTGTCCCTACCACTAAATACAATCCTCTTAATCAAATTCACCATTTTTCTTGCATGATTTTCGCGAATGATTTAGTTAGTTATTTTCTTTTTCTAACTTCAATATATACATAAATTTTTTTAATAAAATTTTCAATTAATTAATTAATTTTTCATAAAACTATATATTAATCTTCAACTAAAATAATTAACTGTCAAGGAAAAGTAGTCATTTAAATAAAAATTTATATATGAAGATTGAATTGATAAAAGAATAAATAGAAAAAACAACAAAAAGAAACTTTTCTTCCCTGCTTAATCTTTTTTCTACTAGATTCACACCTCCCATGGAATGAGTCTACGTTCAGAAAATTTACATATTTATTTAATATCTTTTTAAATTTACCCACCTACTCCTTCACAACAAACAAAAACTGTTTTCTCTCCATATATATCATACTCATTTTTAAAACATGCATTGATTAACGGAAAAGTTGCTAAATTATTTTTTAAAACAAATATTTTATTACTAAAATGATAATTCTTAAAAGTCAATAATCCTTAAATATTATTAACTTTTTTTATTAACGCATTTAAATCAACCAATAAAATTGTTGTGATTCAACTAATTTGACAGCCAAAATTACAATAAATATTGTGATTCAACTAATTTGACAGCCAAAATTGTGTGTAAGACATTTTATAACTTCTTTCCATTTTGTTTTTAAGAAAGTTGAACAATAATATTTTATGGCAATTGTTTTTGTTTCTTTATTTTGTTATTCTTTATTATAATAGTTTATTTATTTTGTTGAAAGACAGTAAAAGGTTTATTGTAAATTTCATACTTTACATTAGAATTATAGTCACTTTTAAAAAATATTGCAAATATAGTAATTTTTTTTTATATCAAACACTATTGATGGAGTCTATTAGACACTATTAATGGAGTCTATTAAACACTATTGATGGAGTTTACTGATGGAGTCTATCAGACATTATTGATGGAGTCTATAAATCTGATTTTGCTATATTTTCAAATATTTTCAAAAAATTACTATTTATGCAATTTTTTTGGCTTATTGTAATACACATGCAAATTTCCCTTATTATTATTATTATTTATTTTTTGAAACATCATTATTATTATTTTATAATAATTGGGTAATTGAGAGGTTCAAATGGAAGACCATGAAATGTGTTATTACGTACTCTTGTTAACGGTATAAATGTTTGGTACATTTATTTTTTCTCGATATTTTTAAAATAAAATTAAAAATATTCAATTTTTCCATATCAAATTCTATCTAGTATTTGCATGCAATCAAGGGGAAGTATTTGAACCATTCAAATTTGGAACAAATAACGACAACATATTTTAAGATTTCAATTTTACAACTTGGGTGTACAATTTTAATATCATTCACAATTTTGAATGTCAACAGATTATTTAAAAAGACTAAATTATAATATTCCTATTTGAAATATTTAAAATATCATTTTAAATATTCAAAATCTAAATGTTTGAAAATATTTCTCAGCAAAAAAAAAAGAAAGAAAAAACTTTAAATGCAGTTGAATAGACAACTATAAATCTTAACATTTCAATATAAACTTACTTAACCATTATGAAATGACCTAATGTTAAAGAAAATAATAAGAATTAATATGTTTTGTTATATATGAAATATTTTTTAAGAATTGCTATAACTAAAATATAAAACATGATCGAAAGGATTAGTGACGCAATTGTTTCATTGTTTGGTTGTGAACCAGTTCAACACCAGTATCACAAGTTCGAATCCTGTAAAAGTCTTAATAGTTTATTCAACCCTAACGCTAAGAAAGTATAAAAAATTGATCTGGATAAAAAATATTCCACTCGAACATAAACACACACAACTAATTAAATGATATGATGAAAGTCATAGAATCTAATTTTTTCATTTCCATTTAATATTTTCATATAATTTATTTGATAAGTGAATTTTCTATTACATTAAAGGTTAAATTTAATTTATAAAATCTATATAACTTTTGTATATTATTTTTCCTTAAAAAATAAAATTTGACTTGTTCAATAACTTATAGAGGAATATAATTGTGAAACAAAAAGAAAAATAAAAACAAAGAGGAAGAAGTTATTGTAGGGGTCAATGTGTTATTATTATTATTATTTTGAGAGATATGAATGTTGAGTTGCATCTGTTGGGACCCACCACGAAAGCAAACCAAATGCGCGTTTCTCCGCTGACTCCTTGTAAGACAAAAAGCCAATCAAATATCGCCACGTAAGCTTTTGCCAGTTCGTTACACTCAGCTCGTGGTCCCCGCTCATTAGCTGTCTCCCACGTCCAATCGATCTATAAGCTCACCACAATTTTGCCAGCTCCCGCTCGGCTTTCTTTTTACCTTCCTAGCCGAACCGGGTCCAATGTTGAGTCATCATGTTTCTTTATTTTTTGGAAATATTATTTAAAGCAAAATTATAATGAATTAAGGGAATTTGCTCTGTATAACAATTTTCCTACTCTGCATTAGAATTATAGCAGTTTTTAAAAAATATTGTAAATATAGCAACTTTTTTTTGATAGATTCTATCAAACACTATTGATAGAGTCTATCAGACATTATTGATGGAGTCTATCAGATATTATTGATGGAGTATATTATTGATGGAGTCTATCAATCTGATTTTGATAGATTTGCTAATATTTTCAAAAAGTTGCTATTTACTCAATTTTTTTATCTGATTGTAATATACATGCAAATCAATTCTCAATTAATAATTACAAATACTTGTAAATATTACATTCATAATCATTCATATTTTAATATTACATTATAAATGTTCATTCATTAATATTAGTATTATAAAAGTATTGATAATATTTATTAATATCAATAATTTTATTTATTTATTTTTTAAGTAATTATATTTATAATTAAAATTTTATATTATTTCATTTATTTCGATTTCAATTTATTCTTCAAACTTTCAAATAAATGTTGGCTTTCAAAAAAAAAAAAAAACTTTCTCTTGATCATTATTAAAAACATTTTCATAATTTTTTATTTGTTGAAACAAATAATCAATTTCAAATTACATAAGCAACATTATATTTTAACATTTTCTTTTTTTGATTTAACTACAAAACATGTTGTTCATAAATTTTTTTAAAAGAAAATATTGTGCAGTAAATTACTAGGTAGATGACAATTATGGATTAACTTTGAGAAAAATATTTATTTTGTGACAATTGTCTCACATTAAAAAAGTGATGATTGTACAACACATTTATAAAAAATATGAAATTCTCTCTTGATAAACCAATTAATTTTGAGGTACAATCTTATATTTTCTAATTAACTTGTCACTTTTTAATTTTTCTAAACTCTTCTTGACCATAATTTCTATAGTATACATTGTGTCATTAGATTTTTTTATTATTATTTATTTATTTATTATTTACTATGCAGTTTAATAATAATAATAATATATTAGGTATATTTTTCACCTCTCCAAATGAGTTGGTAACATGTTAGTTATCTCGATCAGATGAAAATGTATTTTAACTCTATCAACACGAGTTTGATTCAAAAAATTGGTATATGAGTTTCATCATCTTGTTTGAGAGTAGGAAATATCCTCCCAAAGTATTTGTGGTCCCCTTAAATAGTTTTTTTATTTTTATTTTTAAATGTAATTTACAATTTTCTTTTAATAAAAAAACATCAATCAACGACATTGGTATTTGATGATTGATTCCATTTTCAAAATATGAATTATTGATTCCAAAATCGCCAATTTAACGCAAGTCGTCGGCTGTATTTAAGAAGTCTTTGGCTTGGCTTCATTTCACGGCTCATATCGAACCGAACCGGATAGTTCGAGCCGATTCGATTAATATTTTATCTAGTTTAGACGTGGGGACAATTCAATCAAAAAACAAGCACCGGCTTCTATTAATTATATTTAATTAATTTCATACATTATATAATATTTTCTTAAAATATTAAATCACCACCAAAAATATAAATTCCAGCTTCCCTAAGCTCCTCTGCAAAAACCTCTCTCTCTCTCTAACCTCGATTTGAGCTATTCCAGTGATCTCCGGCGATCTTCTTCCGATCAACACCGTGGATTTGCCGGCGGAGGCGTCGTGAAGTTCGCCTGAGCTGCGATGAGGTCCTGGAAGAATTTTCCGGCAGTTTGTTCTTCTTCTCGCATTCTCCTTCTTCTGTTTCCTCTGCTTCTTCACTCGCTCGTGGCGCTGGTATCTGCTCAGAGATCTAATAGTACCGCTCCATGGCAGACTCTGAGTGGTGAGTGTAGTGTTCGTTTTAATCTCTTGAAACTTTGATGATTTTTGTTATCTCGTTGTCTTTTTTGTTGTTTTCGCTCTGTAAATCGTTTGGAGGTAGAAGATTAGTTCACTTGTTGTGTAGGAAGAACTTGAAAATGAAACCGGAAGTGGCTTGGTGGAGTTGATTTCAACTCTGGCTTCGATTTTGAGTTTTTTTGTTCATACTTGTTTTCTAGTGCATTGCAGTAGGATATTGTCTAGTTTTAGGTTTTGGAGTTTGAATTTAGGTTTGGCTTTGGTTGTGCAGGGAATCCTCCGTTCGTTGTGGCTCGCGGTGGATTTTCAGGGCTGTTTCCTGATTCGAGTCAAGTTGCGTACAATTTTGCACTTATGGTTAGCGTTCCTGATGCGATCTTATGGTGCGATGTGCAATTAACTAAAGACGGAGTTGGAATTTGCCTCCCGGATCTGAAGCTTGACAATGCTACTGATGCTGTGGATATTCTGGGGCCAAACCGCACCAGTGTCTATCTTGTTAATGGAGTCCGTACCAAGGGATTATTTACGGTTGATTTCAATGCCAACGAACTAGTAAACGTTTCTCGTAAGTTCAAGTTATCAACCTTAAATCCATTTGTATTTATTTATCTTATCATTTAGTGTGCTCTTCTAGCTGCTGTTTACTCAAAAGCTTAGGAAATTTGTAAGTCAAGCATGGTCCTCTTTTTTTTTATATCCGTGACTGTCACTGGACATACCACTTGATCCTACAACATTTGGATGTCAAGGAAACCCTAGGAAATTAA
The DNA here is from genome assembly GCA_037832685.1 of Sicyos baderoa. Taxonomy (NCBI): domain Eukaryota; kingdom Viridiplantae; phylum Streptophyta; class Magnoliopsida; order Cucurbitales; family Cucurbitaceae; genus Sicyos; species Sicyos baderoa. The sequence goes on along the minus strand of JBBMEF010000001.1, from coordinate 4,786,213 downwards.
ATCTTAAGTAGGTGGCCACCATGGATTGAACCCATCACCATATGCACCACAAAACCCTCTTTGACCAATTGAGCCACTCCATGATGGTTCCTTTTTGTTATGTTTCTCTTTCTAAAAACTTGCCTCTCCTTTTAACCATTGCATGCATGAGGTTGTTTGACATAATTGACCAAATCTAGTGGGTTTCCGCACTTCAGTTTCAGCTTTCTGTTTTGGAAAATTTGGAAATATTATTGCTGATATTTGATGTTCTTACATGTCATGCTTGTTTTTAGAAATTCTTCGAGGAAGTAGCCACAATTAGGTTCCCATTTTTGCACCATTAGATGTACGACAGATTGTAAAAGTAGCTTAGTTTTCCATCTTTAGCTCGGGTAGGTGACTGAGGAAACTGCACTTAGAAGATGGAATCGGCTTCCCTTTTCTTTTAAACAAAATACTACCTTTTTTATCTAGAAAACATGTACAACAATTGTTTTTTTTGGTAACCTGATAACTATCTACCTATTTTATTTTTTAATTGCTATGAATAAACACATAATTTGTAAATAAAGTCATTTTTGGACGATCGTTGTTGCATACAGAGATAATTTCAACCTTTTATTTTCTATATTCTCCATCAAGTTAGTCATTGTTTATTGTGATAATGAGATGTTATGTAAAAATTGCTTAAGTGGAGTTACGTTGGCAGTTACTCAAGGTATCTATTCCCGATCGAACAAGTTTGATGGCAATGCTTTTGTTATTCTCACTCCTGAAGATGTAGTTAAGCAGCTAAACCCCCCAGGACTTTGGCTGAATATTCAGGTAATTGTATTGAGTTTACATGTGCATACACTAATGTTCGTTCTTTTCTGCATAAGGTGTTAGGTTCTTCTTTCTGTAGTCTTCACTGATCCCCTTTATTCTCTTTGCAGCATGATTCTTTCTTCACACAACAAAAGTTGAGCATGAGGACATTTGTACTTTCTGTAACCAGAAACATCATTGTTAACTATATATCATCACCAGAGGTGGGATTTCTTAGAAGTATAGCTTCAAGAATTAATCCCCGCGCAACAAAGTTGATCCTTCGTGTTTTAGGGCCATCTGATATTGAGCTTACCACCAATCAGACATATGGTTCTCTCTTACGCAATCTCACCTTTATCAAAACATTTGCTTCTGGAATTCTTGTTCCCAAGACTTATATATGGCCCATTGATAAAGATGGTTACATACAACCTGAAACCTCTCTTGTTTCTGATGCTCATAAAGCACAGCTGGAAGTTTTTGCATCAGAATTCTATAGTGACCTTCCACTAGCCTACAACTACAGTTATGATCCCATTACTGAATACCTGTCTTACATTGACAATGGCAAATTTTCAGTTGATGGCGTGCTCTCTGATTTCCCTATTAGTCCATCGGCAGCTATTGGTACGTCATCTTATTCCAGCTATTGTCACAATCGCTCTTTAACTATACACCTCAAACTTCCAGTTTGATCAATCTCTACCTAAGCTTATGAAAAAGTTCAATTAAGCCCTTAGACATTTTAAAATGCACAAACCAACTTTAATTTGTTATATATGGGGTATCTTAGACCTGAGGTTGTTTAACCTATTATGCGTTTTTGTTCCCTACAGGATTGGTCCTATGATTGTCCTCTTTTCCCTTCTTTTCTTCCCCCTCTTTCCTGTTTTTGCGATGGGTTATTTAAAACTTTTATTTATCAATGAATTGTTTTTGTTTCCTATAAAAAAACCAAAATTCACAAACCACCCTTAACTATAATGATCGTTACAAATTAATCCTTTAAAAAATCTATAAATTTGAGAACGATAATATTCTCTATTATTATTATTTTAATTTTTAATTTTCAATTGAAGTTGAGTTGTCATCTCGTTTAAAGAAAATAACAAAATGAGGTAAATAATATGTGTTTTATTGTAATAATATTATAGTCTTAAGAGTTTTATTGGGATACCCCCAATTCTTGTAATTTCAAAAAGGAAAAAGAAAAGAGTTTTATTGGATAACACTTATAGCTCGGGGATAGTTTGTGCAATTTGTAACAAGTAAGGGTTTAATTGCAACAATTTTGTTAGGTTAGGGGTTGATCAGATTGAAAATTAAAGGGTGTGATTTCCCGACAGGGGTGGTTTTAGTTATTCTCTTTTTTTTTTGGCAATTTTCCATAAAATTTATTAAATTTTTAGAATGAATGCGTGATGATTTAATCATATGGTATTTCTTAAATGTTTAAACACTAAGGACGTGAGTTTATCTTACCATAAAAAAGCACGGGCGATTCTTAAATGTTTTCTAGCTAATTTCAACTCATGCCCTTATAGTTTCAACTTTCAACCAAATGAAACTCCCATTTAATAGCACTTAACAACTTAAGAACTTAACTACTTCCGCATAATAACTCAATAGGTGTTTTCTGCTTCATGTGATTAACATAGAAATTCCATCAAACTGACGTTTTTTTCTCTGATGATCCAGATTGTTTTGCTCATTTGGATGCTAAGGCAAAAGGTCAAGGTATGCCAGAATTGTTATAGTAGTTTTCCTTGCATTCTCAAAATTAATTTTCATGCTAGACAAGGCTGACTGATCACTTAACTTTAGACGTCCTAACATTAATTTTGATACATATATTTTCTCCTTTTCAGGCGGGCCTTTGGTTATTTCTAAATTTGGAGCCAGTGGAGACTTTCCTGCTTGCACAGACTTGGCGTATTCCAATGCTATTTCAGATGGTGTAGACGTGCTCGACTGTCCTGTTCAAATTTCAAAAGATGGAACTGCATTTTGCATGAGCTCAATCAATCTTATAGATAGCACTACAATATCTCAAACATCGTTCACCAGTCGTTCAAAAAAAATTCCCGAAATTGGTCCTAACGACGGAATCTTTGCGTTTGACTTAACATGGGAAGAGATTCAAAGCCTGACCCGTAAGTGGAGTTGGTTTGCAATTTTAGATATTTCTTTTTTAAAGTAAGCATGTCCTTTAACACATGCCTTCATTTTTCATACCTCAGCTTATTTACTACCACTGGGATTAAACTTAACTGGACTAGAATAAGGTCACGTTCTTGATGATTTGCTTTTTATCCTACGTTTGAAATGAAAAAGAATTTAAGTTTTAAGTGATAAGTTCGTTAGTATTAGATTGCGAATACCTTTCTTTAAGCTTGTTTGAACATCTCGAGCAAATGAATTAAAGATCATGAGTAAAACGTGTTGAAAAAGTGCATAAATCTTTAAGAAGAGTTAGCAGAAAATGATGTTGTCACAGTGCTTGTGATAGTTTAATTTGGTATGGAATTTCTCTCATCGTTTAACTGTAAACTGTGAATGCAATGATGATTTCTTTAGTTTATGGTTCATAGAGCATAGAATGATAATTTGGTTATTAGGGAGTAGGTTATCTTTTCTCTGAGTAGAACATATCCGGGTCTTTGCAATTCTACCCGTAGTCTCTCCATGACTTTATCGTTTAGTGTTCTATCATCTCATGGGAATTGAGTGTGGATCATCTGATAGCTTTTGTAGAAACCATGGTGCAAGTGTTAGCTTGAAATGCTTATGTTTTGCAAGAACTAATATGAAATGCTAATACTTTTACTGTTTATTTTCAACTGCAGCATCGATATTGAACCCTTATTCGAAGTTCACATTGTTTCGAAACCCAAGATTCCGAAACAGTGGGAAATTCTTAACGCTACAAGATTTCTTGGCCTTGGCAAAGAATGCAAGCTCTCTTTCTGGTATCTTGATCCATATTGAGGTTAGTGTTGTTTATCTTCTAAAATTAAATACAGTGTGCTTAAGATCCTTGGTATGATTGATTATATACCCGCTTCATGTCTTCCAACTGACCCCATTTCTCTTCCATTACATATTTTTGGTCAGCACTCAATAGTGTTCAAGTATTCAGTGTTTTCACAACGGCCTAGGTTTTAACAAACTTCAAAAACTATCATGCCATCAAAACATGAAAGTTCTTGTGATGTTTATTTATATTGATGAAAATTTGTCTCATTTGTTTCTCAGAATGCAGCATATCTTGCTTCAGATCAGGGTTTAAGCGTGACTGATGCGGTCTCTGATTCCTTGACTAAAGCTGGTTATGATAATCAATTAGCCCTGAAAGTATTGATTCAGTCTCCAGATAGCTCTGTTCTAAAAAAATTTAAAGAGGAAAAGAAAAATTACGAGCTTGTTTATGAAGTTAAGTATCCAATTAGTGATGTGGTAAATGGAACTGTCGCGGACATCAAGAGTTTTGCTGACTCCGTGACTATCGACAAGGACTCTGTTTTTCCTTCAAATCAGCTATTTCTGACTGGATCCACAAATGTTGTGACGAAACTGAAATCAGCTAATCTCTCTGTATATGTGGAAACCTTCAACAATGAATTTGTCTCTCAAGCCTGGGATTTCTTCTCAGACGCAACAGTAGAGATCAACTCATATGTTAAGGGCGCCGATATTGATGGAGTCATCACCGACTTTCCGAAGACATCTGCTAGATACAAAAGTAAGAATCTTCCTTCCAGTAATCTAGATTAATATGCTTCCAATTGCAAGTTCTTTGCTCTTCATTTTCCTCAACTGTGGTAACGATTACCCTATTGCTGTTTTCTGAAAATATTTAAGAATCTTTTTTTTTTTTTTAAGAAGGAATCCTTTTTTCTATTGCTTCTCAATTAGTAGGATCTCTTCTAACCCAGTCAGTAGATTGAGCGATTAGTGCTTCTCTAGAAAGACTATGTTGATCAGCAACTGGTCATCTGCTTTGATTTTTCGTATTGAAATCGTTATTTGTTAACTGTAGTTTCAATCATATGTACTCTTGATCTTCAAGTATATTTTAGTATTCAACCTTAGCCTCTGAAATTCTGAATACATAACTATGTTCCTTCCAGTTTTGTAGAGGATAATTTTGGGATATAAAATAGTATTTTTCGAGTATTGTCATAAATGACAATATCAATACATATAATTGTATTGATCATAGATGGATAGCCCAATTGGTCATAGAGGGCCTTGGGGTGCATAAGGGTTGGGTTCAAATCCCATGGTGGCCACCTACCTAGGAATTAATTTCAAATTAATACCTACGGGTTTCCTTGGCATCCAAATGTTGTAGGGTCAGGCGGTATGCCCCGTGACATTAGTTGAGGTACGCTTTCCACGCGAAAGCTGGCCCGGACAGTCACGGATATCAAAAAAAAAAAAACAAAAAAAAAAAACATATAATTGTAACTGGGAATGAGTTCAGTCATGGTGATCACTTATTAAGTGTTGAGTTATGTTAAACCATCAATCAAAATTTAATTATCGATGTTACATTTAGTCGGGTTGTCATCTAGTGAGAATATTCGAGGTGCTGCAAGCTGGTCCAGATACTCACGGGTTAAAGAAAATGCATAGAATGGTCTCTTTCTTGGCTCTATTTGTTACACAACTCATCATGCAGAAACTTGCAGCTACAACTACATAATATTGTTGAAATTTTGTTTTTTTAGCCTGGTTACTGATATAGTTGTCTCCAACTAAATGCAGAGAACCGATGCTTAACAAAAGATCCACCTAATTACATGAGCCCTGTCCAGGCTGGGAGCTTGTTGCAACTTGTTACTGCAGACTACATGCCCGGAAAGATTTCTCCGAAGCCGGTTCTGGATAACAAAGCCATAGCCGAGTCACCATTGCCTCCACTCTCGAAAAAAGCCCCAGAACCTACTGCGGAAGGTGGCTCTTCAGGAGCACCTCCAACTCCTTCACCCAATGGACAACCTAAGCTTGGAGCTGGGGCAGGCTTCTTGCTCTTGAACCTTGCCATACTTTGCATTGCTCTTCTTCCATTCTGAGAAAGGTAGTAGCAGTGGGTGCGCTTCTTTCGACTGTAAATTTTGTATCCTTGTTGCGTTCTAGAATCGAACTTTGCTGTTCCAAATTCTTTTTCGATTCGGCATTTAATTCTTTGAACTTTCGTGTCTGTAGGTATCTTAATTTCTGTGCTTTCTTCTTCTTCCCCCCACCCCTGTTCAAAACATCATTCTTGAGAGGGTACATTCATGATGGATTGACTATATCTGTTACTAATCTTCCAATGTTTGCTCCTTTTTGACTGTTGGAACTTGGAAGTTATGTTTGTGATTAATTTCTTTGCTGTGTTTACTATCCTAAATGTTTGAAATTTTCACTTTAGCTCTTAAGCAAAGAACAATAATGAAGTATGAAGCCAAATATATTATAGATTGGATCCAGTTCTGCCTTTAAAAAATAGACTGGATTCAGTTTTCCAAAAATTCTGGTCCAAGAATATTTCTATAATCAATGTTTCTTTCTATCCAAGAATATTCCTAACCTAGTCAATACTATAGATTGGATTTGGCGTCGATCAATTTTCAAGTCTATATCGATTGGTATCGGTTTGAAAAAATATTTAACCGAATAATATGTTAAAGAAAAAACAAAATTTGGGAACATTCTGATTAACTTGTACTAAAGAGGTCCAATATGCTACAATCATTTTCTGGTTAAAAAAAACTCCTTATATACAAAAAAGGACCTAATGCTATTATAATACATATCCCTAAGTACTATTTAAACTTAACAGACAAATTAAAGTTGAAAGAAGAAACTTGAAATTTTTATATTCATCTCCCTTTAATTTTGGTCCTCCCATTTTATGTTCAACTATGGGAGTGGACCAAACCAATAATTGATATTGTCATCTTTCTTTGAAAAAAGTAGGCAATAGGTATAAATTCAAAGTGAAAAAAAGGATGGCGATTATTGTTTTGATTTTTTGATCCCCCAAACTTTACCAATGCTTTATTTATATTTTAATCCATTATTTTTTCTACTTATTTTGTTTTAATCGTTAAACTTCATATAGAAATACTTTAGGAAATTTACTATAGGTAGCATTTTTTTTTGTTTGTACATTTTGTCATTCACTTTTTCTTAATTAAATATTATATGTGATATTGATTGAAGAATTATTTATGACACTCATTAAAAAAGTTTGTGATTTTGATTGACGATTATACATGCAACAATCTATATTTATTTGTTGCATGAGATGCATGAAAATTTTCGTCTATTGCCTGCTCAATTTTTTTGTCATAAATTTTTTCTTTTTAAAAAGTTGCTTTTCATAAAAAAAATGGTTTTATGATTATTTATTATTATTATTATTATTATACATGAAAATCCCGAATATTGTCTTATTTTAGAATAAAAATATTTTAACTTTTATCTCCTTGAGAAATTTGTGAAATTAGTTATATTTAAAAAATAATTATAAATATGATCAATTTTTTTTTTTTATAAAATTGAGTATTAATAAAAATATTATATTAATAAATACTCATCCTACATTGTATTGTATTAATGATTATTTATAATATCGATTAAAACTATAAATAACTATATATGTAAATATTTTAAAATAGGTTACATTTATAATTATTTTGTGAAAACAAGCTATCAACTACCATTTGTTTCAAAAAAAAAAAAAAAAAAAACTATCCACTACCATTCTCATAACTAAATAAATTTTTAAAAAATTAATTATTTTTAAAAAATACTATAATTAAAATAGACCGTAAAAAGTTTTAATTGAGCAAATTCCTCCTAATTTATCTAAAAAACCTTATGATATGGAGAAGACAATTATTAAATGTGAAATAAAATATGGAGTTTCTTAAAAAAAAGAAAAAAAAGAAAAAAAAAAAGAAAAGAAAAGCAAGAATGAATATTTATTTTTCTAAAAAGATATGAAACAGATATGAAACAGTAGGCTTGCTATAAATACACTAATTAGCGAGTTACTTATTTGTTTTCTTCTTCTGTCATATCCATAAAAGATAACTATACTTAATATGAGGCTTAATTATTAATTAATAAACTTTATTTTTACATGACAAGTGAAGGAAAATGTCAAATGTCAAATATTCGACGTTTGGATGAAGAGTTAGTTTAAAGAATTATTTTTAAAATGTATGTAGAGAGATTAGAGACAATTACTTGGTTGGATATAAATTTAAAATGCGTATTTATTTTAAGTTAATAAAAAATAATGATAAAAAATGAATGGTTAAAAATAAATTATTTTGAAGAGTTAAAAATAAATGATTAAAAATAATAAATTATTTTAAATTGTTATAAAAACTTGTTTAGATATAGATTTTCAATATACACTTCTCTTCTGCTTTTGTTTTAAAACAAACTTTTTTACCATGAAGTTTGATTATTTAAAATTGGAATTTCCAAAGTTGTTTTTTTAGTTTTTTTTTTTTTAAACAAGCTTGAATAAAAGTTATATCAATTTTTTAAAAAAATTATAAGTCAAATTCACAACTTTTAAACATGAACACATATATAGGTTGATGTTTTTTGTTTTTATTTTTAAAAAATATATTCTGTTGAATTATTATTTATGTTTTTGAAATAGAATTATTAATTTTGTTGAGTAAAAAAGATATTAATTTATTTAGGGCAACATAAATAGATTATTAAATACAGTACAGAAAAAATCTATAGAAACTTATTGTGACATAAGTGCGTGAACAAATATTAGTGGAGAAAATAATTAGCAAGAAATAAATTTATTGAACCCTATTTCTGCCCAATAACAAATAAGTGGAGAAAATACTAAAAAATACTATAAACAAATATTAGTGAATGGAGCTGTCTTCTATTTATAATTGATTTTCCAAAAATAAAAATAAAGTGTAGCTTTAATTCAAGTTTTTGGAGGCAATAAAAACAAATCCATTAACAAAAGAGTAGTACTCAAGTAAGGGTGGGTAAGTATGTTAGAAATACTTACTCACCTTTACAACCACATATATTTTATTTTTTCTCTATTTTAATATTTCTCTCTACATTAATTAAAGCTAATTTTTTAAAAAAAGTAAAAATATGTGACTCAAAAGTGGATAAATATTTTCAAAATATTTACCTACGCTTACCTAAGTATTACTCTTATCAAAAATATCTTCTCATTTTTGGAAAATATGGAGGAAGGGTCAAGATCAGTAATTAATTGGATTTTTTTGAATTCCTTTTAATTAATTGGATTTTTTTAATACACAGCATTTTCATCTAATTATATTTCACAAATTTCGCTACATTATTAGACATGTATGGAAATATAACTTACTTTGAGAAAAAAAGTTGATTTTTTTTCAACAAACAAAATCTAGTTAGTTTGGATTCCATTTTACAACAGTTTTATTTATATATATAGTTTAACAATTAATGCAACACTAAGAAAAAATGTTACATGGAATAATCCTTTTTTTTTTTTTTTTTTTTTTATTATTATCATATCATTATACTATTTTGTAAAACGCATTATACTAAAAACTGTGATAAATAACCATGTTGATTTGTTAATATTTAAGCACAAGCAAGTTCGAATAGTCTTAAATATAAGAAATTAAAATAGCCCTAAATAATTGTACACAACAATTATAATAACAGATTTGAATATATACTTTTTAGTTATTAATAAGGAATTTGTAATTCTCTACCCCATATTAGCAACATTTTAAAAATATTGTAAATATAACAATTTTTTTTTCAAATATTATCGACAGACTCTATCGGACACTATTAATTGAATCTATCGAACATTATTGATGGAGTCTATAAAATCTGATTTTGCTATATTTATAAATATTTTTATTTTTTTTTACTATTTATGTAATTTTTTTGCTTGTAATATACATGCAAATTTCCTTTATTAATAAGTATTTTTGGATAATAATTAGATGTATGAAAAAAGATGTTGAATCTTTAATACGAGAAGACATACATTTTAGAATTTATACCCAATAGTTTTTTTTTTTTTTAAAAGAAACATACCCAACTGTCTTTTTATGTTTTTAGAAATTACATACCCAATATAAATTTTCCAACCATTAGATTTTATTTCTCTTTTTCATTTTTAATATTGAATTCAAAATTTGTAATTTAGTGGAAAATAAGAGTCAATTTTGAAAGAACATATTGGCCATTTATCTAACTAGTACATTCTAATTCCAAAACCAAAAAATATCTCCTTCTTATACTTTTCTTCATCTTCTTCATCAAGCTAGAGAGAGAAAGAGAGACTTAGAGAGAGAAAGACAAGTTTCTTCAATTCCCATCTTCTTCTTCTTCTTCTTCTTCTTCTTCAATTCCATATCTCTAAAACCCACACACAAATTGTTGAGTAAAACCCAATCCATGGTTTTAGGCTGAATTTCATAAGCTTCCAAAACCCAATCAATTTCCACCATGAACAGCAAAAACCAAGCTCTGTTACTTAAGATCTTCTTCTTTCTCTTTGTTTTCAACACTCTAACTCTCTGCATTTACTTCATTTCCCACTCCAAAACCACCCCACCCATTTCCCCTCACCGGAATCCCACTTCCGAAAACCGCTTCCCCTTCCCGGAAAATCGCCATTCTTCCAAACCCTGGCCGATCTTACCCTCTTATCTCCCCTGGTCTCACTCCTCCGCCGCTCCTTCACATTCCTGCGAGGCCCATTTCGGCAATGGCTTCAACCGCCGCCTGGATCTTCTTAAACCTAACTTCGCCGGAAAACTCGCCGGGAAACCCTCCGGGTGGTTCCGGTGCTGGAACAGCGAGACTCTCCAGAGCTCGATTTGCGAAGGGGCTAGGGTTAAAATGTGGCCGGAGAGGATCGCCATGTCCCGTGGAGGCGAGCGGATTGAAGAGGTGATCGGAAGAAAGGAAGAGAACGAGTTGCCGGAATTTCTGGGCGGCGCTTTTGAACTCGACGGCGGCGATCGCGTCGCCGGCGAGGTTAGGGTTTTAGCGGATGAAAAATTTCTGGATAGGTTCGTTCCTGCAGGGGAGGTTCAAAGGCACACCATGCGCGCATTGTTTGGATCGTTTCGAGTTGTTTCTGGCAAAGATTTTGAATGCCAAGAGGTAGAGAATATAATTTTTTTGTTCTTCCATTTCTGCATCTGATTCTTCATGTTTGAATTAAGGATGTTTAGTTTTATGGGTTTTTGTGATCTGGGATTTTATTATATATATATATATATATATATTTTTAGTACTAATCGGGGGAAGGGGATTACAAATACCGATTACAGGGATCAAACCCCGTGACCATGGAAATGTATTAACACCAAACCAGATAACCAATCACGCCACCGGCCCATTCGGTCGGTTTGTTATACTGTATTCAGTATCAATTCATGTTTGTTGTATTGGGTTTTATAGCTTATGTAAACTGATCAAGATGAAAGCCCTATTTTCAGTTTAAATTATGAACATCAAGTTTTATGGGGTTTTGTGATTTGGGATTATATATACTGACTTCAGAATCAACTTATGATTGTTGGGTTTTGGAGCTTTTGATTTGTGCATTGTTTAATTATTCAACTGATGAGCGATGAGAGTTAAACTTTAAGATTATAGTATTAGCTTCTGATTCTCCATGATTGAATAGGAATAGAATTTATGGGGTTTTGTGATTTGGGATTTTTATATTCTGGGTTGAGAACAAACATTTTGGGAACTTGGAATTAATTAGTATTTTCTCAGCACATGGCTAATGGATCTTATAGAAACTTCTTAGTAAGAGAAACAGCAGATTAACTACTAACTGAAATCGTTTTGGCTTTACTCTGTGTTTTTTAATCTCTAATCTGGATTGACTTAAATAATATAATATGCATTGAATAATTTGTTTATGTTGAACTAATCTAGCTGGTTCATTTGGACTTGGTTTTCTCCATCACTATACTACATTCTATATTGAGTTTCAGTGAACATTGTGGTCCTTTTCTTCATCAAACTAGTTTTCTATGGTTTCTGAATCAAAGGCTCTGTTTACAGTGGATCGACGAGCCCGTGCTTCTGGTGACGAGATTCGAGTACGCAAATCTTTTTCACACTATTACAGATTGGTATAGTGCTTATGTGGCTTCGAGAGTCGTTGGATTGCCTAATCGACCTCATCTGGTTTTTGTCGACGGGCATTGTAAGGTACATCCCGGAATCTCTTAGCTTTGTTTTCCTTTCTTTTTGATGAAGGCTGCTAGTTTATGCTTGGCTTATAAAGGAGAATGTGTTTGGGATTAGTTATATTGTTGTCAAGTTAGCAATACAAAGTAGAAAACTGAGAAATAGATGGTTTAGCGTTTAAAAAGCTAGAGATATGGAATTGAGATATATATATAGACATGAAATTTTCAGATATTGATAGTATTAGCTTCATCGAAGTCGAGCTTGAAGGTAACAAAACAGACTCGTGCCTTTGAACGACTTCCGATATTTTCAAGTCGGGGTTAGTTCTATGGTTGAGTTGTAATGGAAACTCGGGACCGAGTCCAGTTCCAAATGTGAAGTTTCTGTTATTTTAGTATAGGACGTAGGTTTTTTTTAAATAACCATGAGCGTCCGAAGTAACTTTCACACTTTGACTATTCTCACATGACATTTTGACTATTCTCACGAAAAAGTTTTGCTCAGTTAACAATTTTTTATTTTATTTTATTTTATTTATTTATCTTTAAAGTTTTGGGGTGATGTTGGTTGAGTCATGGATTTCATCTTTAATTTTCTCATGTATAGATGGATAGGGAAGTCACACAATGCCGCCTTTTTAAAATACTTTTGTGTATAAGCGCGAGAAAGAAAGATTACTAAAATAATGTCATGTTTTGTTGTTTCTTCAATATTTTAAGACACCTTTGGAAGAGACATGGAGGGCATTGTTTTCAAGTCTTAAATATGCCAAAAATTTCAGCTCACCAGTTTGTTTTCGCCACGTAATCTTCTCGCCTCTCGGATATGAAACTGCGCTATTCAAGGGTCTGACTGAGGGGATCAATTGCCGGGGAGGGTCTGCTCATGATCTCTGGCTAAAACCTGATGACCAGAAAACTGCTAGATTATCCGAGTTTGGAGAAATGGTTAGAGCAGCTTTTGGTTTCCCAGTTGACAGACAAGTCGAAAGGCCAACCTCGATCCACAACGTTCTCTTTGTGCGCCGTGAGGACTACTTAGCACATCCTCGCCATGGTGGTAGAGTTGAATCTAGACTTAGCAATGAACAAGAAGTCTTTGATTCTTTGCAGACTTGGGCATCTAATCACAGAGAGTGTAAAGTAAACTTGGTGAACGGGGTGTTCGCACATATGTCGATGAAGGAACAACTCCGAGCCATCCAAGACGCATCGGTCATTATCGGGGCTCATGGTGCAGGCCTCACTCACATAATATCCGCCTTACCAAAAACTGTGATCTTGGAAATCATCAGCAGTCTATTTAGAAGGCCTCATTTTGCATTGATTGCTCAATGGAAAGGCTTGGAATACCACCCGATTAATCTCTCAGGATCACACGCCAATCCCGAAGTAGTTATCGAACACCTTTCGCGTATCATGACGAGCCTTGGATGCTGAAAACAGTTTTGCCATTTCTCACATTAATATCTCTCAAGTTCTAAACCACGAGGAAATGTAAAGCAATGGGGAAAAGTCAGCAACTCTGTATCTACAAACACGTTTGGCTTGATGCTCCCATTGACTTGTTTTGAGCTTAAAGAGACTGATTCACCTTGTATCTAACGTCCTCAGACTTGGATTGAAGCAGCAGCCTACCGACCAAGCTCGACGACGATGAAATTTGAGATATTTAAGCTTCGAGAATGGTATGTATTCTAATTCTTGAATTCTCGATTTGAGTTTAGTATATAAGAAAGAGATCAATTAGAAGCATTCTTTGAATCGTTTTCATTATACCAATAACAAGTTGTTTCTTGTTCTAAAAAATATACATGATTTCTCTCTAGATTTCATTGTTTTTTTCATGCACTGTGTTTTTAATGTTCATATCAAGCTTTATACATCAAGGAGTGACTCAATTGGTTACCATATTCCAAAAAAAAAAAATGATATAAAAGTTAAGGTTTAGAAGGGTGGAAGGTTCTAACCATCGAGGAGTGACTCAATTGGTCAAAGAGGGTCTGTGGTGCATAAGGTGATGAGTTCAATTCATGGTGGCCACCTACTTGGAAATTAATTCCTTACAGACTTTTTTAGCATCCATATGTTATAGGATCTGACTATATGAAATGTACAAAACTGACTCATCGTCTTTTTTAACCTTATAACTTCAATGTTTGATGAGATAGATAGTGATCGTTTGTTTTCTTAAATTCAACTACAAAATGATATCACATTATAATAATGTATAACATTGTTTTAGAATTAAATATTGTTTGACAAAAGGAGTCAATACTCCAGTGACATCATGGATAACATGATAATCAATTGGTTATGGGTTAAATTCTCAAATGTGGTTGAATTAAAAAAATTAAATGTTGTTCTAAACATTTTATCCAATTTCAAAATCCGACTAACTCTACTCAAATAGAAAAATCCCACTTATGAAATATTATCAAAGGACACTTCATATCTCACTCAAATAAAATTACATAACAAAATCTACTAATTAAAGTATGACTAGTATATTTCATATGATATATCACTTATTCGACAATTTTTTTTTTTTTTTGAGTATAAATTGGGGAAGATGATTACAATACCTACTCTTCCAGGATTTGAACCCGACGAACACGTGACAAAATGATTTATTCTTTTATGAATCAAATTATTTGATTTAGCTTGAATCATATGTTGATGGGTCAAAGAGATAAGTGGTAAATGTGGCCTGCTTTGGTGTAGGAGAAATGAGTAGATGATAGAGAGTGAGAGTGTTTGTTTTTAGTATTATTATTATTATTTTTTTAATTTCCACTATGAATGTTGATATATAGAGTTAGATTCATGCTGCCTAATTATTATTCTCGTGGACTCCATTTTTTTTCTTTTTTTAACTAAATTGTACTTGTACCCAAGTTAAAAAAAAAAGAAGCAAGCATTTATACTTAATTAGGAAAATAATAATAAAAGACATAAACATAAAAAATCATTGAATTATTGACTATTAAAGTGATAGTTTAATCTATGGAACTAAAAATTATTTTTTTATAAATTCTTTTGACATCTAAATATTATAGAATTAAGTATGTCATGTGACATTTTTAAATTAGTTCGAACAATTATGAATATATATATATATATAATCATTAACTTTCTAGTTATTTAAGTGGTTGGAAATCCATATTATATATATTTCGGACATTTTATAAAGATTTGTTCATTTTTTATTATTAATATTTTCTTTAAGCACAGAGAGTGTTGAGGATTATAAACTCTACTTAGATTATTACTAACTAAATATAAATATAGATTTTTTATTCATAATCTTGATAATAAAGCGAACAAGTTACCAATCCTTTCAATATATTTGAATGTACATCAAATGACCGCATAGCGCAGTGGATTAGCGCGTTTGACTTCGGATCAAAAGGTCGTGGGTTCGACTCCCACTGTGGTCGCTTTTATTTTTGTGTGCGAGAAGATGTAAAAAAAAACCCAAATTGGAACTTGGATTCCTCTCCCTCCCAACAACCCACGAAGTTAAAACCCTAAAAATTCAAACCCCAATTTGATACGAGTGTTTCAGAATGAGTTTCTCGATGATGGGTTCTTCGGGATCTGAAATTTTGGTGCGGAATTCTCATCAAAAGGCTCTGAAATTCCAATTGTTCCATGAAACACAGAACAGGGCTGCGCTCAAGTTCTCGCCTGCGAGAGCTTTGCTTAGCAAGCATGAAGAGAGGCTTTTGCTTAGCAAGCATGAAGAGAGGACAAGCCCCATCCAGGTGATTTCATATTCCTCCAACTTCATCTTCTATTTATTTCTCTGCTGGGCTGCCACTCACTTGTTATGTTCAATAGGGTTCTTTGGATTTTGAGTTATGTCTGTTAAAATGTAACCCCCATTTTATTTTTTGTTTTTCGTTTTTGAAATTTAAGTCGACGACTACAACAACTATCTTACATTAACCCAAATTTAGAAACAAAAAAAGAAGTAGCTTCCAAAATGTTATTTTTGTTTTTGAAATTTAACTAGCATTCACCTATTTTCTTAAGAAAATATGAATATGTTGTAGAGAAATTTGATTAACAATAAGCTTAAATTTCAAGAACAAAAAATCAAATGGTTATCAAATGGGGCCTAAAAATTCAGCATCGCATTGACTCTATTTGACTGCCAAGGTAGAGCATCCTTAGTATATCAATTGAAGATTGGAAATCAATCAATTAATCTACTCCTGTCTAGGTAACTACTTTTGTAGGTGTACCCATTTGTGTGGTTATGTTGATGCCTGTTGCCTGTGGCTGGAATGGGTTTCAACATGCAAGAGTATTGGAAAATATTTGGATGTCAAGAAAATCGATAGAAAATTAATTTCTAGGTAGGTAGGTGGTCACCATAGATTGAATTCATAGCTGTTTGATTTCTCTTGAACACTATGCTTGCTACCTATGGAGGATTGTGTTTGCTGGACTTTAGATGAGCTTTTTTCTTCTGTAATTGGACACTCGGTGTGTTCGCTTTGTGTGGCAGATGCAGAATCCCTGAGTGTTGAGTCGTTTCATCTCCAATTTAATATTGATTTTTACTTGATGGACATTCTGAAAATTTCCAAGTGGATTTAACATGTTTCGGAACTTACCCACTTTCTTTGATTGTTCTTGATTGGAAGACTTGTTGTAAGTAGTTTTCTTGAGTAGTGGAATCCTCATGCCCAGCCCTTAGGTTGTTCTTCCAGTTTTTTTGTTCATTCCTGATGTTTCTTATGAAAAAAAGTACAATCATTGTGTAGATAGTAAACAGTTGATTATTTTCTGATTGTGGTTTTGGACATTGTCTTACCTTGCCTAATAGTTGTTTATTTCTGTTCTATTTAAGGTCAGAACAGAGATAGCAAAATGCTATGAATTAATAAACAGACTAGGTAAAGGAGTTGTTTATCTCGGATCTTCAAGGATGGGACCCGATCACACTCATTACAAGCAAGCATTCGAATTGAGTAGAGAGGTAAGCGTATTCGATTGAGTAACACAGTTTAACACTTCTAAGTCAAGGTGAAAGTTAAGGAACAGAATATTGAATCTTAGATGCATAAATGTGAGCAATGAAGGAAAGATTAAACAGATAGCTCTCGTACATGATCTTCGACTTTATAAGTCTATTTCTCAAATCCAACTATGCAGATTTCAGAACTTTTGGATTGCACTACTTGGTCAGGTGCCGGTCCCGGCCTTATGGATGCGGTTACAAAAGGTGCCTTGCAGGCAGGAAAGCCGGTAGGCGGATTCAAAATTGGTAGAGAATCTGGTGAATGGACATCCTCAAAGTTTCATCCATACCTACCTGCAGAAACTTATTTTACTTGCAGGTGATAAATATAGAACCTATTAGTTATCTCATCTGACATAGAAGCGGATACGCGCCCTGCTTGAAATACTTCATATAATGCAGGTTTTTCTCGGCAAGAAAGCACGGGCTCGTCGATGCTGCAGTTAGAAGCTGTAGTTCTGAGAAGACTGCTTTTGTTACTCTCCCTGGCGGCATCGGTACCTTCGATGAGGTGTTTGAAATTCTAGCTTTAATTCAGCTTAGGAGAATAGGGTCAGAGTTTCCAGTTCCCTTCCTGTTGATGAACTACGACTCTTTCTACTCAAAGTTACTCGATTTTTTCAACGATTGTGAAAACTGGGGTACGTTGGCCAAGGGAGAGGTCGATTCGCTTTGGAAGATCTGTGACAATAACGACGAAGCCCTGGCCTATTTGTCTAGTTTTTATAATCTAGATACTCATGACAGAGTGAAGAAGGAAGTTGGATTTGGAAGCACTCATTGACACAGGCTTCTTCTCCTATCCTTTTATTCTTCTGTGAGAGCAATGCAACCATTTAAACGTATTAATGTAACATTATATATAACCCGAAAAAGGACTGAAGACGCGTCGAACTTCAAGGGATCATAGCATTGTTCTTTGTTTGTTTACTTGAAAACAAAAGTGAAATAATTTGTTCTCTATAATCTGCAAAGGTGAGAAAATGATAAGCTTACTTTTGCTAGTTTCAAAATGAAAGGCACACCTTTCCATCTCTAAGAGATTCAAAATCACCATTGCAGATATGGTAAGAGAAAACTACCATACGATGTAAAAGAAAAGAAAGACTATCGAAATACGCTATCGAACCATGCACGTTACTCGTCCTTTTTGTCGTCCACTTGATGTATAGAATTTGATTCGTTTGAAGGACAAAACTAGAAGTAAGGTTAAGTTGAGCATTGAGAGGAACGTTTGGAGGGGGAAATATACACTAGTATAAATGGATCATCTAGATGAGATGGGTAACAAAATTATGACAAAACTATGGTGTAAGCAAATCATTTAGGTAAATTATATGTAAGCAACCTCATAGTGTGAATTATGTGTAAGGCTGTAAGCAACACAATTAGGTAAAAACTACCATAGTTATGGTAGCTTTTACCTAACCATATAAACAAATAACACATATGATTGATTCCTCTAGGGAGATGGGAGCCAAGTTGCTTCCTTTCCCAACCTCCAAAATGGAAAGAAAATCTTTAAACAAAACAAAAATGAAACTAAAATTTCAAACACAAAAATGGGAAGAAAAATGATGGTTTCTTGAGAAAAATTAAATGTCATCAAACAAGCAAAAGAGATAGGATTTCAAAGTGACTAGGAGGTCTTTTGGCCCGTTAGAGTAATACTTCCCTCCTTATGACTAAGGAGGGGAGCCATTCTTATATGCATATGTGGCACTATTTGGTGGCACAAATTTTTTGTTTTAATAATATTAAAAAGAAAAATATTTGTGACACTAAATGATGCCACATATGTGCTAAGGATGACTCCCCTACTTAGTCATAAGGACGGAAGTATTTCTCATTCTATAACATAATAACTGATCGTTTATAATAATTCTTTTGTCATTACATATACAATTTAAGAGGAGTTTGCTTTGTTTTCTTATATTTTAAGCAATGTGTGGTTAGGTCAATAAGCTCTTAATCATGGTGAATACTGAATATACAATAGATAAGTGAAAAGAAAGAAGGAAAAAAGTCAAATTTAAAGGCATAGAGTGATGATTAATGCAACAATTTTCAACCTGCTGATTGTTTTTATTAAAATCTATCTTCTGGTTTAGATTTCAAAAAGTGTCAACATTTTTGTCCATATTTTCTACAAACCACAGCTAAAGCTACATAGGATCCACCATCCCACCCCCTATTTTTTTCCTTTTTAATATTTTTTATTTGATTTCTTGACTCTTATCCTCACTTGTAATCTGATTTTTATCTTTTCAAACAATTTTCAAACGAATATTGATTTAACTAGGAAAAAGATAGTTTGGTGAAATACATTCGAAAATAATTATTTAACGATTTTACGTGAGGTAAGATAAGTGGAATACTCAGGTCCATTTGATAACCATTTCGTTTTTTGTTTTTTTTTTTAGTTTTTTATTTTTTGTTTTTTATTTTGAAAAATAAAAACAGTATATATTTGATAACTCATTTCAATTTTTTGTTTTTAAAAACTAAAAATCAAAAAACATGTTTGATAACTGTTTTTTGTTTTTAGATTTCACATTTCACTTGACTTTTTTTAGTTTTTTACTATTAATTTTTGGTTCTTTCATACTTTTTTAAAAACAAAAACAAAATCTTGTTTTTAAAAGCTATTTTTTTTTAGTTTTTATAATTTATTTAATATTTTAAAAATATTTTTAGAATTTTAAAAATAAAATCTAAAATTGGTTATCAAACGAACCTATTTTAAAAATATTAAAAATAAAAACAAAAAACCAAAAACGAAATGGTTATCAAACGGGGCCGAAATTCTTTTACAAGTATATTGATTTACAACATTTTGTCTCTTAATTGGTCTTGATTCATTATAACATATGAGAATTTATGAGGATTTCCTTGTTTTCCATTTCTCTTATTTGGAAGCTTCATTGTAATATTTGATTTATTATCTAACGAAGCAATAATTTATATCAAACCGTTGTCTTGAGAATTCATTTTGCATTTAATCGGAGTGTTTCAATAAATTCAAGTAGCATAGCTAAGCACTTTTAGAAGTTAATAATTTGGCCATTAAAAGGGGGAAAAAAGTATCTAACAAAATCCGTGATTATTAATAAGCATTACATTAATGTACTCGATGAAAATAACCTTTTTGAAAAGTATAGATTGATAACTAAGGGCATGTTTGCCCCATGGACAAACGGAGTACTTGGCTTGACTTGACTTCTATTCCATGTTTGTCCCGTGAACTTCCATAAGTCCATCCAACTCCTACCCAACTCCACACGTGAGCCCCACATTTTTATTTAAATATTAAAATATTAAAAAACTACTCAATATTTATTTTTTTATTTAAATAAAAA
>JBBMEF010000001.1:4752311-4765714 GCA_037832685.1 Sicyos baderoa | reverse complement strand
TCTTTCCTTTCCTCCAAACATAAACTTATTTCACTTATCTTCCCTTCCCATCCCAACTCAACCCAACCCAACCCATCATCTCAAAGCCAAACATGCCCTAAAGTAATTAAGAAGATCAATTAAAAAAATATAACTCTAATGATAATCTAGTAACTATGAAATTATATGTACTAAAAAAAGGGGTTCTTGCAGAATTAGACCAAATTAATAAAATATTTACAACACTAGGCAAAGTTAAAAAAAATTAGCAACCATAGTCAATTATACGGTATAAAGTAATACTTTTTATACTGAATAATTAATACATAATAGAATATGATGAGTATTTTATATTGTATATTTGATTATGTAGGCTAAATATTTTCAAATTTGCCTAGATGTGTAATTATTTTGTAAAATTGGAGTATCTAATACAATTTTCTAAAAAAAAAAACTATGAAATTATAAATTTGAATTAAACTCATAATAAGTGCCTACCTAGAATTAACATCCTAAACATTCTAATATTACAGATTAGGCATGTTCTTAGGAAAAATAATTTTGGTTCCAGTAAATTACTCAAATAATCGTAAATAAAACAAAATAAACTTTTTTTTTTTTGAAAATAATAATAAAGCGTTTACTAAGCTACAATGACAAGACATTTTGTAGAAGAAAGTATGGGCTAAAAGGGGAAAAGTAAAAGAAAAAGAAAAAAAAAAACTTGTCTCATTATTAAAAAAAAAAAAAAAAAAACCCAAAGAGTCAATTATTCATCATTATGAACATAGAAATTATGAGAAAAGGGGAAAAAAAGTGGGAGATAAAATACTATGAATCTCTAAGAAATGGGGAAAAGGACATAGTTGATTGAGAAGAGGATCTAGTTTAGAGTTAATGGGAATGGGATTGTCAATGTGAACTGTAACATAAATAATCAAAATCACAATCCCAATTCCAAATCAAAATCCCTTGTTCGTTTTAGGACCCCACCTTCAAACCGCACTAACCCTTGTTCTTATTGGCTCATCCGACGCGGCTACCTTTCTAATCACTAACCCTTTTTTTTGTATATTAATCTGTTTCTGAGGGTTTTCTTTAGCCAAGTTTCGTCGATTTCCCAACTGGGTCGTGGCAGATTTTCGATTTTGAGCTTCCCGGTTGTCGATTTGGGCTCTACAAGGTGAAACAAACGAACCCAGTTCGAGATTTTGCTTTGATTTCACTCCTTTTTGTGTATTTCGTATTTGTAGAACTGAACTTAATTTATCTCGATGTTCAACTTTGTGGACCCAAATCTGAGACTTTTGTGATGTTTTTTTCCCCCTTTTTGCTTGCTTTTACTGCTTACACTTCTTGGATTCTGGCTTTTCCTGTTCTTTGTGTTGGAAATTTTGGGTTGCTTTGTTGGACTTTGTGTTGTTGAGGTTCTAAGTTTTTTCTTTAATCTTTTGCTATTTCACTTATTCTTAGTTTTTTTTTTTTTTTTTTTTGAGTACAAATTGGGGAAAGGGGGCTTACATTACCGATTCAGGGATCGAACCTGTGGCCGTGGAGTGAAAATGGATTAACACCAAATCAGATTATCAATCGCGCCACCGACCCATTTGGTGAATTCCTGAAAATCTTAGTTCTTGAGTAGCTTTGGCTTCTTTAGTTTGAAAATCCTTCTACATAGAGTGTGGTTATGTGAACTCCTGTTTTAATTGCTTTGTTTGACTGCTCATTCTCCTGAAAGGTTGGTTTCTTTTGTTGTTGTTTGTAACTGTTTTTAATGTTTCAATTGTGTTTTCTTATTCTCGGATTTTGATTTTAAGGTTCTGTGTCATTTTTGTCCTTCATTTTCTTCTTCCTGTTATTGAAAATTTGTTCTAGATGGAATTGTTTTTGTTGTCCTCATTTAGGCTGGTCAGATTCTCACTGCTTGTTTACTGCACACAGAGTTTTAAAATGCTCATTCAGGCTCGTGCCTAGGCTCAAGGTGCAAGTCTAGCGTCTTGCCTTGCAAATTTGCACTTTGAGCATCTCAGATAGATAAAAAAAAACACGCATCATCCGTGTGTTCTTGTGCTTACGGTTTTTTTGTTCCAACTATAAAATAAAATTTACTAACGTTTAGAGTATGTTTTTCATATTCCTACTGGCTACTCCAATTATGCTATGTCTTCTATATGAATGTTCTTATATATATAGTGCGCCTCATAACGAAAAAAGCTGCTTTTTTTTTTTGGTCCCGACCCCAAAATAAGCTATTTTGTTTTGAGATTTGAAAAAACACTGCTGCTTAGTATTTTTGAGATTTATTTCTGGAGCTCTTCTATAGAAGCTTCTTTCTCCCCAAACTTTGTTCTGGATTTTGAAGTTCGTATAATTTATGTTATGATTGTGACTTAGACCACATTGTTGTGATTTTGGGTTTTTAGATATGGAACCACCTTCTGATGAACATATTTTCTGAATCACTGGAAAACAGCACGCATGATTTGTTTAAATATGATTTTTATTAGATTTTTATACTAACTTTGTAATTTTTTTTCAGGCTTGTACTCCTCAAGTCTTATCATGGACTCCCCTCAATCTGTTGTTTCCTCATTGAAGAACTCTCCATTTACTGAGCCTGAGAAGCAGAAACCCGATTTCTTTGCTCCGATCTCTGGTAATCCACCAAAGGGAATGGAGGTCAACCGAAAAGAAGCGGTTATGTATAACTCAGAGGAAATCGTTGGTTCACTTGACGTATGCATTCATCAGGCTAGAGACATTCATAATATCTGCATATACCATAAGCAAGATGTTTATGCCAAGCTTTGTCTAACTTCTGATCCTGAAGATTCTCACTCTACCAAAATCATTAATGGAGGGGGGAGGAACCCGGTCTTCAATGAGAATCTTCGTTTGAATGTTCGAAGTGTCGATACCTCCCTTAAATGTGAGATATGGATGTTGAGCAGAGTGAGGAATTATCTGGAAGACCAGTTATTGGGGCTTACCTTAGTGCCATTATCTGAAGTTCTTGTTAATGATGGGAAATTAGAGAAAGAGTTTTCGCTATCATCTACCGATTTGTTCCATTCTCCTGCAGGGTTTGTTCAACTATCTCTTGATTACACTGGAGCCTCACCTGATGTTATGGCTGTTTCTAAAGCTGCCTTCCAATCTTCAAATGCAACATTGAGGGATTCTGGAATATCCGAATCGCTCGCTAGTGATTTGGATAAGATAGAGTTCCCAGATCCTAAGATTGTAAATGAAGACGAGATGATGGTGTCGGAGTATATCAGCATGCCATGTTCTAATGTTGAGTCTGAGGGCTCTGAGAGCCTAGCCACTTCTGGTACCGAAGATCAACCGAGTTCAGAAGTAGGTGCACATAATGTAGAAAGCTTCTCAGCAGCTTCTGTCGAGTCTGTCCAGATTCCGAAGCTCGATTCGCCACCTAGCATCTTGTCGACTAATGGAGCATCCTCGCCTTCTGCAGCAACAAGCTCAGAATCATCTGATGCTTCAGAAGCTTCAAAGCCTCGAACTCAGGAACCAAATGAAAAGAAGAAGCGTGTGGACGATAAGAATGTCGAGGCCGATTCCACTGTTGAGGTACATAGTGATTCACTCCCAAAGCCTGTTATCTCTCTGAACATAGAGCCAGAACAAAATGTAGTGCAGCAGGACATTGTTGACATGTATATGAAAAGCATGCAGCAATTTACCGAGTCATTGGCAAAGATGAAACTTCCTCTGGATGTCGATAATGGACGAACCAGCTCAGAAAATTCAAGCTCTGATCAGAAAACACCATCCTCGAAGAACGGTAATGGACGAGTGTTCTACGGAAGCAGTGCTTTCTTCTAAACTGAGGTTATTACATTTCAGACAAAGACATACAGATAACTCTAGAACTATAGGACAAGTACTAGTATCATAGTGTATTGTAATAATGTATCTCTGTAGAGTGGTGTTTCCCTTAGTATGTCGGTTTGCTCGGTACGATAGTAAGTCGTCATGACTTCTACACCTTACAAACCTTGTTCTATTATATCATAGTCATAGGTGGAAGCATGAATGAATTACTATCCCTCACTGTAACAATTAACTTTAGAATGCTACTTCTAATTTTGTGAAGTCAAAATTATATCAGTTATGTGTTTGCCCCACATTTATATTATGTTTGCTTCAGGGAATAAATTGGATAGATGATTGCATTGATGACTGAAGGTTGATATTCCAGGTTATTTTTCTTCTTCTTAGTATTACATATTGTACCAGTTGTGATTAGCAGAGAAGTAAATTTCTGGAAAGCTTTTCACAAATTAAAGTAGATTTATTTTGGCACCCTGATTGTTGGAATGCCAAAACTAAGGACTAGGATTTCCACTAAGAAATAATCATGTTAGAAAATTTTGTCTTCAATGGCTGAAAACTTGGACTTTAAAGGTATGCTCCCTTTAATATTTTAAGTTCTGAGACTCACTATGACATAAATTTCAAGAGGTTTCGAGCGTATTCAAGGTAAGTAGCTATATGATAATTCTATCTTAACTCTAATTTTAGCTCAATAATTTTATGTTTTAGCATGTATGACTGCATGTTGTGAGACTTTAGGCTGGACATCGCATAATAGCACTAGAACTTGTATTTTTATACAACAATTTTGGAGTAAAGGGGAATCGAACCTATAACCTCGTGATTACTAGGTTGTATAAGATATTAGTAGAATTATGCTCTCGTTTGTAGAACTCGTATCTAAACCCTAGTCGGCATGTCGAGTAGTCTCACTCAACCTTGTGTAAGGCATATATTTATATGTTACATATTAAAGCTCACATACCAAGTTGTTATACCTAAAGCATGAATTGGGCCTAACATCTATGGCCCACGGAAATTTCAATGGACCTAAGCCCAAGTTGGGCCTGGAATTTGTGGCCCAAAATAAATGCAATTTCCTACAGAAATAATTTATTCGGAAAATGAACTAAAAAAATCTTGGGAAATTTAAGCGCACAGAGAAATATAATTTGGATAACGCTAGAACTGCGAGCAAAAGCTTCCGCCATTGATTACCAGTTGAAGCTCCATGGCTATCTCTTCACTATCCGCTACTGTGATCCCTTCTCCCACACTATTTGGCCCTTTGTCTTCTCTTTCTTCTAAACCTAGATTTCTTCCCTTCTCTGGTTCCTCTTCTACGCTTTCAAAGCTCAAACCCCTTCAATTTTCGCTGTCATCAACTAGGGTTTATGCTGCTCCTGAAGTTCTCGACTCCTCCGACACAATTGAACCGCCTCCCGAAACCCTAGAGGGCTCTGGAGCTGCTTCCTTCGAGGTTTGTGATAATGTTGTTAGAAATGGAGTGAAATGTTATTAGTTCTGTGTGTGTTTTGATTGGTGTAAGAACTTTTGTTCTTCTTAGATCTTTATGGTTCTGGGTTTTGTTTCTTGTTTTTTATTTGGAAATTGTTGCTCTGTATGTGTTTGACTGGTGTTTTATTTCATTGTTTCCCCCCTTTCATAACCATTTTGTTTTTGGTTTTTGAAGTTTAGCTTGCAACCACTACTACAGTCTATGATTTTCCTTACTTTTATATCTACATTTTACCTATGTTTTTTAAAACTAAACCAAGTTTTGAAAACCAATGCCTATTTGATAACCATTTTGTTTTTTGTTTTCTGAAAGTTTAGCTTATTTTTACTCAACTTCCCTAACATGTGTCCATCTTTCCTTGAATGCCAACCAAATTTTGAAAACCAAAACAAGCTTTTGGAAATTAATTGTTTTTGTTTCCAAATTATGTTTTGATTTTAAAAAATGTAGGTAAGATGTTGTTAAGAAAGAAAAAACACATTGTGAAGAAGTAGTTGTTGTAGTCTTAAATTTCAAATACCAAAATCTAAAAACAAAATCGTTAGAATTCAAATACTTTCTCAATGGAAGATGAAAGTCAAACTCTATTCCTAGTACTTGCATAAAGACAAGTTTAAATTTCAAAAATAAAAAAACAAAAACTCAGGGGCCTATGGAATCTGGTTTTATTTTCTTAATATCAGGAATGAAACAATGTTTATTTATTATTCTTTTTAAATGTCGTGTTCATGTTTAGGGTGAAGATTTTGAGGCGCCTGGGACTTCAGTGCTAAGCATTGGTGAGGATGTGGATAAGGTAACTTTTTTGTTTTCCAGATAATGTCTTACTCTAGCATCCTGTGACTTGTTAAGGATATAGAATGTTCTATAGAGCAACCTCTGGATTGAAGAACTCTGTAATTTATATTGGTTCTGATGAATAAGGAAAGAGTGGCTAGAAAATATACAACAAATTCATTTGATGAGATTATATGTATGGACCATCATGGAGTGGCCTAGTGGTCAAGAGACTCTTGGGAGCTAAGAGATGATAAGTTCAATCCATTGTGGCCACCTGTCTAGTAATTAATTTCCTTCGGGTTTCCTTGACATCCATGTTATAGAGTTAGGCAGGATGTCTCGCGTCATTAGTCGAGGTGCGCGTAAGCCGGCTTAGACAGTCACAAATATCAAAAAATAGAAAGAAAAAAAGACATTATATGTATGATGATTGATAATCCTGCTAAGTTAACAACCATTATGAAGTTGCGTATATTGATATCAAAAAATTATGGAGTTGCCTACTGCTAAGTTGACGGGTAAAGTCCCTAGTGAATATAAAATAGAAGATGTACATGTTGTTGGTTAAAGTTTTCACTTTTTATTAAAAGGCTAGGTAAAAGTTGATAGATCTCATGTAAGATTGATAGTTCCTAACGAATGGTAATGTGTGAAATATCGAAGTCTCCATTATTCCTTTTTATCCTGAAAGAAACTTCTCAACTGAGTAGTAGATAGGTCTCCTATTGTATAGTGCTTCTACCGACTTCTGGGGTGCATAAGGTGATGGATTCAAATCCCATGGTGGCCACCTACTTAAGAATTAATTTCTTACAAGTTTCCTTGGCATCCAAATGTTGTAGGGTCAGGCGGTATGTCCCGTGACACTAGTAGAGGTGCGCGCAAGCTGGCCCAGACAGTCACGGATATCAAAAAAAAGAAAAAGACTTCATTTATGATTGTACATTGACTCCACTGGGCTACATTTATGCGACTTATTGATCAGGATATCGGAGATTCGGAATGTTGATTTCGTACCTTTTTCCTTTATAATATGCCAATATAGTCTTCGTCAGATTGTCATGTGATTTGTTTGCTTATCATCTCATCCGTGCCATGGGGTGCGTTTAGGGACTTATCTTTGCCAGTTGCTTTTGTAATTGCTAGTTTCATTTTTTTTTATGGAAATTTTTATTGACTAATAATGTTTGTGGTTTCAGCTGGCCCCGAAGCAGAAAATTAGAATTAAACTAAGATCTTACTGGGTTCCCCTCATTGAAGATTCTTGCAAGCAGATAATGGATGCTGCAAGGAACACAAATGCAAAAACCATGGGTCCGGTGCCATTACCTACGAAAAAACGCATCTATTGTGTTCTTAAATCCCCTCATGTTCATAAGGATGCTAGATTCCATTTTGAAACAAGAACCCACCAGCGGTTAATCGATATTTTGTACCCTACTGCCCAAACAATCGATTCTCTGATGCAACTTGACCTACCAGCTGGGGTTGATGTGGAGGTCAAACTATGAACAGAATAGCTTCACCTGGGTAAAGTAAGTTTCCATAACTCTATTAATATAGCCAGTACTCCTTTTACTTGTAGATTCCTTCATGATGACATCTTATATTGCAGTCTACATGTAATTTTCTTCAGAAATTCAACTATTGTTAGTTTTTCCATACTAAAGTTAAATGTTTGCTTGTCAGTTTGTTAGAAAGGAAATTAAACATTGTGAAGGGTCTACCAGTTATACATATATGCTATATAGAGGGGCCTTATTTTCTTCATATTGATAACTTTGTTTCTAATGAAAGAGTTTTGATGAGGAAAGATAGGGATTTGATTTCTTTTCTTTAGGACAACAACACTATACATTTGGGATTGGGGGATTCGAACCTGCACCCTTTAAATTATAGTTACATGTCAATTACAGTTGGGCTCCTCTCGTTTTCTTGGTTAATCAGGCAGTTGCATGGATGTTGTCTTGTTTTTTTATGGTTATTTTTGCACATTTAATTTGTTTTTGTCCCATGTTCATGTTTCCTTTAATACTTTTTGGTTGGTTTCTTGTATGTTAGGTTATGGATTTCTGAGGATGATGTACCAGAGCTTATAATCGTGCTGAGGATAGAATCACATTACCCATTTTGTGCTTTTCTTTGCTTCAATTTGTATGCTAATTTGGAAATGAGAGCAATGGTAATATAGAACTGTTAAAATCACATTACACTTTTTGTTTCTTCTCAATGGAAATTCAACGCACCAAACTCTATCCTCATCTAAAATATTTAATAATATTTTTCTTAGAATATTTAATAAATTCAATGCTGTGGCGTGTATGAATGGAATACATTCACTATCTCATTCACATTTAGAATATTTAATAAAAAAAATTCTGAGTATGTTTTTTTTGAAAGATTTATATAGTTTTATTGTTCGGTGATAATCTAGTTTAACATCATAATTACAAGTTAGATTTTGAAAATCAATTTTGACTCTTATTTATTTGTTGGCTTTCCTTTATTTGAGAGTAGTGATAGGAATCTGATTTTCGTGAATACTATGCGAGGAATTGTTTGGTTGTCACAAATTTTAATAGGAAATTTTGTGTGGACGGAGGAAACTTGAACATCTCTAAACACATGAAAGCCGCCTAATATTACCAGTTAAACACTCAAAACATTTTTCTAGGTTCCAAATCTCTTTGAAAATGACTCGCTTTTTTTATAAATGCCATTTTAAGGATTACCAAATACTACAAATTTTACAAAAAAGTGGCTTTCTTTTCACTAAACATTTGAAATGTTTTTGACCAAAAGAAGTTAGAACCCATCAATGTTATGTTTCCATGCTATAATTGCTCAAAGTAAAGAACATCTTACACGTTGTTTCTTGTAAACCATTTATTTTCCTTATATCTATAATATATAAAAAAAAAGTGTTAAAAAAAATAAAACATGAATATGGTGTCATTTATGATGATTATTTATCTAAAATTTCTATTTTATAGATTTTTTTTATATTAAAATATTGAAGAATCAAATGGTACGTCTCTCGAATTATAATTATTTTAATTATGAATGGTGATATTTAGAATTTACTCTTAAAAAAGTGTTAAAAATCCTCTAACAATATAACTGATAACTATAGTCTATTCAATGTTTACTCGATTTAGGAATAATACTAATAACCCTCTAATCCCAGTTCATATTTATTTTTTCAAAATATTATTTTTTTTACTCTATATATGAGAAATTGAAAATAAACCAAAGTTTCTTTATTCTAATTGACATACAAATGTTATTTAATTTCAACTACATTTTAACATAAATGGTAAGTAACATGTCCATTATTAGAGACATTAAAATCTCAATCCAAATGGACAAAACAAAAAAAAAAAAGTTCCTATATAACATAATCAGACCAATCACTAATATGAGAAGTATGATCCATAGTGAAACTCGGCATCTTATCCAACTTAATCGGATTCTCCTTCCCGCCGATCAGCCTCGCCGGATTCCCAACCGCCGTCGTCCGCGGCGGCACATCCTTCAAAACCACCGACCCAGCCCCAATCTTCGCCCCATCGCCGATCTTAATATTCCCCAAAATACAAGTCCCAGCGCCGATCAAAACCCCATCGCCGATCTTCGGGTGCCGGTCGCCGGAATCCTTGCCGGTGCCGCCCAAAGTCACATGGTGCAGAATCGAAACATCGTTTCCGATCACCGCCGTCTCGCCGACGACGACGCCGGTAGCATGGTCAAGCAATATCCCGCACCCAATCCTCGCACCGGGATGAATATCGACGGCAAAAGCCTCGGCGACTCTGTTTTGAATCAACAGAGCCAAAACTTTCCTCCCTCGATTCCAAAGCTTATGAGCGATTCGATGCGATTGAATCGCTAAAAACCCTTTGTAATTCAAGAAACACTGAACATAACTAATCCAAGCCGGATCCCTTTCCTTAACCGCCTCCAAATCCCTAATCGCAAAGCCCAAAATCTCTCCCCTGTCCGCGGCAACCACTTCGGCGAAAACCTCGAACAGAGTCGGACTCGGGAGCGTGGAATTGGAGAGCTTAATCGCGAGATGGTTCGCTAGGGCTCGATCCATGGAGCTAAAAGACAGAATCGAAGTGATGTAGTGGCTAGCCAAGATGGGTTCGTGGTCTACATCGGCCCGAGCCTCTGCCCGGAGTTCGGACCAGAGATCGGCGCCGGAAGCAGGGGAATCAGCGGATTGGGGGATTGGGGAAATGGGTTGGCAGAATTTAAGGATTTTGAGATGAGGGTCGGTGTTTGGATCGCAGGATAGGGGAGGGGGGTTGTGGTGGAGGCAGGCGGCGGCCATGGGAGAGGGGTGGAGGTCGGGGAAATGGGAGATGAAGGAGGAGAGATGGGGGGACATGTGGATGCGAGAGAGGGGCTTATGTAGAGGACAAGGAAGTGGGTTGAACATTAATGGAATGGAAGAGCTGCAAATTTTCTCGGGAAAATTTTGGGAGATTTTCCCGGAAAGTGGAAATTGGGGAATGGATAATGATGGGAGCGAGGGAAGTGGGGAAGAAGGTCAGCGTGAATGATTTTTTAAAGAAGATGAGAAATTTAGGGGTTGGGTTACTCATGATTCATTATGATTTATAATTTTTAGTGTCCACGAATTCTATGATCTAGAAAGAAAAAAAATATAATAATAATAATAATTAAAAAAGACTATCTTATTTTATTTTAATTTTGATATGGAGTTTTCTTTGGTCATTATTTAACCTATATAAAAAAAACCTAAATCATATATTAAAAAAGAGAAGAATTTAGGTGCACCTCGAATAGTACCGTATCATAATATCAAGGCACATTTGGCGCCACACATCTCATTTCTTTTTTCTTACTTTATATTTTATTATAAAAAAATTAAAAGAAAAAAAAAAAAGAGATGTGGCTCCAAATGAATGACATCATGGTGGAGGTATGCACTCATTATGAGGATAATCTGGGTGCACCCTCGGTAGCAACCCCACCCTGATATCACTCCTAAGACTTATTTGGTGCCACGCATCTCATCTTTTTTTTCTTTCTTTTTTTGAGTATAAGTTGAGGGAGGAGGATTACAAATACCGATTCTTCCAGGGTTCGAACTTGTGACGTTGGTGTTGAACTGTTTACAACCAAACAATGAAATCATCGCGTCACTAACCTTTTCGGTGGAATGTTATTCTCGATGCACCCAAGTTTTCCTCTTATAAAAAATAATAATCTTGGAATGAGTGTTCTTCCTTTACACTTTTGAATCTCTTTACTTTTAGTTTGACAAGTTTTTGTTCTTCAATTGTTATCATATTGATTACATTAGTCTTGAATCTTTTTTAATGTTAATCTATGTAGTATTGACTAATTGTTACTTTTTGTGTACATTGGATTTTAGAAGATTCTTGATTTATAACTTTTCATCTATTAGTTCATCTAGATTTGAATTGTGGGCCGAAATAAAGGTAATTTTTAGAGAATTTTGTTCGACTCTTTCGATTTCCCCTTCATGTGAGGAATAGCTTTGTTTTATCATTCAATGAAGTTTCTTTGATTTTTTTTTTTTTTTTTTTTTTTTTTGTTTCTTTTAAAAATTGTAATTTACTATACCTATTGTT
Source organism: Sicyos baderoa (assembly GCA_037832685.1). Lineage (NCBI taxonomy): Eukaryota > Viridiplantae > Streptophyta > Magnoliopsida > Cucurbitales > Cucurbitaceae > Sicyos > Sicyos baderoa. The sequence continues at coordinate 4,753,969 of JBBMEF010000001.1, read as the reverse complement.
GTTGGGGTGTTATTGTTGCAGGGAGTGATTAAATTTTGGAGTTATAAGAGAAGGGGAGATTTAATAACCTTTTGATTTTTTTATTGATTATTTATTTATTTATTTGAAATTAAAACTTTTTTATTCAAATTATCTATTAAAAGTCTCCATCTTATATTTGAAAAGTATTTGAATCTTAGTTAAATTTCAAAATCAATAAGAATCTAAATTTACAAAGTTAAAATATAGCTTTCAAACTTATTTTAGTTTTTTAAGTTGTGGTAATATTCAAATAGAGAACCAAAAATGTCGGTTGTCTGATATTTTTATTAAAAAATATGGAGTTCCATTTAAAATTAATGAGTAATGAGAAAAGCAACTCATATTTCTTATAAATACTTGTAGAACTTTTCACTTTTTCAATATAACAATTGTGAGATCCTAACAATTTTATTCGTTGATAAAATTCAGTTCAACATTAAAGTAATAAATTTAATCTTAAAAATTAATATTTATTTCTTATTTTCAATCAATTCAACATGTCACCTACTCTTTTGAACAAGAATATCATAGTTTTTTAAAAGGAAAAATAAAAAGTGGGGTTTGTAGGCAACATTGGGGGATCAAGAAAATGAAAGCAAAATCCAAATTCAAAAAAATTGAAATTAAATTCTCTCTCTCTCCCACTTGTACATGTTTAGAATCGACATTGTGGAGTTGTAGTTCTTCCTTCACTATCTTCCAAACATTTGTCAATGCATGGTTCTAATTGCTTTGGAATCCCTCTCTTAATTCACAAACCACAAAAAAGATTTTATATTATAAAACAAAAAAAGAAAAGAAAAAAAAAAGGGCTTTTAATTGTGGTTGTGTCCCTTTTAACCCCTTTTCCCATTTTGGAAGGTGGGAATGTTGATTTGCAAAAAAGTAGCCATTTAATTCAATGGTTCTAGTTAACGTTCTAGGTTCAAAATATTCCGTCCATGATTTATAATTTAGATTCAACGTCTCCTAGTTTTGACATTCAAGTGGTCATAAATTTAAATCGGTATTTGATCTAATAAATCGAATCTGACTTAAGTGAGTAAGTTTAATCAAGTATTTCAATCTATAAATTCAGATTTAATTTAAGATAGTCTTTCATATATGACGTCATCTTAAAAGACATGTTAGAGATATCCATCTTGTGACATTTGTCTCACATTGAAAAATGAAAAGTTTCAACATTTTTATAAGAGATAATATGTTACTTCCTTTACCGTCAATTGATTTTAAGGTAAAATATTATATTACTTAATACGATACCAAACCCAAAATTGAGTTTGTTTTCATTGTGTCAATGAAATTAAAATTAGATTTAAGATTTATGATGATCCAAAAATGACACCATCTTAAAAGGACATTTTGAGGATCTTATATCGAAAAGTAAGAAACTTCTTAACAATATATAAAATAGGTGGATTCCACTTCCTCGATTGATTTTAAGATTGATATCCACTCTATCCAATAATAAATATTCAATAATATCAGTAATTACATTTGCCTTTTTTTTCTTGGGATCGTATTGATAAATTATTGGTTAAAATACCATTTTGGTCCCTTAACTATGACCTTGGTTCTATTTTGGTCCCTAGACTTTCAAAAGTCCAATTTTAGTCCCTCAACTTTGTGAAAAGCTT
>JBBMEF010000001.1:4733621-4749246 GCA_037832685.1 Sicyos baderoa | reverse complement strand
ATTCTGAAACTGACTTTATGGCACTTGTTGGTGCACACGAGAAAGCGTTATCGGCCATTACTTCGGTGGAAGGAGATTTTCTGGAAAATATGCAAGCAAGGAAGATGGGTCTAATCCTAGCACTAATGGCATTACACATGAGGAAGATAAAACAGATACACAAGATGGGAAGGCAGTTGATGTCACTAAGTCAAAAGGGCAGCTTGTACAAGAAGAAGAGAGAGAGAAAGGAAAAGTTGGATTTTCAGTTTATTGGAAATATATAACGTCTGCTTATGGTGGAGCTCTTGTGCCCCTTATATTGTTTGGTCAGGTTCTCTTTCAAATTCTTCAAATTGGAAGTAATTATTGGATGGCATGGGCTACTCCTGTTTCAAAGGAGACGGAGTCTCCTGTTTCCACCTCTCGATTAATTATTGTCTACGTTGCTTTGGCCGTTGGAAGCTCTTTGTGTGTTCTTATGAGATCAACCCTTCAAGTGACAGCTGGTTTTAAAGCAGCAACTGAACTCTTTGTTAAAATGCACACGAGCATCTTTCGTGCTCCCATGTCATTCTTTGATTCTACACCAAGTGGAAGAATCCTCAATAGAGTAAGTGATTTTATATTCGTTATGATCTTCTGTGGGTGAATTGAAATTCTTAATCATGATACATAAATACGGTTATTTTGTTTACAGGCCTCCACAGACCAAAGTGCCATTGATATGGATATACCATTTCGGATCGGAGCCTTCTGCTTCCAAATGATACAACTTTTGGGAATTATTGCAGTAATGTCTCAAGTTGCATGGCAGGTTTTCATTATCTTTATCCCTGTGATGGCTCTGTGCATCTGGTATGAGGTATGCCTTCTGACCATGTAGTTTGCCTTGATAGGAAAGTTGCATAAAGTGAAAACAAGAATATTTAAAGTTGGTGTTGTGCAGCTAAATTACTTTGAGTTTTTGTTGTGCAGCAATATTATATCTCATCAGCTCGAGAGTTGTCTCGGTTGATTGGAGTATGCAAAGCTCCAGTGATACAACTTTTCTCCGAAACAATTTCGGGATCAACAACTATTAGGAGCTTTGAACAAGAGTCGAGATTCCAGGACGCAAATATGAAACTGACAGATGCATATTCTCGGCCGAAGTTCCATACTTCTGCAGCAATGGAATGGCTCTGCTTCCGTCTCGATATGTTGTCGTCCATTACATTTGCCTCCTCCTTGATTTTCTTAATATCTATCCCCGTGGGAGTCATTGATCCGGGTACATTCTTCACTCATCTTCAAACAATGATCATCTTCATGATTTTTTCTCTCTAACTGCTTAATTCTGTTTGTTCTCAAGGCCTTGCTGGCTTGTCCGTAACATATGGACTAAACCTTAATACGTTGCAAGCTTGGCTAATTTGGAACCTATGCAATGTGGAGAACAAAATTATATCGGTTGAGAGAATATTTCAATATACATCTATTCCTAGTGAGCCGCCTCTAGTCATCGAGGAAAACCGACCAGATCGTAGCTGGCCAGCAGTTGGAGAAGTTGAACTTCATGATCTGCAGGTACTCTCTAATTTTTATGTATCCTATGATGCCAACGCAGCTCCCAAATTTGATGTCTGGTTTTTTTTCCTTGGACTTTTGCTAATTTATGAATATCATGTAGGTTCGCTATGCACCACAACTGCCTCTCGTGTTGCGTGGTATTACATGCACTTTCCCGGGTGGGAAGAAAACCGGCATTGTTGGGAGAACAGGAAGTGGCAAATCAACTCTAATACAGACACTTTTTCGAATAATTGATCCTGTAGCAGGTCATATTGTGATAGATAACGTCAACATAACGACAATTGGACTTCATGATTTGCGGTCCAAACTTAGTGTCATCCCTCAAGATCCAACCATGTTTGAAGGCACCGTGCGGAGCAATCTCGATCCACTTGAAGAATACACAGATGAAGACATCTGGGAGGTAACTTTGGTTTCATCTTCTAATCATTTCTTAATATGAAGCCTTTTTGTTGTCTTTTTCCCCCTCTCATGAAAGCAAACATTTCATTGATGCATCAGGCATTGGATAAATGCCAACTTGGAGATGAAGTGAGAAAAAAAGAAGGGAAGTTGGATTCTGCAGGTATTTTTTTGTATAGTCTGGTAAAAGTTTCAATGAATTGTGGAAGTTATGGAAACTCAGTTTCATTTGGCAATACCATGTAGTTACTGAGAATGGAGATAACTGGAGCATGGGTCAGAGGCAGCTCGTTTGCCTCGGTCGGGTACTGCTCAAGAAGAGTAAGGTGTTGGTCCTCGATGAAGCTACAGCTTCGGTCGATACAGCCACAGACAATTTGATTCAAAACACTCTCCGACAACATTTTTCCGAATGTACGGTCATTACGATTGCACATCGGATAACTTCTGTCCTTACTAGCGACATGGTTTTGCTTCTAAGTCACGGTTCGTATCGATATCCATAAAGTACACGAAACTATTTAACTTGTCGACCCAAAACTTGATTCTCGTTACTTGTTATGCAGGACTCATTGAGGAGTACGACACTCCCACAAGATTGCTAGAAAACAAGTCATCCTCATTTTCTCAATTAGTTGCAGAGTACACGCAGAGGTCGGGTTCTCGATAAAAAAAAAAACCACAACAAATGATTGAATCATATACCGTTCCAAAATCTTTAGAACAATAACTTATCAATGATGGCGAAAATGTTTAAAACAATAACTTGTCGATAATGGCGAAAATGGAAGCTCTTTTGAAGCTCTTGATTTGGAATGTTTGAATTTGGTGCAAGATTAACATGTAGCATTGTCTCTTACTATATGATATTGTTGACTCGACCAAGGATAAGTCATCCTCGTTTTCTCAGTTACTTTTTGTAACTATGATCTTACTTTTTTATTTGTTTATTGGCAATCTCTATTGTAACAGACTTTGACTATTTTTTTCATTTATCAATGAAAAAATTATGTAGCATTGTCTTTTACTATATGGTATTGTTGAGATGTTTTGTTTCACCCAAAATATTGTCTTCCATTACAAATTCATGTATCCCTTATCTAACCAATGTGAGACTATATTCCTTTATTTGTATTCTTTTTTTAGTACAATTTGGGAGGAATGGGACCAACAAATCCTACACAAATGGCACAATTACGTACAAATTGGGGGAGGGGGATTATAATACCGACTTTTCCAGGGTTCGAACCCGTGACGCTGGTGTTGAACTGGTTTACAACCAAATAATGAAATTACCGTGCCACTGACCCTTTAGGTAATAGAGTTATCATATAGATCAATTTATAATTTAAAAACTTATTAAATAAATTAAAAAATTAAATATAAATTTCCAAAAAATCAAATGAAATATAAAAACTATAGTTGGAACATCAAAGTCTTATAGAATTTCAATAGTGCCATATATGACTTATAATCAAAAGATTGTCGTTAAATCTTGGGGGAATTTGCATGTATATTACAATAATGCAAAAAAAATTGCATAAATAGTAATTTTTTAAAAATATTTGTAAATATAACAAAATCAGATTTATAGACTCCATCAATAGTGTCTGATAGACTCCATCAATAGTGTTTGATAGAGACTATAAAAAAAAGTTGCTATATTTACAATATTTTAAAAAACTTGCTATAATTCTAATGTAGAGTAAAAAATTTGCTATACAGTACCAATTCCCTTATATATATATATATATTTTGAGTCACATTTGTTGTCTTTTAATAACCTAAAAAAGTAGGGAAAAAAATGTGATCGTAATTGAATCATACATGTAGAAATCAAAAGATAGGTTAGGAAGGTACGATCAAAACATTTCTCTAATTTATATGAATCTTAGACCTAAAAGTCACAACATAAAATTCCAAATCCCAAATATTGTATTAAAAAAAAAAGTTGTAGATGAAATAAATGTAATTAATTCATCTATAATTAAAGGCGGAAGATTTAAGGAAATTTGTTGTATATACCAACTTTAGGACCCTCTACTAGAATTATAGCACATTTTTATCAAAAATTCGTTTATACCAAAATTTTGAGTGATTGAACTCAATCAATAACTAGTGATTGAACTCAATCAATTTGTTGAGTGATTGAGCTCAACCAAATGAGTTCAATCAATAACTAGAGATTGAACTCAATCACTCGACTACTTTCAATTTTTTGGTATATATGTAATTATTTTCAATTTTGTGATATAAATATAATTTTTTAGCCAAATTTTGTTATACATGAAAACCCCCCAAAAATAAAACTATTTTTGTAAGTATTTTTAAAATGCTTACTATCACATGAACTAATTTGGACCATATCTAAATTTAAAAAAAAATGAACCATTTCTTTTTATTTTTAATTTAAATAATACTACACTTTAACATTTCTCTTTCCCGCGATCAAAATCAATTAAAAAAAAAAACTAAAAATATGTGGTAGGTAAGTCCACCTAAGTATTAACTCTGAGCAATATTTAGGTATGAGTAGATAAATATATTTGAAATATTTATTACCATTTTGGACCACATCTTTTAATATTTTAACATTTCTCTTTTCATCTATCAAAATCAATGAATTCATCACTTTATATACCTCAAGACCTTTAACAAATTGAGTTACACTTTTTTTAGTATATATTGGGGGAGGGAGACAAATATCGATTCTCGGATCGAACTTGTGACGTTAGTATTGAACTGATTTACAACAAACGATGAAATCATTACGCCAATCCATTCGGCTCAAGTTAACTTGCAAGCAATTATATTGGAGGAAGAAAACAAAAACTCAGTTTTGAAAAAAAGAAAAATTGTTGCAGAAATCAAGGGGGAAAGATGAAAACGAATCGTGGATGGATCTTCGTTCTCCAGGTTCGAGGCCGCCTTGACCCCAACACGAATCTCATCGAAATTCCAAGTTTTCCAAATCGGTAATGGGTCTCCATAATTTTTTTAAATTGTTCTCTCTCATCGTTTTTCTTCCCCATGCCCCATCTGTCTATTGATTTTTTTATGCTTAAATTATAAATGTGATGGATTCTAACAAAGTTAGAGAAATGAGAACTTTGCTGCAATTATTATAGGTAATCCCTAGGTAATCTCTAAACCAATTATCGAAGATATCGAAAATATAGAAATATAAAAAATATCTACAAATTAATATCACAAGTGAGTCTCGAATCTAGGACCTCGAGGAGAGTACACTTCTAAAATTCGAATTTTCGACCACTTCATCATCTCTATATTTGTGACTGTCCGGGCTAACTTTTGCGCATCTCGACTAATATCACGGGACATACCGCCTGACCCTACAACATTTAGATGCCAAGGAAACTCGTAAATTAATTCCTAGGTAGGTGATCACTATGAGATTTGAATCCATCACATTATGTACCTTAATGTCATCTTTGACCAATTGAGCTACTCCATAATAGTTTAATGAAATTTAAAGATTAGTCTTTATAGTTCGTTATCATTGATAATTATAGATGTAGAAATTAATTATTAATGTGTAAATGATGTGATAAATATCATTAACACATAACAACCAGCTTTAATTTACTCAATTCACTAACGCCATTTTTTAAAATTTTGTCAAAATATAGAAATTAAATTCTAACTTCGTTTGGACTGAGTCTAGTTTTTGGAAACATAACTTTCTTTAAACATAGATAAAAACTAATAATTTACCCTTTTTATAATCTCAAACACTGTTTTATTTCTTGCAAATCAGGGCAAAACTTCGGCATGTGAGTGCAGAGAGAAGGGATTTTATGAGATGGAGTATTGGTTTTCAGTTCAACCAGTTTTTAGAAGGAAAAGGTGAAAGTGAAAAATATTCAATCCCCACCTGTCTTTTTTGATCCACTTTATCTTTGTCCAATTGTGTAGAAAGTGAAATCCACCTCTTTTGCTTTTCTGTTGTCTTTTCTGTTGGCTTCATCTCTTGATTCTTGCTCACCACGCTGTTTACTTGTCATAAGGAAGTTGGGTTTGACTCTTTCTCTTATATAGACTTGACTTTCTTCAGTTTTCATTTGGATTGAGCTGAACCTAGCTGAGTTTTGTAGAACACACATCTTGTATAAACATCTCTAAAGGCTTTTTGGACCATGGGTTCCTTTGATTACTCTATGCATAGCTTGGTCAGCTTGTTTTCTTATGAACCTGTTCACTTTCTCCTTCAACCCATTTCAGCTCATGGCCTGTCTGGTTTGGCTCACATTGTTTTGTTTCTTGTTCTTTGCTTCTCATGGGTGTGGTTGAAGTTAAAGGCAGGGTGTGGGGAACGTCAAAGAGAGACCAGGTGTTTGTATAGTAAGGGAACGTTCGTATGCTGTCTCTTTATCTCTGTTTTGAATCTTGTTTTCTTTTCTCTTGACTGCTTTTACTGGTTTAGAAATGGGTGGTCTGAGGAAAATATGGTGACCCTTCTGGATTTTGGGTTGAGAGCACTTGCTTGGGGCATTGTTTCCTTTTGTTTACACTCTCAAGTTTACCAATCTAGAAAATCCAAGTTTGTTACTCATTTAAGAGTCTGGTGGGTTTCTTACTTTGTTGTCTCTTGTTATTGTCTTGCTGTGGACTCAGTTCATTATAGACAAATTCATTCCTTTCCTATCAGATACTTGGTTTCTGATGTTATGTCGGTTGTCTCTGGTTTGTTGATCATTTATGTTGGGTTCTTTGGGGGGAGTGTGAGTGAAAAAAACCCTCTTGAAGAACACCTTTTAAATGGTGAATCAAGCTATACTACTACTCTCAGTAATGGCGCAGTCGAGACGAAGAACTGTAGAGGGGATGAAACTGTGACCCCTTATGAGACTGCTGGAATTTTGAGTATCCTTTCGTTCTCTTGGATGGGTCCTTTGATTGCAACTGGTAATAAAAAGGCTTTAGACCTTGAGGATATTCCTCAACTTGCAAGCCGAGATGCTGTTTCTGGGACCTTTCAGATTCTAAAAAACAAGCTTGAGTCTGATTGTGGAACAATCAGCACAGTCACCACCATTTCTCTGGTCAAGGGTTTACTTTACTCTGCTTGGAAAGAGATACTTTTAACTGCTGCTTTTGCATTTATTTACACATTGGCTACTTATGTTGGTCCATCTCTTATTGACACTTTTGTTCAATATCTCAATGGTCAACGAAATTTTGAAAATGAGGGCTACGTTTTGGTTTGTGTATTTTTTCTGGCAAAACTCGTTGAGTGTCTTGCAATGAGGCATTGGTTCTTTAGGGTACAACAAATTGGAATGAGGGTCCGGGCGGCATTGGTTGCAATGATCTACAACAAGGGTCTGACTCTTTCTTGCCAATCAAGGCAACAACACACAAGTGGTGAGATCATCAACTTCATGACCGTGGACGCCGAGAGGGTTGGCGATTTCAGTTGGTATTTGCATGATGTTTGGCTGGTGTTTTTTCAAGTTGCATTTGCCTTGTTGGTTTTGTATAATAGTCTTGGTCTTGCTTCAATTGCAGCTTTTATTGCAACTATAGGTATTATGTTGGTAAATATTCCATTGGGAAAGTTGCAAGAAAAGTTTCAGGACAAGATTATGGAGTCAAAAGACACAAGGATGAAGGCAACATCTGAAATCTTAAGAAATATGAGGATTCTTAAGCTTCAGGGATGGGAAATGAAGTTTCTATCTAAGATATCAGAACTTAGGGCTATTGAGGCAGGGTGGTTAAAGAAGTTTCTTTATACTTTGTCAGTTACCACGTTCGTCTTTTGGGGTGCCCCTACATTTGTGTCTGTGATCACTTTTGGGACTTGTATGCTTATGGGGATCCCATTAGAATCTGGCAAAGTCTTATCTGCCCTAGCAACATTTAGGATTCTTCAAGAACCAATTTACAATCTTCCTGACACAATCTCAATGGTGGTTCAAACCAAAGTTTCACTTGACAGAATAGTGGCATTCCTTCGTCTTGATGATTTGCAGCCAGATATTATAGAGAGGCTTCCAAAGGGTAGCTCTACTACAGCGGTTGAGATTGTCAATGGGAAATTTTCTTGGGATTCATCTTCTTCAAACCCAACGTTGCGAGATATCAATTTCAAAGTGGAACATGGCATGAGGGTTGCTGTTTGCGGCACGGTAGGCTCTGGCAAGTCCAGCTTGCTATCTTGCATCTTGGGAGAGGTACCTAGAATATCTGGGAATATAAGGGTGTGTGGTACTAAGGCCTACGTTGCTCAGTCGCCATGGATACAAAGTGGAAAGATTGAGGAGAATATACTTTTCAGCAAAGAGATGGACAAAGAAAGGTACAAAAGGGTTCTTGAAGCATGTTGTCTAGAAAAGGATCTTGAAGTTCTTGCATTTGGCGATCAGACAGTAATAGGAGAAAGAGGAATCAATTTAAGTGGTGGACAGAAGCAAAGAATTCAAATTGCTCGTGCTTTATACCAAGATGCTGATATTTACTTGTTTGATGATCCTTTTAGTGCAGTCGATGCTCACACAGGTTCTCACCTCTTCAAGGTAATTCCTTTTCCTATTTACTCTTTCGTTTGTATTATTAGAGTTCTTGCTTCTCTTTCCAGGTCAAAATCAAATGGAAAAATGTGTATGTTGCATAACCTTAGGACTTGAATTGTGGATTTACAACAATCAGTTTTGTGGTATTACAGGAATGTTTGCTTGATGTTTTGAGTTCAAAAACAGTTATTTATGTAACTCATCAAGTAGAATTCTTACCGGCTGCAGATCTTATTTTGGTAAGTAGTTACTTTTATCCTTTTTTTTTTTTTTTATACTTCTACTTCTTTTACATTGAGCTTAGGAGACTCATTACAATCAGGTCATGAAAGATGGAAAAATCAGCCAAGCTGGAAAGTACGACGACATTCTTCATTCAGGAACTGATTTTATGGCACTTGTTGGTGCACATGAGGAAGCATTGTCGGCCATTAATTCTGTTGAAGGAGAGGCTTCTAAAAATTCTTCTAGCAACGAAGATGGGTCTAATCCGTGCACTAATGGCATTACACATGAGGAAGATAAAACGGACACACAAGATAGGAAGGCAGTTGATGCTACTAAGTCAAAAGGGCAGCTTGTACAAGAAGAAGAGAGAGAGAAAGGAAAAGTTGGATTTTCTGTTTATTGGAAATATATAAAATCTGCTTATGGTGGAGCTCTTGTGCCTCTTATATTGTTTGGTCAGGTTCTCTTTCAGATTCTTCAAATTGGAAGTAATTATTGGATGGCATGGGCTACTCCTGTTTCAAAGGAGATGGAGCCTCCTGTTTCCACCTCTCGATTAATTTTCGTATACGTTGCTTTGGCCATTGGAAGCTCTTTGTGTGTCCTTATGAGATCAACCCTTCTTGTGACAGCTGGTTTTAAAGCAGCAACTGAACTCTTTGTTAAAATGCACACGAGCATCTTTCGTGCTCCCATGTCATTCTTTGATTCAACACCAAGTGGAAGAATCCTCAATAGAGTAAGTGATTTTATATTTGTTATGATCTTCTGTGGGCGAATTGAAACTGTTAATCATATATATATATATATATATATATATATATATATATATTTATACTGTTATTTTGTTTACAGGCCTCGACAGACCAAAGTGCCATTGATATGGATATACCATTTCGGGTCGGGTCCTTCTGCTTCAATTTGATACAACTTTTGGGAATTATTGCAGTAATGTCTCAAGTTGCATGGCAGATTTTCATTATCTTTATCCCTGTGTTGGCTCTGTGCATCTGGTATGAGGTATGCCTTGTGGCCATGTAGTTTGTCTTGATAGGAAAGTTACATAATGTGAAAATAAAAATCTCTAAAGCTTTTGCTATGCAGCTACATTACATTGAGTTTTGTTATGCAGCAATATTATATTTCTTCAGCTCGAGAGTTGTCCCGGTTGATTGGAGTATGCAAAGCACCAGTGATACAACTTTTCTCCGAAACAATTTCGGGATCAACAACTATAAGGAGCTTTGAACAAGAGTCAAGATTCCAGGACACTAATATGAAACTGACAGATGCATATTCTCGGCCGAAGTTCCATACTTCTGCAGCAATGGAATGGCTCTGCTTCCGTCTCGATTTGTTGTCTTCCATCACATTTGCCACCTCCTTGTTTTTCTTAATATCTATCCCTGTGGGAGTCATTGATCCAGGTACATTCTTGACGCAAAATTCGAACAATGACTTCATGTTTTTTCTCTGTAACTGCCTAATTCTTTTTGTTCTCTACACTGAAGGCATTGCTGGCTTGTCTGTAACATATGGACTTAACCTTAATATGTTGCAAGCTTGGCTAATATGGAACCTTTGCAATATGGAGAACAAAATTATATCGGTCGAGAGAATATTTCAATATACATCTATTCCTAGTGAGCCGCCTCTAGTCATTGAGGAAAACCGACCAGATAGTAGCTGGCCAGCAGTTGGTGAAGTTGAACTTCATGATCTGCAGGTACATTCAATTCCTTATGTATCTTTTGATGCCAACGCCGCTCCCAAATCTGATGTCTGTGGTTTTTTCCTAGACTTTGGCTAATTTATGAATATCATGTAGGTTCGCTATGCACCACAACTACCTCTCGTGTTGCGAGGTGTTACATGCACTTTCCCGGGCGGGAAGAAAACCGGCATCGTTGGGAGAACAGGAAGCGGAAAATCAACTCTAATACAGACACTTTTCCGAATAGTTGATCCTGTAGCAGGTCATATTGTGATAGATAACATCAACATAACGACAATTGGACTTCATGATTTACGGTCCAAACTTAGTGTCATCCCTCAAGATCCAACCATGTTTGAAGGAACCGTGCGGAGCAATCTTGATCCACTTGAAGAATACACAGATGAAGACATTTGGGAGGTAACTTTGGTTTCATCTTCTAATCATTTCTTAATATGAAGTCTTTTTGTTGTCTTTTTCCCCCTCTCATGAAAGCAAACATTTCATTGTTGCATCAGGCATTGGATAAATGCCAACTTGGAGATGAAGTGAGAAAAAAGGAAGGAAAGTTGGATTCTGCAGGTATGTTTTTGTATAGTCTGGTAAAAGTTTCAATGAATTGTGGAATTTATTGAAACTCAATTCAATTCGCAATACATGTAGTTACTGAGAATGGAGATAACTGGAGCATGGGTCAGAGGCAGCTCGTTTGCCTTGGTCGGGTACTACTCAAGAAGAGTAAGGTGCTGGTCCTCGACGAAGCTACTGCATCCGTCGATACAGCCACAGACAATTTGATTCAACACACTCTCCGACAACATTTTTCCGAATGTACGGTCATTACGATCGCACATCGGATAACTTCTGTCCTTAGCAGCGACATGGTTTTGCTTCTAAGTCACGGTTTGCATCAATATCCATAAAGTCCATGAAACTATTTAACTTACCGAACCACAACTTGATTTTTTCTATTAACTTTGCAGGACTAGTTGAGGAGTACGACACTCCCACAAGATTGCTAGAAAACAAGTCATCATCATTTTCTCAGTTAGTTGCAGAGTACATGCAGAGGTCGGGTTCTCGATAAAAGCCATAACAGATGATTGAATCTTATTGAACTTACCAAAATCTTTCAAACAATAATTTTTCGATGATGGCGAAAATGGAAGCCCTTCTGAAGATCTTGATTTGGAATGTTTGAATTAGGTGCAAGAATAACATGTAGCACTGTCCTGCAAATTTTGGAACTTGCTTTAAATTTAACCTTTGTAAGAAATCTCAAGTTATTCTGTGTAGCTCTTACTTCTTCATTAGCTTCTAATATTAGCTTCTCTAGCTTTTTATCCGTCCAAATTTACAAAGACTTATGTATGGTTCGTTTATCTAATTAGTGGATTAGCCTAAACTTACTAGATAAGAATAACTACTTTATTAACACGCTCAATAATTTTTATTACATTTTTTTTAATATCTCCAGGTGAGCTTGCGCGCACCTCAACTAATATCATTGGACATAACATCCAACCTTACAACATTTGAATGTTGAGGAAATTCATAAGAAATTAATTTCTAGGTAGGCAATCTCAAGATCCTTTAGATCACATAGATTGAACTCATGACTTCTTAGCATCCCAAGATCCTTTAGACCATTAAATCACTTCATGATGTAGAAGATTTAGGTGGAGCCTAGACCGCGGCCGTCACACATGCCACCCTTTGTAAGGATCACTAGTTTCTTTCTTTTTTTTTATTTAAGATTTTTTTTTCTTTCTTTTTTATAGTGCTCAAAGGGATGACATGTGTGATGGGTGCAACCTAGGCTCCACCCAAATCTTTCTCCTCCATGATGGGAAAAATACATTTTTAATTTTTAGGTTTGAAGTATAGTTTCTATTTGATCCATATATTTCAAAATCAAACATTTTTATTTTGAAATTTCAACATGCTCAAAGTTCTTAGAAATTTTTTTGGACTTTTCTCATTATTCATAGGAGGCAAGTATGGCTCTTACTTTTATACGTCACTTGAGCATATATATTGAAATTTAAAATTAGTTTAATCATCATATTACTTTTATACCGGTTTATTAGATACACAGCAGTATGAAAAGCTCCCCACCAATAACTCAAGGGCATGTGAGCTTGAGCAAGTAAAAGTCAACCCAGTTTCTACAATATGCCGATGTTTCCTTTCAACACGACCATTTTGAGCTGAGGTATACGGACATGCTAGTTGAATAGCTATGCCAACTTCCGAGGCAAAAGAAACTAGAGGCTTGAATTCTCCACCCCCATCACAACGAACAGTTTTGATTTTCCTGTCATATATGTTTTCAACTTGATTCTTGAACTGTTTGAAGATGATTAAGGCATCACTTTTCTGTTTCAAAGGAAAAATCCAGGTGAACCGTGTGTGATCATCAACAAAGCTAATATAGTATCTGCAGCCATTATTCGAAGGAATAGGTGCTGGACCCCATAGATCTGTATGCAATAGAGCTAGAGGCACCTCCGCACGAGACAGGGAAACAGTGAAGGGAAGTTTATGAGATTTACCAAATTGGCACGCTTCACAGAAAGATAAATTTCCATTGATTTTTGTAGAAGGGATACAAGTGGTGATGATTTTAGATAAAATTCGTGCCGATGGATGGCCTAACCTATTATGCCAAACATCTCTAGTACAAAGTAATGCAACATAACTACCAGAAGCCGTCATTAATACAGAGTTTGACTGTTGAATATTAGACACAACAGCCACAAAACTAGATAGGCTTGTCCCTGGCCCTCCTTGTTGAAGAACTTGAAGTTGCGTTCCATGACATTTCCGGGCTCCAAAAACTGGTAGCTGATACAGACCATCCTTAATACTTCTTTTCAGAAGCTCCCTCCCTGTAATCTTGTCCTTTATAGAACAGAAAGAATCATGAAATTCAACAATGACTGAGTTATCCGCAGTTAGTTTAGATATGCTTATCAAATTTTTGCTGATTTCAGGAACATGTAAGAGATTGTTTAACATAAGTTTTCCATGTTTCAAAGAAATAGACGAAGAACCAACATGCTTTATAGAAATTTGACTTCCATTACCAACTGTGACTTTGTCATTACCTGAAAATTCCGAGGCAATAGACAGATTTTCCATATCCCCTGTCAGATGGCTGCTTGCTCCACTGTCCAAGTACCACCCATTGTCTTGAACATGTTCAGGTGTGGCAATCATAGCTGAAGTTGAGCCTCGGTGGACGCCTCTATTGGAACCTCTACCTTGACTTCTATTAGAATTTGCAGGAACAGGGTGTGGATTGTTGGGATACTTGATCTGATGTCCCAGTTCATTGTAGATGTGAATAATATCATTCTTCAAATAACAATCCACCTTGAGGTGACCAAGTTTTCCACAGTGAGAGCACGTTGGTTTGTTTCCTACCTGCCACTTGCCACGGCCTCGACCTCTACCTCCACGAGTTGATCCTTTGTTGTAGTATCCTTTCTGAGATTGATATTGTTGATAAGAATCAACTTCCTTTGCACCATTCGATGACGAGGCATAGAAGGCAGCAGTGGAATTAATGGTAGCAGCAGGGGTCTTTAGAGATTGCAGATATTCTTGGCGATTATCAAAGGTCAGAAGTTGATTTTGGACAACAATCCAGGATAGGGGAGTTGTCGAGTTCAGTATTACTACCACAAGAGGGGTGTACTCATCATCAAGTCCGGCAAGAACATAAGAGATTAGTTCTTTGTCTTCAACCGGGCAACCTGCAAGCAAAAGATTTTCAGCATATCCTTTCATGACACTTAAGTATTCTATCATCTTCATATTTCCTTTTCTAGTAGACTGAAGCATCCTCTTCAAGTGATCTTTTTGGGCCGCAGCTTGACATCCATAAAATTCTTGAAGCACATTCCACAGCTCTATTGCTGATCCGCAAGTTGGAATTTGGATAGCTACTTCCATTGACATTTTATTATATAACCAGCCAACCAAGAGCTGGTCGGCTTGAATCCAGATATCATATTCTGGATTGTGCATCGTCAGTCCCTCGGGTTCCTTAGGGCACGGAGGGATCTCACTCACTCGTTCCGGAGCCATGCTTTGTCCGGTGAGATGACCTTCCAGCTTCAGGCCTCTCAGAATCGGCATTGCCATATTACGCCAGATTCTAAAGTTTGTTCTGTCCATCTTTAACCAGTGGTTTGGTTTAGAAGCTGAGCAAAGTTAGGGCTTCCCACGAAAACTCCTCCAGAGGTGACTCTCACTGAGCCATCTGCTTTGCGAAAGCCAGCAACAGGGGACGATTCAACAATCGTCACTGGTCGGCTAATTGGTGGCAGTTGATGTGCTTCACGATCTGTCGTCTGCGAGGAAGAAGATTGATCGGCGTTTGCCATTGTTGCTCTGATACCAAGTGAAGAAATGAGGAAGAAGAAGAAATATTTTATAGACACACTTCTTTGTGTCTTTCTACTTCTTTCATTGAATTTTCCCAACTGCCATACAAGCTCATTTAAACTCCCTCTCTTTACTCACGAAGTAACACAAAGCATTACAATTAATGTAGTGTAAGAATCAATTAAGTGAGAAGACATTTTCCAAGCGGCTGCCGACTTCCATCGATCACAGGGCCGCCACTTGAGGGAGCTCCATTGAGCAAAGGAGCTGCTGACTGGACGAAGGGAGTTGCTGACTGGGCCTTGTCGTGATGTGCTCTAACACAAACCAAAGTTTCACTCGATAGAATAGTGTCATTCCTTCGTCTTAACGACTTGCCGTCTGATAATATAGAGAGGCTTCCAAGGGGTAGTTCTTCTACAACGGTTGAGATAGTCAATGGAAACTTTACATGGGATTCATCTTCTTCAAACCCAATGTTTCAAGATATCAATTTCAAAGTTGAACATGGCATGAGGGTTGCTATTTGTGGCATGGTAGGCTCAGGCAAGTCCAGCTTGCTATCTTGTATCCTGGGAGAAGTACCTAAATATCGGGAAACATAAAGGTGTGTGGTACTAAGGCCTATGTTGCTCAGTCACCATGGATACAAAGTGGAAAGATTGAGGAGAACATACTTTTTGGCAAAGAGATGGACAAAGAAAGGTACAAAAGGGTTTTTGAAGCATGTTGTCTAGAAAAGGATCTCGAAGTTCTTGCATTCGGCGACCAGACAGTAATAGGAGAAAGAGGAATC
>JBBMEF010000001.1:4693644-4712017 GCA_037832685.1 Sicyos baderoa | reverse complement strand
GCAAAAAACAAATGAGATATAGAAGGGCACCTTCTATTAATTTGTAAACTTCTGAAAGTTGAAGCAGATTCTTCCCTATTGAGCAGCGCTGTAAGACCTTCCGCACATATCAGGAACAAATACGGAGAGAGGGGGTCCCCCTGCCTAAGCCCTCTTTCCGGCACAAACTTTACTTGAGGCCGCCCATTTAGAAGGATAGAGTAACTAACTGATGACAAGCACTTCATAATCTTTTTTACCCAAGCTTGAGAAAATCCTAACTTTTCCATCATAGCAGAAATAAAGTTCCATTCAACCCTATCGTAGGCCTTGCTCATATCCACTTTCAAAGCAGCAAGTCCAAGATTCCCTTTCCTTCTTGAATTTATTGCATGAATACATTCAAAACCCAGCACAATATTATCAGATATTAACCGCCCAGGGACAAACGCATTTTGAGTTGGCGAGATAATCTTATCCAGCACCGGCTTCATTCGGTTGACCATGGCTTTAGAAATAATCTTATACACCGTAGTGCACAAGCTAATTGGCCTAAACTCCTCTATTCTAGACGGATTCCTCAGCTTAGGAATTAAAGTGATAGTATGCTAGGCTCGTTGAATCATACTAAAATATATATATATATATATATAATATTGAATGTAACAAAATGTCAATGACATAGTTGATTATCTTGTTTTGAATTAAATCATTTCAATTTTATGATCTATAATTTTATATTATCATAAATTGAACATACAACTTTTTTATGATCTATATTATCATATTATCATAATTTTATATAATTTTATTAAAAAAAACCCCGAAATTAGGAGCTAAAATCCTTTAAACAACCGTGTTTGTCAAATGTCATCAAATACTTTAGATTTATAGTATATATGTAGTTTTCAAGTTGTGATTAATCTGTTTTTCCATGATAAAACTTAACTAATAGTCCCTAAATATGTAAATTAAACAACCTATCTTATTCCTGTATTGGAATGTGTGTTTCTTACTAATGAAATATTTGATTAATTAACTTCTCACATATATATTTATATATAAAAATTTGTGGTAAACACAAGAAACGACCTTACACATAAAATTTAAAACCATAACCTAATCCACGGATTAAGTAGTTTGAATTGTTTAGGCTATTATACCCCTCTAATTGATGGTCATTTTATAATATAGTAAAATTTAAAATATAAGCACATCAACATAACATTAAAAGAAATAATATTTTCGATTCCAAATGTCCCAAAAAATATATATTTTTTTAAAATTCTCTCTCCCTCCAACAAGCTCTGAAAAAAATCCATCCAATATGTTATTGAATAAAATAATACAATTTATTACCTCATAAAATGATATATAAATTAGTTATTAAATAAAAGTTTTTCTTTTTTTTAAATTACATTAGACTTTTTAGTCACAACTACTCAGGTGCTATTATTAAATAAGAGTTTAAATAGTTTAACGTAAAAAAATGATAAAACCATCGTTCTAAGTTTCTTTAATTTATGATTAAAAAAAAAAGTTGCTTTAATTTAATAACAAAAAAAAAACGTACAAAAAGAAAATAAAATAAAAAATAAAAACCATACACATTAGGTCAAAAGTCACAATTGCAAAAAGTTAATACGGAGATATTTTCGCAAATCGATGATTAAAACAAAATATTCCGTTTTTCAAAAACCAGAAATACAAAAAAGCCAAAACCAGAAAACCAGAAGTGCACGACAAAAACAATTTGGACGCTGGTTCCTTCCATCTTCTTCAACTCATCAACCAAATTCTCAAATTCCTCCATTGATATGTTCGTGAAGAAATCAACCTCCTTCCTTCTCATGCCTCCAAGGCTGCCAACTCTGAAACCAGCCATGGATTCAGCTTAGAATCAATTCTCCCTTCACTTCACTGTTACACCAAACGAACAACAACAACAACAAGAAAAGTGCGGCCAAATCCCCATTCCACGCTACATTTGAATCGATCAAGCATCTATAAGGTCTTTCCTCGCCGCTGTTTCGATCTCATTTGTAATCTGCATTGAATTTTGGGTTCTGGGTCAGGTCATTAAGCGCTTGTTAATGGCGATTCAGTCTTTGAATTTGGGTCCGCCCGGTTTTTGTACTGGCGCGAAACCGTTTTCTCTTTTGCATTGCTGCTACCGATATAGGGCTGTATCAGCAAGGAATTTCCGGGGTAGTAATCGGTGCCCTAGTTTTTATTCGTCGAATTGTTTTAAATTTCGTAATTCCGGAAGAGCTCTGTGTGCGATTTATGAAGAAACTGGTGCGTTTGCAAATGGGGCTCGTTTGGGATGTGGGGTTAGTGAGAGCTCGAAGGGCCCGATTGCTTCGCATCCGAATCAGGATTTTGTTAGAGAAATAGCTAAGCGTGGGATTGTTTTCACTGCAATTGTGTACGGTGTGCTCGTTGTTGGCTGTAAAAATGTGTTGGCGAATGAGGGCGTGGCTAGTTTAGGCAGGGATATTGTTGGGCAGGGGATGTTGACGGTTCGAAATGCGTGGCCGAAGGCGTTGCTGGTTCTTAAGATTTTCAAGGAGCAGGGTTTGATTTTGGCTTTACTTTTGGGACTCTCAGCGTTTTTCTCCATGGCTGAGACTTCAATTACCACCCTTTGGCCTTGGAAGGTAATTCTATTATTGTAGTTCATTTATTATCATATCATTCTTGCATGTTCTAAAAGAACCCGGGTGTCTTGAGACTGAATCATTTGATTTATAAATGCAATTGTTTCTTTCGTTCATCAACTGCATTTACCTATTGCATGTTGCTTCACAGCTCTAAATAACCTTATCTATGTACATATGTGTGTTTGAGTCCTCTTTAAATGCTGGTTGAGTGGTTTAGGATTGGGAGGGAAAAATTTTCTTCTTGTTGCTACAATGTTTCGTTGGATGACAAATTGTTTTTGTGCAATGGGATGAGATTGTTATTATTTTAAATTTTTTCGACCATCAATGGGATGGAGGATTGCACCATCAATCTTTAGGATGATAATTAATGCCTTGGAGGTCCCATGTGTTGGATCGGTAAAAGCCAACACCATGTTCGAAACCCACAAAATCCCTTGTTGTCTCTCGGGTTCGGGCCTTGGGACGAGCGTGGGTGCCTCTGGGTATGCAGTGGGGCGAAACTCTAATTTATGTTTATCTAACTTTTTTTTATTGGGGATGAAATGACTCGGCATGGGCTCGAACTCAGGATTTCCTGCACTGATAGGTTGATACCATGTTAATTATGTTAATTCACTGACCAATCCAAAAGCTTAAGCTTGTGGGTTGGGGTAAACTTAATTATATCAATCAACAGGTCGTTTGCCAAATTGTGATCCAAGTTAATACTTCATATGCTCTTATTGCAAATGTTCAAAGTAATTGTTGAATATAAAATTCAACAGTTGTGTGGATGCCTCGTGCAATGCATGCCTTTAATCTTGCCTCAAGAATATTATCTTACCTCGAAAAATATTGTGCCACTGACAATGTTGATAATAATCTTGAAATATATAACTTTAAAAAATGAAAATACAAATGAGTATTTTTATTTCCTTTTTATTAGTTTACCATTTTTAACAAATTTATAAGTATCTGGTTCTCTCTTTGTTCCTCTGTTTTCCTGTATCTATCTCTCTCATTTTATTTTATTATTAATACTATATCAGGTACGTGAATTGGCTGAAAAGGAACCTGAAGACGGTGTCTTCAAAATGCTTCGTACTGATGTTACAAGATTTCTCACAACCATACTTATTGGCACTACGTAATACTCTTTTCTTCTTTGTCACAACCAATTTAACAATTTTTATCAACTTGTTTTTTCTCATCTTAGATTCTGCTGATGTACTTAGTGTGGCAAATATCGGGGCAACTGCGTTAGTCACAGAGGCCGCAACTGCAATATTTGGAGAAGCTGGTGTTAGTGCAGCAACTGGGGTGATGACTGTATGTACGAATGCCCTATCTTGAACAATTCAGAAGTACAAATTCTGGAAATGATATTCTGATAAACATACCCACCTACCTACCTATATGTATGTATGTCAGTATGTCATGTACTTGATTATTAAGAAAAATGTACCTTGTTTTCAAAAAAAGAAAAGAAAAATCAAAATGTATCATGTTGTTGGCAAGAAACCTAGTGGAAAATAGATACAAGGGAATTTCAACTAACTTTTCAACCTTTTAATGGCTGTGTATTAACTCAAAGGAAGATCGAAAGTGGTGTGCCTTACATCTCTCAGACTATTGTCTTGGTAAAATCAATATTTCCTTTTTGTTTTATACTTTTGGGTGTCCTCTTAGTATGAAAACTATCCTAAACAAGAATTATTTTTGGGAACAAATTCATTGGAGATTTCGATCTCTTACTTATCATAACTATAAAGAGCGAGATCTTCTCTTTCACTCTCCGGCTGGAAGCACTTTCTTCCTTTCCTCCCCAAACCCTTGATATGTTATCTTTTCCCATCTCCCCGATTTATATAATTGGTTATTTTTACTTTTTTACTTATGAAGATTTAAGAGCTACCTTTATTCTAATTTTGATTATTTCTCATAGCAAGCTTAAGCATACAACCATTATGGTATGGCCCCCATTTCTCTTTAATGTACATAGGAGACAGTTGGAAATTTTGATTGTAGTAGAGATTGTTTCTATATGATTGAGGAGAGGAGCTCTTGAACCCTCTCTTTCAGGATATGGGTGGGTTCTGTGGCATGCTTGTTTTTGGTGTTTTGTGGAGATATTTGGCTAGAAAGAACAAAAGAATTTGTAGAGGGATTTGAGAGATCTTGAGAGGAGGTTTAGGGGTTACTAGGTTTAATTATCTTTATGGGCGTCCGGCCATTGGGATTTTCATAATTATCTGTTTGGTCTCATTCATTTGGATTACAGTCATTTCTTTTAGTTAGTTTTGAGACTCATATTTGGCTTGTTATTTGTATGCCCTTGTATATTATTAAATTTTTCTTGATGAACGCCTGGTTTATTACCCTAAAAGAAGTTCATTAGAAATAGACTCCAATTTTATTTTATGTTGCTAGGTTGCCATTTTGCTTCTCACTGAACTCACTCCAAAAAGTATTGCCGTGCATAATGCAACAGAGGTTGCTAGAGTTGTGGTAAGTTACATATGCTTGTTGCATCACTAAGCTCTCTGTTAAAGGTTTTCTTGTTTCAATTTTATTCATACTTAAAAATTAGCCCATACTTTTCTTTCTATCAACTGCATTGATTTTACTGCCTGTAGGTCAGGCCAGTGGCTTGGCTTTCCGTGATACTGTACCCGGTTGGAAGAATTGTCACCTATCTATCAATGGGGATGCTTAAAATGCTTGGTATGAAAGGGAGTAGGTAAGTTTCGTAATTACTATGTCTCAATTTCTTGGAAGCTTCTGCTCACTGTTCCATGTAAGGCCATAGCTGTGTGAAGGTTTATGAAGCTATTTATTTCTTCTGATCACTGAAAATGATTCATCTTAGCTTTACTTTCACCTGTGTTAATGTGATAGTGAGCCATTTGTAACTGAGGAGGAATTAAAATTGATGTTGCGAGGGGCAGAACTGAGTGGGGCCATAGAGGAGGAAGAGCAGGTAATGGATAGGCTTCCTAGGACATTCTTCTCTTAGTAACATTCTCGAGCTTGAATCTTGAAGTAAATCATAGATGCTATTTCTTGTTGAAAGCACGTGCGAATCTCAACATCTAGAATCCTAGATGGCGTTTGAGATATTATACTGCAAGATTTCATTTTCGTAATGGATAAACATCTAAAATTGAATCTTGAAGTAAATCATAGATGCTATTTCTTTTTCCTCTTGACATAACACAAACTATTTCAAGAGAGATCAATGACTTTATTATCGTATGTAAGACTTCAATTTCATAGCTGATAAACATCTAAAATTGAATTGAACTATGCCAACACTGGTTGTGGTTTCATTTGTTCCCCTTGTTTTATTCTCTCTCTATATTTTTTTTTGAGAAAAGACGTGCGAGAGAGAGATAATGAGGAGCGATTGCATTATCACTTAGTCTTCATAAACTTTAAAATTTGGTTTTATGGTGAAAACTTGGGCTTTGAAGATATGCTCCCTTCAAGGTCCCGGGTTTGAGACTCACCTGTGACATTTCTCCTTTAATGTCTCCAGTGACTGGCCTAGGGACGGGCATGGTTACCCTTGTTTCTGAAATAGATATATATATATATATATATATATTATTTTATCTGTATGTCCAGCCAAATCAACCCCAATTTTCTGACCTGGTGAAATGTGAACATTTATTGTGCCCTGCTTTCCCTATTGTCTGAGTATGCCCCTTCGAGTTGTATAATTTTATGATCTGTGTGTAAAATGTTTGTCATGATGGTTCACTACAGGATATGATTGAGAATGTTCTTGAGATTAAAGATACACATGTTAGAGAGGTGATGACACCGCTTATTGACGTGGTTGCAATAGATGGCAGTGCCACACTGGTTGACTTCCACAATTTGTGGGTGACTCATCAGTACTCAAGGTACATTTAGTTTTTGGAGATGAGTCTTGGGTGACCTTTTCCCACAGCCCGGAAAAAGACCTGAAAGAAAAAAAAACTAATTTCTATTTATTTAATGGTCTCTTATCTCTCCCAAAGTAGTTCTTAAATCTTCATTTCTTTTTTTGAAATAAACCGAACCTCTTTTTGCTACTTTAGTTCATAACCATTTGATTATCTTTCTAGGGTGCCTGTTTTTGAGCAGCGCATAGATAACATTGTTGGGATTGCATATGCAATGGATTTGCTCGATTTTGTACAGAAGGTTGAGTAGTTTCTCCCACTCTCCCCATCTATCATAGTTACAATTGCATGTTAATTGTAATCAAAATCTTACAGTGCAGAATTATAAACTCTTTTGGTTTTGAAGGGTGAAGTACTAGAGAGCACTACTGTTGGGGATATGGCTCATAAACCTGCCTACTTTGTGCCTGGTAACTCTCTACTCAAATGTCATTTTTTAAGAAAAAAAGTTAACTTATGTTAAGTATGGTGTTTATAGCTTATATACAGGCAAAAAATTTAACAAATTTTCAACTAGCTTAATACTTTTTTTAGTTCAACAATTAGACATGGGAGAATTTGAGCTTATGACCTTTTGGTCCTAACTTTTTTTTTTTTTTAAGAAACGAAAAACTTTCATTGATTGTATGAAAAATTATAAAAGACCTATCATTTTATTACAAAAAACCTTTTCAGTGAGATAAAAGTGTAGAAAAACTATAATCTTCGAAAGGTAAAACTATAGCAAGAAGGTAATAGAGTCGATTAAGCTCTCAGCTTGGTTAATGGCGTCGGAGAAAAAATGATCATTTGCAGATTCCAAATCTTTTACCAGAAAGCATAAATGACAGGAGCCATAAAGTCTTCTTATCAGCTTCAAAGGAATGTCCATGTATAAATTTCCATAATCTGTATTGTTCTAAGTTTGTAGATTAATAAACAATCTAACTTAGAATAGATATACATGCATGCATGCATGTAATGTAAACTAACGCAGCATTGGTTAACTGTGCGTGCAAGGTCAAACTTGTAGTCCAAACACGTGCATGCAAATTATACCTGAGTTTAACCACAAGTTGGGAACTCCAGATTTGATTAATACATCCTTTTGCTTTCATTTTCCTGTTGTTATATCTTAGTCTCCCTAATTATCACTATTGTTTCATGTCAAAGTTGTTTTATGGGTTTTCCAGATTCAATGTCGGTTTGGAATCTTCTCAGAGAGTTCCGTATCCGGAAAGTTCACATGGCTGTTGTGCTTAACGAATATGGCGGCACTGTTGGAGTATGTGAACTCACCATATATTAGTTTTTATCTATGTAATGATTTATTCTATTTTAAACCAAGATCTGATCCAAAAATTTAAGAAATTCTACCTTTCATTTTTAACTCAACTTATATATTTTTGCCTAGGGCTTTATCTTTGGGTAGTCAGGAGTTGTATCAGTTCATAAACACAATCAAAAAATTTCAGGGGTTTTAAATTTTTTAAGGATGATTTTTTTAAGGAAGTTGGAGGTCTTTATAGTATCTTCTTCATTTTGTAAAGTGGTGAGTTATGGGGCAATGAATTTCAAAGGGTCAATAATCCGAGTTGTGACCACTGCTGGGCTGTAGGCTATAGTTCTGTCCCCTCTAGTTTACTGGAATGAAGTTTGCTTTGTACTGTTTTTTTTTAATGTTACGAAAGAAAAATGAAAAAGGATAGTTGAGAGTTGCTTAGTTTGAGCTAAAATATTCACTCATAAAATCCTTTTTTTTTCTTTCTTTTTTTTCCTGACGGAATCAGATAGTAACCTTGGAAGATGTGGTTGAGGAAATTGTAGGTGAAATCTTTGACGAAAATGATTCAAAGGTAAATGCTACTGTAATTTTTCTTTTTACTGTGTTACTTCAAGGTTTTGATTCTCAGAATTGATATCCTAGGCTAAAGAAAACATCCACGTTTTGTGATCATTATATGAATTTTTCTAACTTTTCATCCTATCAATGAAAGTTTTGTTTCTTATAAAAAAAAAAAAAAAATCTGATCTAAACTAAAAAGTATAAGAATTGCCATATTGTGTTCGTCATGCACTCATGCTAATATTTTTTTTTAGTGATTATTCTTTTGTTTTTCATTTTGACAAAAAAAAAAAACTAAAGGAGGAGATCCAGAAGAAAACTGGCTATATTGTGATGAGAGCAGATGGAGTATATGATGTGGATGCCAATACTGCAATCGATCAGCTCTCTGAAGATCTAAATATCAAAATGCCAGAGGTAGTATACCTTTTTTTAATCCTGTAGGATACTAATATTTCAATTGAAATGTTGTTGGTGGATCCTGTTCTGTTCTTTTCTGGGCTATGTTACTGGAATCCAAACCAATTTAGAATCATTTATTTAGCATCAAAGTAAACTTGATTACTTTTATCGATGCCAGGAGGGCTTTGGAGAACTAAGATGTTAAAAGTTCAATTCATTATAGTCACCTAACCAACTTAGGAATTAATTTTTCTCAAGTTTTCTTGACAACAAAATATTGTAGGATCATGCGTGAAAGGTATAGCTGGAACACTTACAATTTTTTTTAAAAAATATACTTATCTAGATGTCCAGCCACCTTGAGCTTTTTTGGCAACAACATTTTACGAAACAGCACACAAATCATTGAAACACGGATGTATGCATTTCCAATTCCTTCAGTTTTAATAAGTGATAATGTCTTAGTCGACAAAATGCATGAACGAGAAGAAGAGAACTAGGCATCCCCCAGACCCAAGCCTAAAGAGATTATTAAGAATGTCTCTAGTTGATGGAAAAGTAGGTTAGTTATAGAAAATTCAATAGAGATTCGTCCCATGAGGCGATATTGAACTGAATGATACTCTGATCTTTCTCAAGGTCATTCTAAATGCTCCACACATTTCCTGGTCGATACTGTGAACTACTCTTGATTAACCAGGAAGGGGAATACATCCGTGTGGAAGGAGGATGACACAAAATATTGAAAGAAAGGAGAAGCATGCTGAAATCAGATTTAGGGAAAAGAAATTTACAAATGTTCTAGATTTTTGACTTGTTGCTGCAGATACCAAGGGCGTTAACAGTCATACAGACATGTTGCTGCAGATACCAAGGATTTTTGACATTTTTGTAGGTCCTGTTAGAAGTGTCGAGTAAATGAGCCAAAAGCAACAAAACCTCAGTAATTTATCATAGGGATCTGGGTGTAGATTGAATGAGTACATCTTCTCCACCTTCTCAAATTTGGAAGACAGAAAAGCGGTTGGACAAATTCTCCATTAGAGGAATCCTCCTGTCCTCTCATTCTCTTACTCCATTCAAAACCCAAGAAGATTTCTTTCTGAACAAATTAGTTTTACAAGCTTACACAGATGCTCCCAACACTTGTCGGTGTAGCGGCAATAAAAGGACATATGAGATTTGTCTCTCCATAGAAAACACAACACAAAAACCATTGGAGACGCCCACAGATGGAAAGAAATGTAAATCCTATCCACCGCATTGATACCATCCCACCCAAATGAGCAATTCAAATGAAGGTATTAAATTTTCAATGAGAACCTCCAAATCCGTTAGGAGGGGAGAGAACATTCATTCTAAATTTCCAAGATCTAAATTGCAGTTTTTTTTTAAAAAAAAAGAGAAAAAATTAATAAAAAATGGAAGAGTTGGTGTAGATGGAACGAAGTGAAAAAAACATGTCTTTTTTTTATTATGTTTGTAATAATTTGCAGCATACCACCACAAACCATAGGAAGTTCTTTTGTGACTTTAGTCTTTAGATGCCTCTACCCTTGACCCCCCTTAGGTTGTTTCTGTTTGGTCTTTGCCACTTTGGAACATATTTTCTTGTTTCTTATCCAAATAAATTATAAAAGACTACAAAAGCCCTAGGAATACAATCCTCCTCAATAGTGGGGTTAAAAGAACCCCATTTAGCTAAGGGGGGATGTAAGTACAAAAAACTTTATCTATCCATAGAACACCAGAGGGAAACTGTCAAAGAATAGATCTTGGTTGCACCTAAGAATCTTTAACAACTCCTTGAAAATTCTCCTATTTCTTTTAAAATCTAGTGTATAACTTGTGGCTTTGACTGTGTTATTTTATAACCCCTTCGTTAGTTACTTGCGTTTTATTTTAACGTCCAGTCTTGAAGTGTTTTCACTTTCAGTTTGTATTTATGCTCAGTGGATTGAATTCTTTTGTCTCTTAAGTATTAACCAAAGAGCAAAAACTAAAATAGTCAAATAACTGTCAGCTCACATTCTTTACATCTTAAGTACATGCATGCATATGTGTACAAATGTATGTACTTTTGTTTGTAAATTTTTTTTAACTTGTTTTTTGAGTGCTTAGTACTAATTTCTTACTTATTACTTCTTGCCACGTTAGGGCCATCAATATGAAACAGTGTCGGGTTTTGTTTGCGAGGCTTTTGGATATATCCCAAGGACAGGTGAAATCGTTAAAGTGGTCCTTGAAAAGGAAGATGAAGAGGAAGAGGAGTCCAATTCTGAAAACAAAAATCAGAAGGAAAGACACTTAATCTTTAATATTGAGGTATAATGTTATTGCTGTATTTTCTACAATTTCATTTGGTATAATTTGTTGGGTGAGTACAAAAAAGCATTGGAAACTGGAAAGTCGTTTAATCTGTCATTTCAAATTATGTAATTATATCAACCATCATAGAGTGACCTAGTGGTCAAGAGGGTCTTGGGGAACTAAGAGGTAATGGGTTCATTCCATGGTGGCCATCTAGCCAGAAATTAATTTCTTATGGGTTTCCTTGACATCCAAATGTTGTAGGGCTAGGCAGTATGTTTTGTAACAATAGTCGAGGTGCGCGCAAGCTGGCCTGGACAGTCACAGATAAAAAAGATTATGCAATTTTATCATCCGCCACTAGTTACGATACCATTCACCTCATTTCCTTTTAGTCAATGATATTTGCCTGTGGTATATACATATTAAATCTCTTATTTAATCTACAGAATAGTGCATTATCTAAGCACATGACTCCTCAAATTAAGTTTTCACTGGGATGTCTTATATGGCACTTTTATGACTGTTTTTCTTCAACTGTGGCTAACTTACATACTTCTCTTTGATTATAGGTTGTTTCACATTGATTAGTAATAACTAGAATAGAGAGTACTCTTTGGTCGGTATATAATCTGGCTTTTCATTGTACTTCTCTTTCTTGATGAAAAAATGGGTTATAAAAAAAGGAAAACAAAAAACATAAGATAGAGAAAAAAAAAAAAAAAAACTGAAACTCCATCACACTATGAGTATGATTCATGAAAGTTACTTATTCATTTTTCCGTCATCCTTGAAAGTTACTTGTATCTCCCCCCTAACATTCATATCTTTTTCAGCAATTTTACACAATGTTTCTTTAGTTTCCGAGTATTGGGGTTGTGATATGTTTGGACCTTTGTGCAGATATTGGCAGGAAATGCTAGAAAGGTTAGTGCTGTTCGGTTTGAACGGGTGAACGACGATAATGGTGAGGTGGCTCATCTTGTCCCTGAAGTCATGAAGAAGAAATGGAGCAGTAGTGGGGAGTCTGGCAGTGTAGAAAATGATAATTTATTATTATCAGAGAGACTTGATGACAGTCTCTCTAGAGAGCATCTAAATGATGGTGATCATAGTAGTGATAGAAATTAGTGAGCATAATTCATTTTTGTTCCCTCATTCTTACAACACCATATAGAAAGGTGAAGGATTAAATTAAAAACGCAAGACAAGCACCAACAAACAATAAACTCTAACGTTATAGTATTTCAAAGATGAAGAGAGGTGTCAATATTTGAATCATCAACACAGTTTGTTCTGTGCATGACTGTTTCTCTTGACCCCATGTCTGATAAAGTAAGATTATCTGTGACTTGAAGATGAGATTTTCTGCTTGGTTGATGATAAGAAGAGCCTTGAAGTGGAGACCTAGGTGGAAGAACTAGCTCAGAATGGAAAAATAAGCCAGTTTGCTCGGAGCACACAGCTGTATTGGCGGCGGCCTGTATCGACTCAGACGACAGCCTTCGAAACTCTTTCTGCTCTCTCAACTCCTTAGCTTTCTGCAATCGTCTAAATCTCTCCTGCAGCAATGCAATGGAGGAATTCGTTGCTCGGGCATTACAGTTTTCGCTGCTCATTGTCAAAAGAAAAAAAACAAAAACCGATCTCCACCACTGCGCGTCTTCGCCAACGAGACCTGTCAGGTAGCTCTTTGAGGAATGTTTGAAGTTCTGTATCTCTATTTATAGGACGTGGGTAGGTGATATTTTGAGGAAATTAATAGATGCATTAGTTAAGTTTAAGCTTTCGATTAGATTTTTGAATCGCGAAAATAAAGGGAGGAAGGAGGTGCCAAGATGGAAAGGCCAAGTAGAAGTGGCCAGGAGCAAAGCCAGAGAGTTATGGTTGTTGGATGTGAAGAAGGCAGAGACTTCCAAGGAGAGAGATGGATTGAGAGGCAGGAATGTAGCTTTTGTAGGTGTATGGTTGAGTTCAATTATTGAATTATGATTTCAAGTCTGTTTGTCTGAGGGGCTGTGTGCTCTCTATGCCTTTTCAAGGGGATTTTGCTTTGAATGTACCTTTCTCTTTTCTTTTGAACCAGAACTTCTCCTTTTCTTTCCTTTTGAACCAGAAGAACTCAACATGTGCACTACACAATGGTGGAAATGTATCCTTTTCAGCTTCTTTTGTTCTACTCTCTCTCCCTTTTATTTGTATAAATTGAGAATCGATACTTGCACATGTCTCAAGGCTCAGACTCGAGAGCCAACAAAATATTTTACAATTAAACTCATTAGTGAATTTCCAAACCTCTGAACTTTGAAGTAACCTTAGACACTGGCCCTTGGAATCCCATTTACATCTTTTATATATAAATACATTGTGATTCAACTTTTTTTAAAAGAAAATAATAGTTTCTCAAATAACATTTTTTTCCCTGTCATTCTATAATGCCATTCCTTGTCAAGGCAATATCAACATTTTATTTTTGGTTAATATATGTATTTTTCTATTTTAGTCTCTAAATTAGTTTGGGGTGTCACTAAATTATTTAACAAAATTTAAACATTTTGACTAGTGCATATCTTAGCATACGTTCAATAATCATTTAGTATTTGAAATTTAAGATTATATTAAATCAAATTTTTTACCATGTATTTTATCTTTTCTCAAGAAAGTATGTGAATAATATCAAGTTTTTTGAAGTTATTTTTTCTTTTTGTTTCCAAATTTTAGTTTGGTTTTTAAAATTATAAGTGAGATGTAAATATCCAAATAAGAAAAATATATGGAGAAATAGTTGTTGTAAACTTGAATATCAAAAACAAAAAATTAAAAACAAAATCGTCATCAAATAAAGTCTTAACTATTTAAAAAAGTAATTGAAGTTGTTTAACTATATAAACAAGTATTTAAATGTAAAAATAGGTTAGTGTATGTTTTAACTATTTAATAGAAAAGTAGTGATAAGGGATAAAATAGTTTTTTTCATTGAAAGTTCATGGTATAAAGGAAGAGTTAAAACCTTGGAATAGAAACAGAAATTATTAACACTGAAGATTGGTTCTCGAAATGAACAGAATATAATCATGTATTAAAATATGTTTTTTTCCCTATAAAAATGAACCCTATGATTATGGGTATATAATTAATATGTGAGAGTGTTCAGGTTACCACTCTATAATATTTATGGTTTTTTTTTATTACTAACTCAAGATGGTTGATCCAGAGCCATTATTATTCCTATATAAAAAAACTATCCTAGATAACCTTTAACCCAGTTGGAGAGCTTAGTGCAACCATCCTGAGTTGTTTTAGTGATGAAGAAAAATTTTAAGATCCAAGAAATTATATGCTCAATTAAGATTCACTTGTCTAGGAAATAATTTTCTACAAAACATTTAAATGCGGAAGATATATTCCATAAAAATAGACAAACATATAAGCTTACTCGAACATTCACAAATATAAAAATAATTATGATAATAGAAATATGATGGATTCAAGGTGACTATCTACTTAAAAATTAGTTTTTTACAGATTTTTTTGACATCAAAATGTCGTAGAGTCAAACGATATATCCAGTGACATTAGTCAAGCGGCACACAAGCTAGCGAGGACGGTCACCAGTATTAGAAGGTCACATGAGGGAGAGGGGGGATTGAAAAGGAAAAGCAAGAATCTGGGTATGTAATTGTTTAGAAAAGCAAAAGGGTTTGGAGTTTTTTGTCGTAGAATAGTTGGATTGAAAAGAGAAGTTAATGATACCTTGTTGGATTGTAGGGTTTGGAAGTTAGTTTATAACACCACGAGTCCATTGACCAATGAGTGAAACCTAATGCCCCACCTTATGAGATATATTCTTACAGCTATCTTCCAAAATACACACACTATAATCACATATTCATCCTCTTCTACAGTTCTCTCCATTCTCTAACTCTATTTTTTTCTTCCATGTCTTCTTCCACCAATGGATTCTAACCCCCCATACCACACTCTTTGAACTCCTTTTTTTACCAAACAAAATGTGCTTCTTCCAAAAGTAACACATTTTTTTCCACTCTGACATCATACCCCTCTTTTATTTCTTATTTTTTATATCCGTGAATATCTAGGCAAGTTTACGCATATCTCGACTATTTTCACCTGACTAACCATCTGATGACCCTACATCATCTACCTGTCAAGAAAATTCCTAAAAAACTAATTTCTAAAGTAGTAAAATGTAGATTCCCTAGACTCTCTTTGACCACTACGCAAACCTATGATGAATATTTCTCGGTCATTTACTATTCCATTGCTGCCCAACATGATTATCTTTCTTTCTCTCTCTGTTTTGAAACATGGCACACTATTGGTTGACATGGTTATGAATATCTATGATGTTGTGTGTTTGATTGATCAAACTTTGAGGTAGGTAATGACCTGCTTTCGCTAATAGTTAATTTATGTTCGCAGCGTTGTGTAAGTTTGAGATGAATTTTGAGGATACTACTTTTAGGGTTATCATAACTTTAGAATCGCCTTTCAGCCACACATTTATTACTGTAAGAATATGTTGTTTTAAACTATTTTAGAAGTTACAGTAAACACATCCTTAATTACAAATGCAAGCATAGAAACCATTATCATCACTCCAAAAGTCATAACAAGTTCAACCTTAATAACATGTGTCATAAGAAAAAGAATCAGGACCTGAGAAATTGATTCCAACCTCGTAGTGTCCTACTTAAGATATTGAAATGTCCTACTTAAGATATTGAAATAACACAGATGGTTCTAAGCGATTGAATGTTGTAGGACCAAACAATCATCCAATCAAATTAGTCAAGATGCGTATAAATCATGTCCAAACATACACAAATATTAAAAGAGAAACATAAGAGAACATAAGCAAACACTTTCTTTCTCTCTCTCTCTCTCAACCCGTGTGTCGTAATCTGCATTCGACACTTGGAGATCCAAACATGGAGTTGCTGATCATGTCATATAATTATAAAGAATAAGAACAGAGTATATGTGTATAAAAGAAGCTTAGCTGATGAAACAGTGGATGCAGTGTGTGTGTACTATCCTCCTAGGATGCCATTGGAGGCTGTGGCAGCTACTTCCATGGCATATTCACACATCCCTAAGCTGCTCTGAAACCACACTGGCTTTGGGGGGACGGCCAACCAAATGGCTGTGTTACAGTAAAAACACCAGTGGATGGAGTCAGAAGCCTGCAAACACAAACCAAATTCCAAACAGAAACACTTTACATTAGAGATGGAGGAGATCTAACAAAAACTGAAAAAGCTATCAGATATTTTAAAAAAGGGATGTAAAGACTCATGTCATCATCTAATCAAATAACTTGGAAAATTATGCATTTATCACTCACCAATGCAGAATGTTTCAAGTTTTGATGAAAGACTAAACTCTAAATCTTTGTAGCCAGAGGAAGTTGGTTGCCTAAATGTAAAAATTATAGAACTCTAACTATTACCAGTTACCATACGTATACGCTCACAAACCAAACACATTACACAATCTCATGTTTTAATAATGTATTCTTTTGCATGATTCAACACACAGTAACATATTATCATGGAAGCTATGAATATTAAAATAAAGGCGTTTAAATCAATATATATTACCAAAAATGAGTATAACTTAACTGACATACAAGCATTTACAATCAACTTAAAAATTAGAGGTTCGTCCCCCTATCCAAAAAAAAGACGGTAAAGGTTTACTTTTTCATTCTTATGCTTTTACCAGTATTAACATTAAATGTGGCCTAGTTTAGCAGATCTTCGTTCTTCCCTTCTTTTTTTGGGAAAAGGTAATGCCTCATCAAGACATGATTAAATAACAAATGAGGAAGATAGGAAACGTCCCTTGCAGCAAAGAGAACTAAGAAAAGTACAACCCAGTTGGCAAGGACAGAAAAATTACTATGATTATAGAAGTTTTTGTTGGTTGATATAATTAAATCTAACCCAACCCACCAAGCTTAATCTTTTGGATTGATTGGTGATTTAACATAACTCAACCGTTGTTTTAAATAACATAAAAACTAGAAGGAAGAAATTGTTTGAGGTCAAAAATCACTAAGCCTTCTCTAAGCCAACCACAAAAAAACCCTCTGTTCTTTCCATCCAAACTTAAATCCTTTATCTGAACAAATGACCCACACCTATGAGAGATTGTACATTTGCAGTCCTAATGGAAATGCCAATGCATCCCAAGAGCTTCCAGCAGCTGATACCAGCTACTAGAGCTAAACGAACCGAACAAAAACAAACGACCTTTAATCCTCAAAGACCTTTTTGCAGAGCAGAATTTAAAAACAAAAATAACTAAATAAAGTAGCAGAAACTCTTTGGAATCTTGTCCATAGTATTAAACCTCCATGGAGCTACTGTCAAGGGGAAAAAAACTACTTTCTTTTTCAAACTTTTTATTCCCAAATGAAACCAGCAGGTCCATTATAGAAACTACTGGTGTCCTTTACAAGGCTTATTAAACCCAAACTTGAAGAGATTTAACTAACCAACCTGCTTCCCCTTTTTAGAAGTGCATTTGAATAATACCAGGTACTTAAACCTTTCATTTAAGGAAGGTTCAAGAGACCAACTTGCCATGGTAGAAAGAGGCTAAAAGGCTATCAGCCAAAAAAAGAAGCTGTGATAAGATCTCAAAAGCTTTCATACGCAAAGTAAATTGAAAACCTACATGTCAATATAAATCATATAATTTCAATATCAATCAGAACCTATGCTATTGGTATTGGGGTGGGGGTAGGGAGGGAGGGAGGGACCTTTCACCTTTTTTATATCTTATGCATGTGTCACGAGGTGCAACTAGATTTTAGATGTCTTCCTGAATTATTACACAACTTGGACATAAAAAGTAGAAAATGGAGAACTCAACTAAAAACTTTCCAGTTCAATATGCATCATCAATAGTGCTCAAAATAAAAATTGCCACATTTTAATAGACTAATTCATTCTCTTAACAACTTTTCATGTATATCTACCAATCACAACTTTGAACAATGAGATGCATAGTGTCATTGTAACCTCCATCTTTTCTATCTAAATGAAAACAAAAAAATTATTCTAACTTAGAGATCATTGTAGCTTACTTGCCTAAGTAGACTGCTTTCAGGAGCCTTCGAGACTGGTTTTCGAAAAGGTTTAGGATGGGAAAGAGTCTGATATGATCCAGGATCTAGATCATATCGAAAGTAAACTATTATTAAGATAAATAACGATAAAGTCCCAAGAACC
>JBBMEF010000001.1:4670685-4693544 GCA_037832685.1 Sicyos baderoa | reverse complement strand
ACAGATGAAATGAAAGAATGAGGAAGAAGATGAGAGGAAAGGGCACCAATTTTTTATTGATATTTTCTTGCCACATCATCACAATTTTAACCATGGTTAATTATTTTTAACTATAAGGACTATTTTTAAGCTTTTCTCAAGGTTGAGGGACCAAAATTGGACTTTTGAAAGTCTAGGGACCAAAATAGAACAAGCATGATAATTGAGGGACCAAAATGGTATTTTAACCAAAAAATTATTATCATGTAAAGAATAAAATTGAGAATATGGTGAGTATGAGAAGTATACAAAAATTGTTACAATAAAAATGAAATATATATATTACGAGGAGAATTAAAATCAGTTCAACGCCAATGTTAAACGTTCGATCTCAAAAATTGATATTTGTCCTTATTTCCCCAATTATTGAAACCACTTAAAATAACTATTTATTCCAAAATCATGTTTAATCAGTAATTTATGTAATATCTCACAAATACAAATTCAAACAAGTCATTGAATACAATTCATCTACAAAAAATTACATTCTAAGAGTCAACTTCTCTATAGAAAATTACGTCCAACCGAGTTATTACTACATCTCAATTTCTAAATACTCGAAAAAACTTTTTGTTATAATCATTCAAAATAACTTATCGTACAACTACTCATCTAAACACCCCAAGAAGTTATGAAGTCATACTATAATTTACAAACTAATCCAATGCAGGAAAGCTCAAATAATATACCAACAGTGCTGTTTTTCCAAAACCATAAATTCGAAAGGCCCAAACCATAACCAGACATTGCACAACAAAATAAGAGAAAATCCACTATTTGTCTATTTTTATCAAAATATTAGAGGGGATGTCTAAGGAGACAAATATTTAAGAGTCTAAATTGTGTTTTTAGTGGTAAGAGAGAAATTAATTATGTCATGTTTACCCTTCTCTTATTTCTACATTTTGTTAAATTAAATACATTATTAACTCCACTATTTGAGGGAGTAATTCTCTTACTTTTACATTTTGTTAAATTAAGTACATTATTAACTCCGGGAATAGGTTTAACGGCCAAACAATAAATTAAAAAAATAATAATGTGTTAAACGTATTGACCAATTTTTTTAGGTTTATTAGTTGGCCAAATTAGACACGTCATTTTTTAATATTGCATTTAATAAATTAAAACTTTTTTTAGCATTATAATTAACATTTATATAATTAAATCCATCATTTTACAGGTTTACTCAGTTCTCCATTTTTGTTCACCATTGTTACCCTCTCGCACCCTCATTCTTCCACATTGTTATCTCATTTTACCATTTTTGCCTTCCACCAACCTTTTCGGTCCATCATTTCCAGACTAGCTCGAATTTAAATTTTAGAATGACAACTACATCAATTTTCGTGTTCTTTAATGGTAGAAGGGATGACGGTGATATTTACACCGATTACACAACGTGCGTGGTTGATATCATATGCAACATACCCCTATCCATTCTAATATCGTCTATTGAGGAAAAGTTGTCTTTGGACGAGAACTAAAAAATCATGTGTATATCACTATACAAAGAAGGCGTGCACAAGCAAATGTTGAACACACCGAAGGATTACATGGACGTCTAATTGATGTACAACAGGTTCGCGGGGGGCATGTATAGCGGCTGCTGTCTCTTGGCAGACATCGTCCAAACACGTACCGAGATGTACGTCCCAGAAGGACCACCGTTTTAGGGCAGACACATTAATTGCCCATAGCGACCCTTTTTGTCCATGCTCGGTAGGTTTTCAAATGGTGTAGCGGTCGTACTCACACATACTACGAACGTACGCCCTCCGGTATATGATTAATGATTTTAATTCTATTATTTTTTAAAAAATAACCCCAAATAATTCGTAATTGCATTTTTCAAATTTAAATAGATTTTAGTTTATTGTTTAAATTTAGGTATTTATCAATATATAAAAATTTGTTTGTCATGTTAGTTAAAGAAATATGCTTATTTTTTAAAAAGTGGAAAAATAAGTGATAACATTACAGACATTTTAGACTTTTACATTTAATTTTTTTTTAAAAAAAAAATTAAAATTAAACATGCATTTTAAATAGTTTAAAAATGTAGTTGTAGTTTGCCCACAAAAGAATCTGGTCACTGGACCCATCATCTTCGTCGGGGCATCAAAAACATAATTCTCAAATTATCTTACTTGCCCACCATTACCATTGCCATGTTTGTGAAGAATCCAAATTCAGCCATGGCTTCAGCTTAGCATCAATCAATTCCACCTCTCTTCAGCTTCCCCTGTTCCTGCAAAAGAAGAAGAAAGCTGCGCCCAAATTCAAAACTATAAGGTTGTTCATCGCCTCTGTTTCGATCCCATTTGCATTCTGCATTGATTTTTGGGTTCTGGGTCCTTTAAAGCTTGGTTCATGGCGCTCCAATCTTCGACATTGGGTCCGCCCGTCTTCTCCATCGGAGCGAAACCATGCTCTCTTCTGCATTGCTGTCGATTTAAGGCTGTATCGATGAGTATTTTCCGGAGTAACAATCGGTACCCTAGTTTTTGTTTTTCGAATTGCGTTCAATTTCGTAGTTATGGAAGCATTTTGTGTACGGTTTGTGAAGAAACTGATGGGTTTGAACATGGAGCGAGCTCGAACGGCTCGAGTGTTCCCGAGACGAGTCGCGATTTTGTTCGGGAAGTAGCTAAGTGTGGGGTTGTTTTCACTGCAATTGTGTATGGTGTGCTGGTTGTTGGGTGTAAAAATGTGTTGGCAACTGAGGGTGTGGTTGGTTTTGGTAGGGATATTGTTGGACAGGGGATGTTGACATTTAGAAATGCTTGGCCTAAGGCTTTGCTGGTCCTTAAGATTTTCAAGGAGCAGGGTTTTGTTTTGGCTTTGCTTTTGGGGCTCTCTGCGTTTTTCTCTATGGCTGAGACTTCAATAACCACACTTTGGCCTTGGAAGGTAATCTAGTTGTTTTGCAGTTCATTTGTTATCACTCTTTTAGTTTTAGGTTTTACAAGAACACACATGCTTTGAGACCGAGTCCTTTGATTTATAAATGCACTTGTTTCTGTTCCCTAGGGGAAGTCTCGTTGGTAGAGACTTGGGGTCTTCAAGGTATACTCCCTTGAAGATTCCAGGTTTGTAATCCACGAGTGAGTTTGATTGTAAAATCCTTTGTTGTTTCTCGAGTTTGGGCCTTAGGATGGACGCAGTTGCTTCAGGTATATAGTGGGGTAGAGCTGCGATTCCTGGTTATAAAAAAATGTACTTATTTATTTTGTTCATCAATTGCATTCACTCGTTGTATGTTGCTTTACAGCATTAAAAAACCTTAGCTATGGTGTCTTCGGGGACATCCGATCAAAAAAACAACCTTAGCTATGTATATATATGTGCTTCTGGTTACTTTTCAATGCGATTTTCAATATAAAGCCAAAATTGGCTTTAATATTAATGTTGGATAAGTACTTAGAAAGCACCCCTATCATCCAAATTTACAAATTAGTTTGAATTTATAATATCTTGATGATGCATGCAACCTTTTGTTCTCAGAGGCTGACTGTGAATTAAGTTTAAACAACATCTTAGTGCCTTCATGCTTCCTTTACTTTGATTAGGAAAAGGCAAATCATGCACTATTGTTGTTAAAAGTGGAACATAACTTTCCCATGTGGAACAAGATGTCGTTGCTCATCTAGGTGAAGAGAGGTCATCTAGCTTCGTCGCTTGATACATGGTTTAATGGTTTTTGCTTTCTTTTTTTAAAATACCATATCAGGTACGTGAATTGGCTGAAAAGGAACCTGAAGATGGTGTCTTCAAAATGCTTCGTACTGATGTTACAAGATTTCTCACAACCATACTTATTGGCACAACGTAATACTCTTTTCATCTTTATCACAACCAGTTCAACAATTTTTATCAACTTGCTTTTTCTCATCTTAGATTCTGCTGATGTACTTAGTGTGGTCAATATTGGGGCAACCGCATTAGTCACGGAAGCAGCAACTGCAGCATTTGGGGAAGCTGGTGTCAGTGCAGCAACAGGAGTGATGACTGTATGTACCAATGTCCTATATTGGACAATTCAGAAGTACAAATTATGGAATTCATATATTGATAAACATCCCACTTACCTAGCTACCTATATGTATCATGTGTGTATCAATGTATGTATGCCATGTACCTGATTATTCATAAAAATGTATTATGTTGTTGGCGAAGGCGAAAAGCCTAGAGGAAGATAGAGCATCTTTACAGGTGTCCGTTCATTAGATTTTTTTTTTTGTTATCATCTACTTTGTTTCTATCTTTTGGTTTAGAGTAATTTTTGTTGTTGTTAGTTTTGAGACTCCATTTGTGGGCTTGTACATTCTTTTAATTTTCTGAATGAACGGTTGGTTTCGTACCCAAAAAGAAGAAAAAGTTCTTCAGAAATAAACTCAATCTTACCTCCTTAATGTTGCTAGGTTGCCATTTTGCTTCTCACTGAACTCACTCCGAAAAGTATTGCCGTGCATAATGCTACAGAAGTTGCTAGAGTTGTGGTAAGTTACATATGCTTATTGCATGAGTAAGCCCTAGAGGTTTTCTTGTTTCATGTTTATTGAATATTGATACTTAACAAATTATGACATTTTTTTATTCTATCAACTGCATTGATTTTATTATTGCCTGTAGGTCAAGCCAGTAGCATGGCTTTCCGTGATACTTTACCCAGTTGGAAGAATTGTCACCTATGTATCAATGGGGATGCTTAAAATGCTTGGTATGAAAGGGAGAAGGTAAGTTTCAGAGTATCTATTTTTCAATTACTTGGAAGCTTCTGTTCACTTTTCCATCTAAGGCTGTAGTTGTGTGAGGGCTATGAAACTCATAATTTCTTCTTTCTTATGGGCATTGAAAAATGCTTCACCTCAGCATTACTTTCACCTGTCTTAATGTTTTAGTGAGCCATTTGTAACTGAAGAGGAATTAAAATTGATGTTGCGAGGGGCAGAACTGAGTGGGGCCATCGAGGAGGAAGAACAGGTA
The DNA here is from genome assembly GCA_037832685.1 of Sicyos baderoa. Classification (NCBI taxonomy): domain Eukaryota; kingdom Viridiplantae; phylum Streptophyta; class Magnoliopsida; order Cucurbitales; family Cucurbitaceae; genus Sicyos; species Sicyos baderoa. The sequence continues at coordinate 4,688,516 of JBBMEF010000001.1, read as the reverse complement.
ATGGATAGGTTTCCTAGGACGTTCATCTCTTTGTTAAATTCTTGAGTGTGGATCTTGAAGTAAATAGTGAATGTTGTTTTTTGTTGACAGCATGTGTGATTTTGTTGGACTGGAACCCTTTGTATAGCTTTTGGAATTTCCTTTTTGTTGGGCTTGATTTTTGTAGGCACTGTATTTTCTTTCATGTTTCTTAGTTAAGGTTCAGTTTCTTGGAAAAAAGAATCTCAACATCTAGACAGTCTTTGAGATGTTATATGCAAGATCAACTCTTCCTCTTCCTTGACATAACACAAATTATTTCAAGAGAGATCAATGAGATCAATGACTTTACTATCGTATCTCAGACTTCAATTTCACAACTGATTAACATTCAAAATTGAATTGAATCGTGATAACTGACAACACTGTGTTTGTGATTTTATTTGTTCCCCATGTTTTCTTTCTCTGTCCACGCTTTTGAGGAAATTCGTGCTAGAGAAACAATGACGAGAGATTGCAGTATCACTTAGTTTTTGCCAACTATAAAAATTGGTTTTATGGACGTATAAGAGAAATCAGATGTCATGAACAGGCATTTTAGTTGGAAAAAATGAAAAGATTTGTCTCTAGTTAAAATGAAGAAATAAAACCGATGTTTTAGTTAGCCGATTTCATCTTTATTGTTGATGAGTTTGACAATATACTAGCTAAGGTCATTTAATTTGGTTAAATGGACTTTGTCATGAATATTTTGAATATCAAACACCAAGAGCGACAGGTGCATCCTGAATTTTATTTTTTATATATTTTAATTTAATTTGTATATCCAGCCAAATCAACTCCATTTTTCTTGGTGGAATGTGAACATCATTGTGCCTTGTCTTCTCTATTGCATGGTATTTTATCTGGGATAATTTTCATTGCAACGTCAATAAAATGTTTGCCACGATGGTTCACTACAGGATATGATTGAAAATGTTCTTGAGATAAAAGATACACATGTTAGAGAGGTGATGACTCCTCTTATTGATGTGGTCGCAATAGATGGCAATGCCACACTGGTTGACTTCCACAACTTGTGGCTGACTCATCAGTACTCAAGGTACAATAAGTTTTTGGGGCTGAGCCTTGAATGGCATTTTCTTTCAAATTGTGGTTTATATATATATAAATGTTAACTTGTGATCTATATAGATAAGTGTGCACAAATGGAGGAAAGAAAAAAAAAACTAATCACTATTTATTTAATGGTCTCTTATGTCTCCAGTTGTAGTTTTGAACCCTCATTTATTTTATTTGGTATAATCTAACCTCTTTTAGCTATTCTAATTAATAACTATTTGATTTTTTATTTTTTTTAATTAATGACTATTTGATTACCTTTCTAGGGTGCCTGTTTTTGAGCAGCGCATAGATAACATTGTTGGGATTGCATATGCAATGGATTTACTGGATTTTGTACAGAAGGTTGAATATCTTCTCCCACTCCCCCATTATAGTTACAATTTCATGTTGTTAATTGTAACCAAAATCTCACAGTCAGAAATATAATCTCTTTTGGTTTTGAAGGGTGAAGTACTTGAGAGCACTACTGCTGGGGATATGGCTCATAAACCAGCCTACTTTGTGCCTGGTAATTCTTAACTCGAATGTCATTTTTGAGTAAAAATTGATAAACTGACTAAAGTACATCAATTGGGAACTTTGGATCATATTGCATACATCTTTTTGCTTTCATTTTCTGGTTGGCATTTCGTAGTCTCCCTAATTATCACTATTGTTTCATGTCAAAGTTGTTTTATGGGTTTTCCAGATTCAATGTTAGTCTGGAATCTTCTCAGAGAGTTCCGTATCCGGAAAGTTCACATGGCTGTTGTGCTTAACGAATATGGTGGCACTGTTGGAGTATGTGAGCTCACCATATCTTGGTTTTTATCTTATGTAATGATATATGCTTATTTAAACCAAGATCTGATCCAGAAATTTAAGTAATTTTACCTTTCATTTTTAACTCATATATTTTAGGAGCCTTATCTTTAGGTAGCCAGGAGCCCTATTCAGCGCAGTTTAAAATTCATTTTCACAATTAAAATCTTATTGCTATGGAGAACAGTTAGGAAATTAATTCCTAGGCAAGTGAGCACCATAGATTGAACCTATAATCTCTTAGTTTCCTAAGACCTTCTTGACCACTAGACTAGTTTTGATTTTGTATTTTATTTATTTCTAGGTTTTCAATACTATGCAATGTGGTTTTCTAGCTTTATTTATATATTGGATGAGGAGAGGGAATGGTGATTGAATATTTATAAAATCAATTACACGACCTTACTAAAGAAATGGGTAGTTGAGAGTTGCATAGTTTTAGTATTCAAAATATTAACTCATAAAATCCTTTCTTTTTAGTGAAGATCTCATTTTTTGTATATTTTATTTTCTGATGCAATCAGATAGTAACACTGGAAGATGTGGTTGAGGAAATTGTAGGTGAAATCTTTGACGAAAATGATTCAAAGGTAGATGATGCTACTGTCGTTTTTCTTTACAATTAATACTTAGCCTCACTTTAATTTCTTGGTTCTTCTTTTTTGATTCTAAGAATAGATATCTTGGCTATAGAAAACATCCACGTTCATGTTATTAAGGGCTGTTCTGTTATATCATCTAAACCAAAAAGTATAAGTACTGCATTATTGTTTGTCATGCACTCATGCTGTTTTTTTTAATGATTTTTTTCTTCTTCTTTATTTTGAAAAAACTACAGGAGGAGATTCAGAAGAAAACTGGCTATATTGTGATGCGAGCAGATGGAGTATATGATGTGGATGCCAATACTGCAATCGATCACCTCTCTGAAGATCTAAATATCAAAATGCCAGAGGTAGTATGCTTTTTTAATTATAAAAAAAAATTGTTATTTTTTATCGTGTAGGAATTGAAATGTTGATGGTGGGTCCTGTTCAGTTGTGGGCTTTGCTACTGCAAGCCAGTTTTTCTTGTTTCTTATGTAAATAAATAAATAAAAGAGTACAAAAGCCCTAGGAATATTATCCTCCCTTATAGAGGGGTTAAAAGAATCCCATTTAACTAAGGGGGGCTGCAAGTAGCCAAGTACAAAAGGCTTTTCCTTAGAACACTAGAACCAACATAGGTTGGCCTAGCTATCAAGAGGGTCGTAAGAAACTAAAAATCCTTAGAACAACGGAAGGAAACAAGAATAGATTTTGGTTGCATCAATTTTTTTTTACAATCTCCTTGAAAATCTCCTATTTCTTTCAAATTAAAGTACCGCTGGATTGCGTTGACTGGTTATGCTATAACCCCTTTGATTACTTGGGTTTTAGTTTTTTGTCTTGAAGTGTAATCACGTTTAGCTGTCAGTTGATTGATTTTTGTCTGTCTTGACCAAATAGCAAAAACCTAGAATAATCACATAACCATTAGCTTGTGCTCTTTACATCCTAAATATATGCATGCATTTTGTGTACAGATGTACGTACGTTTATTTGTATACTTTTGAACTCGTATTTTGAATGCTCATTACTAATTTCTTGTATATTACTTCTTGCCACTACAGGGTCATCAATATGAGACGGTGTCGGGTTTTGTTTGTGAGGCTTTTGGATATATACCAAGGACGGGTGAAAGTGTTAAAGTGGTTCTTGAAAAGGAAGATAAAGAAGAAGAAGAGTCCAATTCTGAAAACAAAAATCAGAAGGAACGACGCTTAATCTTTAATATTGAGGTACAATTTTACTTCACTGTCTACAATTTCATTGGTATAATTTGTTGGGTAAGTACCAAAAAGCATTGGATAATGGTTCGACCTATCATTTCAATCTATGTGATTTTATCATCTGCCACTAGTTCATAATAGTACTGCATATGAAACCGTTTACCTCATTTCCTTTTAGTCAATGATATTTGCAAATGGTATATACAGACTATGAATCTCTTATTTAATGTGCAGAATTATGCATCATACAAGCACATGACTCTGTAAATTAAGTTTTACGGGATGTCTAGGCTCATGTCTGTTTTTCTTGAAGTGGGGCAACTGCCCCTTATGTGATGTGATGATAGGCTCCGTTTGATAACCATTTGGTTTTTGGTTTTTGAAATTTAAGCCTAGAACTACTATCTTACCATATGTTTTTTTTTTACTTGGATATCTACCTCTCACCTATATTTGTAAAAAACAAACCCAAATTCAAAAACAAAAAAAAGTAGCTTCCAAAAGTTTGTTTTTGTTTTTAAAAGTTGGTTAGTATTCACCTACTTTTTAATGAAAGATGGATATATTGTAGAAAGGGTGGAACACATGGTAGAAAATTTGAGTGAAAATAGACTTAAATTTCAAAAACCAAATGGTTATCAGACAGGGTCTTAACTTTCATGTTTGAATTTTAGTATCAAGCTGATTGTAGGTTGTTTCACATTGATTAAATAACTAGAATAGAGAGTACTCTTTGGTTGGTTATACTCTGGCTGTTAATTGTACATCTTTTTGATGGAAAGTTTGATTCTACAAAAAGAAGAAAAAAAAGGAAACTCCTTCACAACATGATTTATATGTCAGTCCTTTATTTTTCTGTCGTCCTTGAAAGTTACTTGGTATCTCCACCACAATATTCACATCATTTTCAACAATTTTGCATTGTCTCGTTCGGTTTCTGTAATTTCAGAGTATTGAGGTTGATATGTTGGACCTTTGTGCAGATATTAGCAGGAAATGCTAGAAAGGTTAGCGCAGTTCGGTTTGAACGGGTGAATGATGATAACGCCGAGGTGGCTCGTCTTGTCCCAAAAGTCATGAAGAAGAAATGGAGCATTAATGGGGAGTCTGGTAGTGTAGAAAATGATCATTTATTATTATCAGAGAGACTCGATGACAGCCTCTCAAGAGAGCATCAAAACAATGATCATAGCAGTGATAGAAATTAGTGAGCATTACTCATTTTTGTTCCCTCATTCTTACAACACCATACAGAAAGGATCAAATTCAAAACGAAAAACAACCACCAACAAAACAATAAGCTAACGTTTTAATAATTCACAGATGAAGAGAGGTGTCGATACTTGAATCATCGCCACGGTTTGCTCCGTGCACGACTGTTTCTATTGACCCCATCTCTGATGAAGTAAAATTATCTGTGACTTGAAGGTGAGATTTTCTGCTGTCCAAGATTGGCTGATAGTATGAAGAGCCTTGGAGAGGTAATCTAGGTGGAATAACTAGTTCAGAATGGAAAAATAAACCAGTTAGCTCAGAGCACACAGCTGTATCGGGCTGTATTGACTCAGACGACAGCCTTCGAAACTCTTTCTGCTCTCTCAACTTCTTAGCTTTCTGCAATTGTTTAAATCTCTCCTGCAGCAAGGCAATGGCTCTGGCATTACAGTTTTCTTTACTCATTTTCAAAAGGAAGAACAGTAAAAGAAAAAGAAAAAAACAATCACTAGCGCGCGGTCTTCGCCAACAAGACCTGTGAGGTAGGTAGCTCTTTGATGGATGTGTGGATATCTGTATCTCTATTTATAGGATGTATTAGTTAAGTTTAAGTTTTCGATTAGATTTTCGAATCGCAAAAATAAATGGCAAGATGGAAAGGTCAAGTAGAAGTGGCCAGGAGCAAAATGAGTTATGGTTGTTGGATGTGAAGAAAACAGAGGGTTCCAAGGAGAGAGATATGAGAAGCAGGAATGTAGCTTTTGTAGGTGCATGTTAGAGTTCAATTATTGGATTATGATTTCAAGTCTGTCTGAGGGGCTGATCTTTGCCTTTTCAAGGGGATTTTGCAATAGACAAATGGTGGAGATGTATCTTTTTGGTCTTCATCTCTCTCTCTCTCTCACTCACTCCATGTTCTTCCATCTCTCATTGTGATTCTTTTTTTTTCCTTTGAAATCTTTTTTTCTTGTTATGTTTTCTATAATTCCATAATATCATATCTAGTTGCATGGGGAAGAATACTGAGTTTAAACACCATTCTAGCCCCTTTTTTCAACTTTCAACTTAATTCTATATTCACTTTTTAATGTTATACTTTGAGCCCTAAATTAGATACAAAACATCCATCAACTCAACAACTTGAGTTGATAGGTTAAGTTAATTTAATTATATCATGAACACTTTTTTTTTTAATTGTGCACTTGAAATTTAGAAGAAAACAAAAACACAAATAGAGTCACAAATAGAATCAATTTTAATTTAGGAAAAAAAACATGATAAATTTTATTAAAATCATCAAATCGACTAAAAAAAACTTAAGTAAATAAGTTGGATAAATTAAATTATATCAATCAACATATTCACCTTACACCATCTCAAAGAGTTTAGTATACAATTACACTTGAAGGTTGCATTTTGGACAATGATTAGATTATTGTAAAAGATAGATTATTATAACAAGGGAGGTTATGATAATTTGTGTTCAAGGTATAAAGTTATTATAACAGAGAATATGATAACATGAATTTGGAGTGCATATTATTATAACATAGAATTTTATTATAATAGGGTTAGAGAGTTATTATAATTGAGATGAGGGGTTATAGATTAATGCACCGGTTGTTATATCCGGTGGTCCAAACACCCTTAAGTGTAAGGACTCACTTAAAAGGCACATGGAGAGGGGAAGGAATTCAAAAGGAAAAACCACAAATGTGACTATCTAATTGTTTAGAAAAGAAAAAAAGGGTTTTGGAGTTTTGTATGTAGAATAGTTGGATTGAAAAGAGAACTCAAATGATACCTTGTTGGATTGTAGGGTTTTGGTGTCCATTGACCAATGAGTGAAACCTAATGGCCCACCTTATGAGAGATATTCTTACAACTAACTTCCAAACCTCCATAAATTCCACCACTACCCATTGCTTCATATTTTGAAGCATTCATCTTCTTCTACAGTCTCTGTTCTCTAACTCTTTTTTTCTTTTTCTCATTTTCTTCCATGTCTTCTTCTCAATTCTCCACCCCTATGCTTGGATTCTACCTCTCCACTATTTCAACTTCTTTCTCCTTTCTCTTACTAAAAATAATATAATAATGTGATTCTTGTAATAAGGAGACATGGTTATGAATCTATGATGATTTGGTGATTTGTTTTGTATTTGATTGATCAAACTTTGTTGTAGATGAATTAGAGACTTGCCTTCGTTAATAGTTAGTTTGTGTAAGTGGGTCATGTGACTCGTGTTTGTTAGTTGCTTCTTCGTTGTTAAGTTACACATTTACTACAATTTTTAGGGTTAATAAGAGTAGTAGTTCAACAACGTCAGTATACACTCAATGACCTCGGTTATGATTCGAAATTCCACATCCTAATTGTTGTTGAACTTGACAAAAAGAAAAAAGTCAAGCTTAGAAAATTGATTCAAACCTCATTTGGTGTGAAAGAAACGGATAGATTTTAAATGACAAGCTTTGGAGATTATGCTTTTGTTTTATTTTTAAACGCTTTGCACTCGTGTAAACCATTCACACCCTTCAAAAAATCGTAACCTTGAATGGTCGATTCATTTATCAATGAAATCATCAATTTCTCTAAAAGCAATACCTCACAATGCCACCAGCTTATGATATTAAAGTATCCTAAATAACCAAATATTGTAGAACCATCGTCCAATCAAATTAATCAAGATGCATGTAAGCACATCCCGACATTCACATATATTAACAAGAACATAGGAGAACAAATGCAAAATATTTTCTTCATCTAGTCATCATGAATTGATCTGATGGCCAAATAAGAAATTTAAGGTTTAGAGTGAGTGAATTTATTTTAAACTATGACAACCACTTACCTATAAATTAATTTTCTACAAATTTTTTTACATCAAAATGTAATAATGTTAAGTCATTGTCCTATAAAAATAATCGAAATGAACATGAACCAACCGACTTGTAAACTCACAAATAAAAAAAAATCTTTCTATATGTTCACATATCATAATTTGCATACAAAACTTAGGAGATTCATATTTTGGTATTTGTGATTGTTTGGGCTAGTTTGCCCACACCCCGATAAACATCTCAAAACATATCGTCTGATCTTACAACGTTTGAATTTGAATGAGAAGAATATTCATACAAAATTAAAATGATTACAATGAATTGAATCTATCACATCTCCAAGACCGTATGTGATTTAATTATAAAGAATGAGGAGAAGAATGGGTATTTGGCCGATAACATAACTTCTTTATAGGATGCAAATACAAATACAAATACAAATACAAAAAGAAAGAAAAAAAAAAAAAAAAAAAAAAAAAAACCAATTACATTCACCAATTTCTTGTTCTTTTTTAATAATTTAAATATAAAAAATTTGCATTCACACATACAAACATGTAGACAAAACACACAATATTTATGGAGAAAGAGAAAAGAAAAAGGCCAAGCTGTATTGTTGAACTGATTGCCAAACATGAAGGAAATTGCAAGGGCCACATATAACCCAAGCAAACCTTGAGCATTAGAGATGGGATCTGCAGGATGTTAATTAATCTCCAACTTGAATTAGCATCACCAGAACAGTTCCAAGAAAGAAAGAAAAAACATAATTGCTTTAGTCATTTCTACAAACATGTAAACCACGCCCGTCCCTAGGACAGACATCGAGAAACTACTAGTATCATACACTATTATCATTCAACTTTGAGCATCATAACCTGCTTTTAGACAAATATATAAGATTAAGAAAACAATAAACATGATCTGTTCAAGTCCAAAATTCTTCTCCATGGTTGGAGGGGGTAAAATCTTCCCCTCCCAAAATTCTACAAACTAAGTTTTCCAACTACTCTTGTACAAATCTTCAAATAAGGTTTCCTACGATTACTCCTCCAAATACCAATTTCGAAACAAAGTTTTCATTTCTAACAAATACCAATTTCGAAACAAAGTTTTCATTTCTAACAAAAAAATCTCAAACGAGAAGTTAACCACTTAGACCCTTCCCTTCCTCCCCTCTTCCCCCATCCAAACACACCTTTAAGAAAGAATAATTTCCCGCTCTAAAAAACAATTCAATGAGACAGAAGTTTGATTGAAAAGAAAATATAAGCTACATTAATTTTCCCCCACCCCTTCCTCTCTACCTCTTTATGAGAATAACATGAGTCATGGTTCTGCACAACCCAGAGTACTTTTCTTTTGCTATAATCAAAAAAGCATTTCTTCCCAAAATCATCTTTTTGGAATAAAATTATAACGGCTAAAAAAAAAAAAAAAACTTTTTGAGTGCTTTTGAGTTTTGACCTAAGTGATTGTCAAGGAAATCATTTTCAAAGATAAAAATCCAAAACCAAAAACAAAGTTATTTCATTTGTCATTAACTATTTTTTAATTAAAGTGCCACTAAAGTACTTTCAAGCAAAAACTATATTCAAAAGCACACCTTCCCAAACACACTTTTCCTAATGTCAGTTTCTGAAAGAAAAATGACAATTTGGAAATGTAAGAACCAGACTAGACACAAAAGACCAATAGATCATTTCAAATCCTAAATAAACCAAGCATAGAAGGACAAAAATGGCCTTCTAATGAATGGTAGTGGCACTCTGTGCCTAAGAGTTAATATCCCAGCTGAAATCATGGATACTACTACAAAATATGGGAAAATTGCGGTGCCATTTTGGTGTTATATCCAACCGTAGCTAGCTGATCGAAAAAGTATACGATCATAAGAAAAATTAAAACCTACTGGGGATAGTAAGATGGATGGTAAGGTGGTGGCACACCCACACCATACCCCGGTGGTGCATATGGTTCGGATGAGTGTATGTGAGAATTAGAGGTGGTTGCATTTCCAGGAAAACCCATGGGGCCTCTGGCCGAACCATAATACTCAGTCGATGAGTCATGATAAGAGGCAATAGCCGGAGTGGAACCTGCCACTGCCCTACCATAATGCTCAGCTGATGAGCCATGATAAGAGGCAACAGCTGGAGTGGAGCCTGCCACTGCCATACCATAGGGCATAGCTGATGAGCTCTCAAAAGGAGCAGAGTGATCTGGCAGCAAACTTGCTGGCTGATGATGTGATTGTGCATACGAAACAGGATGATTCGGTAACGAACCTGCTGGCTGTAGAAGAGAATGTTGATAAGGAGCAGCAAGATCAGCTATCAAACCTGCAGAAGGTAAGTGTGTTCGTTGGTATGGGGGATAAGCCGGATTCCTAACACCAACAATATTTGGAACTGCAACAGAGCCAAATGGACCAGCCATGCCCATGCGTGGGCGATTAATTGGAACCGGCCATGGCCTCTGATTCTTTGACTGGAATTTTTGTTTCTTGAACCGTTGTTTTGCTTCTTGTGGCTGTTTTCGTTTGGGAGAAGCATCTGGAGGGCGCCTCCTGTTGCTTAACTGCTTCTCCAGCTCCTCAATTCGCATTTTAAGGTTCTCTGGTGGATAATCAGAATCAAGCTTGTAATCTTCAATATATCTGAACACAGATTTTAATGCACCCAATTCTTTAGCGGCAGCCTCATTCTGTTCAAGAACAGTTCCACAAATTAAAGTTGTGAAACAATTCTTCTTTATACCCAAATCTAAAAGTAAATCAATTTGCAAATAAGATTGGATTGGATGCAAATACCATTGACCTGAGAGAGAATTTTCCCTCCTTGCAAACTTCCTTGGCTGCCTTCTTGGTTTCCTTCACATAGTCTTTTAAGATGGGAACAGGTGGGAACTTGTCAGTCAACTCAAATTCAAAGATGAATTTGGCAGCTAAAAGTTGCTTTCCCTTCTCTAGCAGTTTCTGAACAATATCTGTAAAACCAGCACCAAGAGTATTGCGATTTCAGTAAGGTGCAACTGCAAGCCATTATTACACTAAGATATACTACTTCAAAACATGACTAAGACGAATATATAGGCAAGCTTACAAAAATATAAATACTGAGAAACCCTTCTACTTCTCATATAGTACTTGTTCTATACCTACCTACCTTCCCATAGAACTTGCAAGCACATGCTTAAAGATTGATTCCTTCTATTTATCACACTCGACCAATATTAAGCATCTACATAACTACTTCATGTAACTTTGCGACAAAGATTCACATTAGTGATGTGATCAATATATACTCTGAACGAAAATCACGTCCTTTTTTTCTGAAGATCTCAGCTTTGACTGTGAAAACAATAAAAGAACAGTACAAAGAGACATTCAAAAAAAAAACAGCACGAGCAAGGGAGGTAATTAAAATCATATTGGTCATCTACACCTATTGCTTCGAAAAAATATTGGTCATCTATACTCCATGTTAAAAATTCAAAGCTTACACACTAGACTTTGCATCAGCAATCCCAAGAAATCGTCATACGATCCAAATGCTTTGAAACTATGTTTTCTACCACCAAAATTCATTTTTTGAATTTCTTGGTCATCCATTTGTACATTTTTTCTATAAGAAACAAAGTAATGTGAATAGAGAATGTGCAGCCAAGAGAAACACCCTACGGCCGACATAGAGAGATTAAAATTGGCCAATCTAAAAGACTAAAATGTGCGAGCACCCATTATTGATCTTCAAACTGTGATAGGATAAACTAACTTCAAAATATATAATCTTTCCATATTGCCCCTGAAGTTCTTTCTTTCACACCATCTTAATATTTTCAAAGCTAAGGTCACGTTTGATAAGCATTTGGTTTTTAAAACTTAAGCCTATGAATGCAACTTTCACATATGTATTATGTTAACTACTTAGTAGATATGTTTTCAAAAACCAAACTATATTATGAAAACAAATAGCTTTCAAAAAATAAGGCAAAATCTTAGGTAGAGTCTAGAGAAAATAAGCTTAATTTTCAAAAACAAAAACAAATGGTTATCAAAAGGGGCCTAAATTACACATTTATTCTCATGAAAATAAAAGACTAATTGTCTCTACTTCCTATAAAACAAAGTTTCCAAAGAATATACCTACCAGCAACTCTATCACTCAAGCCAACGGCTTTGCACAACTTAGTAGCTTGCTGATACCGAGCGACAACAGAGAAATAATCGACAAGCTCATCCGCATCAAATTCCGATGTCAATTTATAAGCTGCAACCAAATGCAAGAACCCTAATGCATCTAACGGATCTCTCTTATCCGTGCCAAGGCTTTGTTTCCACACCAGCGCCAATTTCTTCGCCCTTTCAGTCACATGATTACCTACATTCGGACAACTATCCATAAGAGTCTCCAACAGTAGAACACACCCTCTCCTCACACTCGACAACGTCACATTCTCCGGTTTCGTCGAACTTCCGCTGTAGAATCCATCCACTGCATCCAGAACCAAAGATTCCTGATCCGGCGCACACTTAAGAGCAGCCGGAAGGTCGTTCCTAATCGACTCACGATCCCGCGGCGAATGACTCACGTATTTACTCAGCCCCTTCCCATCCATCTCCTCACACAGCCGCTTCAACTCCGGTCGAGGCGAATTCGGTTCGTTTCGATTCTCGTCTTGTTGCGGCTCAACGGACTCGAGCGCGAGGAATCTCTGGGAGAGAGAGGTATGGATTGAAGTGAAGTGAGATTCTAGGTCTGACCAGGAGAGGGAGAAGGAGTCGAGGAGGTTGGAGTGGCCTTGGAGATCTTCGAATGCCTTCTCCAAGCTCTGTATCTTGGAACCTACTAGTTTCAGTGCTTCGGATATTGCTTCGAGGTCCGCCATGGACGGAATTGGGAGGCGAAATTGAACGGAACGGTGGAATCCGCCGAGTTGCAGAAACCCTAACCCTAGAAAGCGGAGAGATGGAACAATCGGCGTCGTTGATGACAATTACTGGCGGCCTTGTCTTCTACATCAGATGGCTTCCCATTAAAGCTTGAATAAATTCGATCATGGAGGATTTTTTTGGAGAAAACCTTTTTTTTTCAGATTAAAAAAGTAAAATAAAGAAAATAAAGAAAATGTAATGAGTTTAGGGGATTTTGTATGTATAACAAAAATTGGTTAAAAAATTGCATCTATAACATAAAACTGAAAATAATTGCACATATATCAAAATTTTGAGTTGAACTCAATCGAACTCAATCAATAATTAGTGATTGAATTTAATTAGTTGAGTTAAACTGATTGAGTTCAATTATTAGTTGTTGATTGAATTCGATTGAGTTTAATCATTTACAATTTTGGTATAAACGAATTTTTAATAAAAATGTGCTATAATTTTAATAGAAATTTCTAAAATTGGTATACATAACAAATTTCTATGAGAGTTTATAGGTTCGATCCATTTATCTCTAATTTATTGGAAAAAAAGGGTCATATGTGTGGATATAATTATTTAAGTTATATGTGAGATAATTAATCCAATTGTATTTGAAATGTCCAAGACTCAAATTTTTTTGTAAATTACAGTACAATTTCTAATACAATTTATTAGACCCGATTGATAATAATATTAAATAATTAAATGAAAAGGACACTCTAAAAAACATGAATCTTAAATTTATTTGGTAAAAATTTATGTGTTGTCGTTATTATTTGGGAATTTGCACTCTATAGCAAATTTCACGTGCAAATTCTATATTCCACATTAGAATTATAGCAACATTTTAAAAATATTGTAAATATAATAACTTTTTTTTCAGATACTATTAATAGTCTCTATCAGACACTATTGATGGAGTCTATCAGACACACTATTGATGAAGTCTATCGGACACTATTGATGGAGTCTATAAAATCTGATTTTGCTATATTTGCAAATATTTTCATTTTTTTTTGTTATTAATATAATTTTTTTACTATTTATGTAATTTTTTTGCTTTATTATAATGTACATGTAAATTTTCCTTATTATTTTGTAGTTATAGCAATACATTAAAAAGTTAGTGCATAGATCTACAAAATCCATCCCCGACTATATATATGGCTATATTAGTAAACTTACTGAATGTTATAAGGGTTATATAATGGGTGCACAAGTTAATCACACCAAACTATTTACAATTTTCATAATCCAAAAAAGTTTACTTTCATTGTGGTGATAATGTTGTTGGTTGTATCTGGCTTGGGTAAGATTTTAATTTCTGTTTTTTTTTCTTTTTTTCAAACTATATATCACGATTTAGATCCAATCCATGATACTTATCTATCTAAGAGATTAAATTTTCGCAAATCTTTAACAATCAAATTATGTAGAATGGACTATGGGACCAATAAAAAAAGATTGTTGAATATGATTTGATAATCAAAAGGTTGTATGTTCTCGCGTGTGTATACTAGTCTGAATACTCATAGATATTTTATAAAAAAAATCATTTTAGTAGTTCTGGTTAGTAATATGAAAATAGTAGTTCAATTTTTTTTAAAAATAATGTTATGCTTAAATATGATTGTTGCAGTTGAAGGGACGTCATTGGTATCAAATGGAAGCCTTTTAACGGGCATCAAATGCAACACTAGTGTTGATTGCCATAATCCTAAATGTATATGTGCTGACCTCAACTTATGCTTCTATAACATCAAGAATGGTATGAAATTTGAAAAGCTCAAAGGAGAGGATTTCAAGAATTAAGTAAGAACAGCAAAATTAATGATCATGTGACTATTAATCTTGGTATGAGGAAAATCATTACAGTTTATCATTGGAATTCAAGAATAAAGAAATATGTAGCTACAATATGATTTATGATATGGGTGTTTTTGTTTCCTTCTATTTTATATTTTAATTGTCTTGTTCCTTTCAATTTTGTTTTCTTCCAAAAACTTAAACTAATTTGAAACGATACCGTTTTTGTAAGTTACAAAATTAGCAACAAAAGAATAATAGTAGAAATTATCCTACACTTGAACAAATTTGTAGAAAATTAAAGGAGAAATCAATTCTTTGCTAGGATTGATTACGAGTTCAATACAATTTTGAGTAAATAGATAAATTTATAGAAAATTAATGGTGAAACTGTTAGACAAGTTTGTAGAAAATAAGAAATTTAAATTTAAATTTCCATTTAAAAATTGTTAGACAAATATATTTTAAATTTATAAAAATAAAAAAATAAAATAAAATAATTTAACCAACTTAAAGTCGACTTCAATACAATTTTGAGTAAATAGATAAGTTAGTTTGGTGTCAATTTTCACAAAATTCCGACACCGACCAATCAACGAACACCCCTAATTAATATGTGCATATAAGCACTAAATTTTGTATAGGTGACAACTTTTTTGTTATTTAAAAAATAGGTTAAACTACTATTTTGGTCCATCAACTACGATGAATGTTCTATTTAGGTTCCTCAAGTTTTAATTGTCCAATTTTAGTCCTCAAACTTTGATAAAAGCTTAAGATTGGTCCATAGAGTTAAGTTTGAGTTAAATGTGTGTTAAAGTATGAGAATACTAACCAACTTTTAAAAATAAAAACAAATTTTGAGAAGCTACTTTTTTTTTTTATTCTTAAGAATTAGTTGGTATTCCCCTACTTTTTTTGAGGAAATATGTATACATGATAGAAACGATGAAATAAATTGTAGTAAATTTGAGAGAAAATAAGTTTAAATTTGAAAACTAAAAAACAATAAATCAAATGGTTATCAAACGAGCCATAAACCCATTTGTGAAAAATGAATCCTTCCTCCGATGAAAGTTAAATAATATTTCCTACATGGAAATGAAATGGAAATGGATTTTGTAGAGAGTTATAAAGTGAAGAAGATAAATTCAGGGATTACTAAAATTAACGAAATATTAATCCCACAAGTATTGGAGCTGGAAGTGAGGAGGAACCAAAACTAAATCTCTAAGGGCCGGTAATGTTTCCGTTTCCTGTTTTTTATTTCTGTTTTTTATTTTTTGGAAATAGACTTGTTTGATAATCGTTCTTGTTTCTTGTTCCTTAAATAAAAAAAAAAATTGTTTCTTAAATTATATGAAAAAAAGTGAGAAACTCCTAAAAGTAGTTTTGGTGTTTTGTTTCATTTCTCAAATTAAGTCAACATTATTAATAACGTACACTTTTTTATAATTATTTTTATCCTTTTAATATATTATATTAATTTTTTTTCATCTATAGATATTTGATGTTACTTTAATACAAAATCATTTTTATAGTAATATAATTGTCATATATTTGAGTCAACATCATTTAACGTGAATGACTCGATGATAAATAACATTTTAAATTCGTTGTTAATTTGCATTGAGATTTATTTGTATGTTTTTTATATAAAATATTTATTTGTATTCAATCATGTAATTTTCATATTTTTTTTTAAATATTATATTATTATTTTTAATGCTTATTATATATTTTTATACTACATATTTTAACTTTTATAAAAGAAAAAGATTATGAAAAATATATAATATAAGAAACAACGAGAAATTGTTATCAAATAAATTTTGTTTCCGTTTCTTATTTTTTTAAGAAACAAGAAACATGAACCGTTATTAAACACATTCTTGTTTCTTATTAAAAAAAATTAGAAACAAGAAACAAGAAATAAGAACGAACAAATAAGAAATGAGAAACAAGATCATTACCAAATGAGCCCTAATTTTCTGCGTACTCTTGTTCAAGGAGGGAAAATAATCCTAATTCAGAAGTGAGAAAATAATAGAAAGGGGAAGAATGAGTGTGGGGAGAGAAAAAATTTTTCATCCATTTTAAAACACATTTAACCCCAATTTAACTCTACAGACCAATCTTAAGTTTTTATCAAAATTGAAGCACTAAAATTAGACAATTGAAATTTAAGGGACTAAAATAAAACATTCATTATAGTTGAGGGACAAAATTAGTAGTTTAACCTAAGAAATATTTTATAAATTTTAAACGTTTTTTTCTTTCTGTTTTAGTTATTGTTTTTTTTTATTAAAATTATATGATACATTGATTGAAAATTATTTGTGGTATTTATTGAAAATATTATATTGATTGAGCAATGTTAGTGTCAAATAGTCGTGTTACTGATTGAAAATTAAACATACCAATTGAAGTCTATTTATTATATTAATTGAAACTATTAGACACGTGTGATTTTTTTGTAGAGAAAAACTTGTTTGAATGGAGATTTTGGAGATAAGGTTGTATGTAGAGTGCTTTTAAAATGAAGGATTATTTTGATTGAATTGAAATGAATTATTATTTTGAGTGATAGTTGAAAATTGTATAACAAATACCTCCAAAATTTTATTTATTTTGACTTTTATGAAATTGATTTTAAAATGTAATTGAACTAGTGTTCAAATTAGTTTAAGTTTATGGAAGAAAACCAAATTGAAAGGAACAAGACAATTAAAATATAAAATAGAAAGAAAACATACGTATTATAAATCATACTCTAGCAATGATAAACTGTAATGATTTTTCGCATACTGAGATTGATTAACTATCACATGGTCATTAATTTTATTAGTCTTCATTTTTGAAATCCTCTTCTTTGAGTTCTTCAAATTTCATACGACTTTTTTTGCCACAGAAACATAAGTTGAGGTCAGCACATATACATTTAGGATTATGACAATCAGCACTTCTGTTGCATTTGATGCCTGTTAAAAGGCTTCCCTTTGATATCAATGGCGTCCCTTCGACTGCAATAATCATATTTAAGCATAACATTATTTTTTCGAAATTTCGAACCACAATTTTCATATAACTAACAAAAACTATTAAAATATTTTTTTATAAAATATATGTGAGTATTCAGACTAGTATACTACTTTTACTATATTGCAATTTAAGGCGGGAACATATATCTTTTTTTTGAAAAACAAACCATTCATTCCATAATACCAAAGATCGAAAAGTCCGCCTCCAAAATGGAGCCAATGTCAGGGGGGAGATTCCCCCTCCAAAACCAAGACTCCGTCTCAACAGAAAGACAAGGAG
>JBBMEF010000001.1:4644239-4670585 GCA_037832685.1 Sicyos baderoa | reverse complement strand
AAACAATGATATCCTACTCTATTTATAAGAAGAAAACCCTAATGTTGCCCTAACCTATGAAAAGACACAAACGCCCTATACCATTAAATAATATAATAACTAATTCCTAAACTCCCAAGTTGGATCGTATCAGAGTCCTGAAAGAATTCAAATTTGGATGAAAATGCGTACTTCTGCTAGAGAAAAAATCACATTGATCCAATCCATTCTTGCTAGCCCCCCAAAATACTATTTACAGTTATGTGAGGCTAAGGAAAACGATAAAATTTTGAGATATTTCCTATGTGAAAGGGCAGAACCTTGATAGGAGATGCATCCTATTCATTAGACATCGTATTCCTTCCTTGAGAAGTAGGAGCTTTGGACATTGAAAAAATGACAGTCACAAATACTACTCTCATAAAATAGCTTTTGAAGCGATTTCTTATGGCATAAAGTTATGACTAGTAAATCTTACTAGTCATAAGTTCAGCAAGGAAGGTTTCTAACAAAAAAGCTATTAAGCCATGAATTGCACGATGCAATCCCAATTTCCTATAAGGAATATAAGAGAAGCAAGACTATAGTCAATGAAGAAAGGGATGAGTTTACATCGAGAGATAAATCAAATATTCAAAAAAGGTTCCGAAGTCTCGCTCCCTATCCTCGAAGATGCGTTGGTTTCTCTCTAGCAAAGTAGTCCGTAAAAAAACCTTGATGATGTTGGTACATCCATTTGCAAGTTGTTCCTTCCGTGAATGGATGACCAAGAAGCAATGAGTCAGGCAACAAAATACGATTTCGGGGTAAGGAGTGATGAAGCTGAAAGGTTGTGAAGAATTTGTCCCAAAGCTTCCTTGTAAAAGGACTGAGATATGCATCATAGATCCAAAACTCTTTCAACAAAGAACACACCAATTACTTTTATTAAAGGAATGAACACACCAAAGAACATTAGGTGAAGCTGCAGCTTAATGATGCATATTTTGGAACCTTCAGTCATTCCGAGTGAGATTTGTACCTTCAAAGTTGGCAAAGAAGGTAAAGTTTTTAAGTTGTTCGTCGACAGTAAGCAAAAAAACTCCTTAATTCAACATTGTCAAGACCAATTACAGACATTCGGACTCCAAATTATAAAGAGTGGAATAAACAACCCCCCTGCAGGTGCCAGATTTTTTTACTAAAAAAGAAATTTGGAGGACTGTCTGGTTTGTATAATAGATCCTTCGGGTATTCTAACTTGCTAGTCTGAACTGCTCTTCCTGAAGTATCAAGTATAAATCGCAGGTAAGAATCAAGAAAGCCTCACAAGGTTCGATTCCTGAGCTTCTATATCCTCTGTAAAACAGATGGAAAATGGCAGCCATTTAGTTTGAAGACTACTCTTCGCAGTTCTCGAGAACCTTATTGGTGGAGGATTTTTTTAGCACATCTAAAATTAGCTGGACTATGATTTTTCATTACAGAACAGCTCGACTTATTTAATTGTGGAACATTCTTTCAAAAGGAAAGCTGGAGTTCTTTAGTCTAGTCCTGTAAAAGAAATTTTGTGGAGGTTTGGCTAGGAAGTAATATATAAGCCTTTTAAAATGAATACAAGGAGCCCTCTGATCTTGGGGACACATTTCTTTTGTAGCTTCTATTGGAGTTCTACTTCTTGCCCAAAATATTCATGCAACTATTTCCTCTCCTACAAACAAAAAGTAAGAACTTCAAAGTTCAAACCCAGCCTTACAAACAGATACCTTAATTATCACATTAACAACCAAACAGAGAAGAGGAATATTGCGGGAGAAATAGCATCCAAAGCCCAAGTGAATGAAATGGTCCACGATCTTCTCGAGTTCATATTATATGTCCTACAAAATCTTTCTATTTCTCTAGCTGAATACACCATAAATTAAACAAAAAGAAAAGAAAAAAATCTGTTTACCAAAGAATTTTTTCTCTATTCTCCAATAACCCACTAAAATCCAAATTAGAAGTGAGGTTGAACCCGAACATTTGCAAGGATCTGACCCATATTGTGCTGGAAAAAGACTAGTGCTACAATAAATAATTTTAGTCCTTTTTCCTACACAACATGGACCACTGGAGAAACAAACAAAAGATAAACCTCTAAATAGCGATGACAGTTTCAATTCGCTCATGGGCCACAAGTCAAAAAGAACTTATCATTTATGGAACCTCCAATTTCTAAATCTTCAAAAGGGAATTATTCAAAAAAGATAGAGAAAAAGAAGCTGAATATAAAAACACCAGAAGAGTACAATACCCAAACCATCTTGTCCTCAATCCAGTGCTAACTGCTAAGGACCACAGCATGAATGACTTAGAAAGAGATGCAAGGCCCCAACTCTTTCAATCATTAAAGTTTCCCTTAGGTTGGAGTTGAATAAAGAAAAAATCACAATATGATCACAAATCTTTAAGTAAATAAAAGTAAATTTCAGGTTCCAGATCTCCTACATGAATGTTTGTTACAACTTACAAGAGGTTACACCTTTCAACAATGTTATCAATTCCTTCAGCTATAGAAAAGCAGTGTTGAAGCATGAAAGAAAATATTTATGCGTTTTATAGCTGAATGAATTGATAACATTGTTGAAAGGTGTAACCTCTTGTAAGTTGTAACAAACATTCATGTAGGAGATGGGCCAATTTGACTATAGCTTCACATTAACAGCCTCGGATTCTGAAGCTATAACGTTTTCATAATGCTTCAACACTGCTTTTCTATTTTTCTTTTTTTTGAGTACATATTGGGGAAGGGGGGCAAATACCGATTCTCGGGATCGAACATGTGACGTTGGTGTTTTGGATTGATTTACAACAAACAATGAAATCATTGCGCCACCGACTCATTCGAAAGTGCCGAACACTGCTTTCCAATCTACATTCGGCCTTTTAGATTCTCTATGAATCTGTGAGGGGCCCGTGAAAGATAATGAAAACCGACGAAATTCAAAGCGTCGAATTATGTGAAGAAACGAGAACGGCAACCGAACAGCTTGAAATTCGAAGGAAACAATGAAATACTTAATATTCAATCATTTTACAAACTAGTCAAATTGCTTACTAATCAGAAACGACCTAACATTAAAGCCGATCAAATGAAGAGATAATTTAGGGTTTAGGAAATTGAAAGAGAAATACATGAAGTAAGGTTGAATACTGACCGGAGAAATGGATGGACGTTAACCGTCGTGACGCCTTCTGAGGCGTTCCCTGACAAAATCGGAGCGAGCTTTGGTTCGAGCTTGCTGAGGGGCGATATTGACGTAAGAGAGGTAAGCTCCGACGGCGAAGAAGGAGATGCCGGCGACGAAGAAGCAGCAGCTGGTTGCTATGTTCCCGCGGGGGAGAGGGTTTAGCCACACTCCCATTTCCCACAAATTTTATTGGGCTCTACTTTTGTTATGGGTGAAAACCGACGAAATTTAAACGTCGAACTATGCGAAGAAACGAGAACGGCAACCAAACAGCTTGAAATTCGAAGGACAGTGAAATGCTCAATCGGAATAGGAGAGGTAGTCGTCGGAAACAATGGAGGCGGGAAGAAATTTTCCCGTCGGCGACTGATCGGTAAATTCCGAGGAAAATGAGTTTCTGAAAATCGGGATTTGTAATTAATTAATTGGCTAAATTATCACAAATACCCCTAAACTATCATATTTGTGTCAAACTTACCCTTGAACTTTAAAAAGTTTTAAAACTAACCCTAAACTTTACAAAACAATTCAAAAATACATTTACCATTAATTTTGGATAGAAACCGTTAAAGTTTTGTTTCAAAAACACCCATAAACTTTCAAAACTTTCAAAAATACCCTTGATCTTAAAAAAAATAGAAAATTTAAAGAATTTAACTTCCAATATTTGAATTTAATATGTAAGACTTTGACCGAGATGAATAAGAAATTCTCCATAACTCATAATAACTTTCAAATTGAGATTTTTTGTTTCTTTACATCTTGATGCAATTTGGTTTCTCTAAATTCTCGAGGCAATTTGGTTTTACCGCAATCAAGGTAAAATCACCAAACTACCCATAACGGAAAAACTAACCAGAAAACATCGAAACTCACAATAAAGAGAAAAACTACACGTGGAAGGTTTCTCTGAATTTACAGGGTGTTACAGTTTCTTTTATCAATTTTGAATATAAAATCAAATTTGAAAATTCAAAGCACGTTACAATGAAAATACAACCAATCAAAAAAAAATACTAGTTAGTTTAAGTTAATATTCAATGATCTTTTAATAGTTATGCATTTAAAAACAAAGGTAAAATGATAAATAATAATCGTAAAATATATATATGTTAAAAAATTATTTATAATTAACATGAGATTAACAATTCAATTAATCAATCAATCAATATTGATATAAAAGTATTCTACAAGAAATATGAGATTAACATAATCGAGAACCCAATCCAACTTGTAAATATAGGGTTGAGTTAGGTAACTCAAATCGATACGGTTGGAGGATTGACGGACCCGAAAAATGTGGTTGGTCCAAAAAATTACTTTAACCTAACTCGGACCATGTACATCCGTAACCGTACATATTTATTTGCAAAATATATATATATATATATATATATATATATATATATGCATTTTGAACTTATGAATTACTTTTATATTAATATAGGTTGTTTAATTAATTTAATTGTTAGTTTAGTGTTTACATCAAATAATAAAGAACAAATATCAACTTTTGAATGACAATTTCTTGTTCATCTTGGCCAAAGTTTGACATATTAAATTTAAATATTTTTGAAGTTAAATTATTTAATTTTTTCTATTTTTTTAAGATCAAAGGTATTTTTGAAAAGTTTTGAAAGTTTAGGGGTATTTTTGAAACAAAATTTTTAACGGTTTCCACCCAAAATTAATGGTAGGAGTATTTTTGAATTGTTTTGTAAAGTTCAGGATTAATTTTGAAACTTTTCAAAATTCAAGGATAAGTTTGACATAAATATGATAGTTTAGGGATATTTGTGATAATTTAGCCTAATTAATTTGAAGAAAAAAACATCTTTATCTTTTTCTTAAGAAAAATAAACATTTTTATGCCAATTTTATTCTCATTTTTGTTTAGGGAACGATAGGTTTTCCTTGTTTGAAAAAAAAAAAATATATATTTCACTTATGTTAACTTAAAGATTATTTTTTATTTTTTTGATATCTGTCCGTGCCAACTTGCCACATCTCGACTAATATCACAATTTTAGGTAGATGGTCACCATGAGGTTTGAACCCATCGTACCCCAAGACCCACTTTGACCAATTGATATGATGATTATCTACTTAAAGATTATTAGTTAATTTTTTTAAGGTAATCTAACTAAAATCTATTTTAATTTTCAGTAAAAGGATTTGTCTATATGTCAATTTCATCCAATTATTCATAATACCATTTTGAATCTTAAATTTTGAAAAGATTCTCTTGTGTTGAATGAAATATTGGCATCATACAAAATTGATAAGATTAAAAAAATAACTTAGAGCTTAATTTTTGTCAACATTTATGAATTTGGACATTTTCTTTTCTCCGGAAAAAAACGAGTTTAGATAAATTTATTCAATACTTTATTTCTTTTGATCAAAAAATAATTCAATACTTTAAACAACTACACTATCTAAAATATTTTCATGAAGGAGATTTCAGTAATTATTCAACTCAACTATCATGGGATAGTCCAATTGGTCATAGAGGGCCTTGAGGTGCATAAGGTGATAGATTCAAATCTCATGGTGGTTACCTACCTAGAAATTAATTTCAAACAAATACCTACTGGTTTTCTTGGCATCCAAATGTTGTAGGGTCAGACGATATGCCCCGTGACATTAGTCGAGGTGCGCTTGTGCATGCAAGCTGGCCTCGAACAGTCACGAACATAAAAAAAAAAAAAAAAAAAAAAAAAAAAAAAAAGCACTCAACCCATTTAAGTATCACTACTTTTGGGTTGACTCATCAACCATTGACTCCCCATTTATCGCTTGTCTAATGAAGTTGTGACCATCATCCCTATCACTCGTCGTACATTGTCAAAATATATAATCGTCTCTTTGTTCCTTGTGTCGCCCCAATCTCCCTTTATTTTGATTGTTTCTCCTTCCTCTAGCCCTATCGGTCAAAATCGCATCATTTTTTCGACCTGCTAGCAAAATATAAAGAATTACTTGACCAGTTGACATGAACCTACAAGTCCATCAAACATCCACCACCCATCCAATATATATATATATATATATATATATATAAAGTAACTAAAAATACTATAGGCAGCCAGACAAGTTTCTCCTTTCTTGAGCTTGTTTACAAAATCATAGTTTGTTTTTTGGTTTCCAGACTACAAAACTTCAAACACTCTTAAGTTCTCTATCTAGCTAGCTGTCTTGCCCAAAAGAAACAATTTGTATGATTGGTTGATCAAAGCTACTCTAAAAGGCAACTTCTAAATTCTAATGGAGTTGATGGAAGGAGGCTTCAAAGATAAGATCTCTTCTGAATCTTTTTGTAAGGGCAAAATTGGGAAATTTGATGACCTAGAAAACAAGACCTCTAATAGTTAATATTCTTTTCTTTGGCTCTTAGCCAACTTACACGCACCGACTCTAATCCTACAATACTTTGATATAACATTTGGTTCAATCCATAAGATACATAAGGTGATGTGTTCAATCCATGGTGGACACCTACTTTGGAATTAATTTCCTATAAATTTTCTTGGCATTCAAATGTTGTAGGGTTAGGCGGTATATCCCGTGACATTAATCAAGGTGCGCGAAAGCTGACTCGAACAGTCACAAATATCAAAAAAGCAAAAAAAAAACATTTGGTTCTCAAGGCCCTAAGCCTAGTTTTCTTTGGCTCCCTATTTTATCACATTCTATTTTCCCTCAAGATTGTAATGGACAATATCTGTAAGTAGGGATCTCACCACTCTACTTTAGGTCTGAAGAATTTTTAAATCTCAAATTTTCTAGATCGGAATGTTTCCAATAGGACAACTTGTGACATTTTCAACTATTAAAAATCGCCCCAAAATCCACTATAAAAAGAACAATGTTCCTACAATTTTCAGGACATTGAGAGACCAACCCACCTGGAATTTCCAGGCATGAGAACCCTTCAAGAAAATCAAACAATACCATTGTTTAATTTCCTCATAATGGCTTAAACAAGGACAAAATACATTAATATACAAAAAAAAAAATGATGATCAAAGAAACGGAAAGATAGAATATCCATATGGGTTACTTAGAAGTAGAACAGAGAGGATATACACAACAATTTCTTACAGACCAAAATTTGTGTTGATCATAATATTTAAAGGCCAAAATTTGTGTCAATTACAACTAGAAAGCATAGAAAGACTAAACCGTCTGAATTCTATACACTCATTATACTACAACCCCCCTCCCCCAATCCTTGAAAATATTTACAAGGATTTTATATACTATGTTTCAAAAGAGACCTTACAGTGATATGCTTGTGTCAAGCTGACCTGCTCCTTTCGAATGAGCAAGTGCAGTAGACATGGTAGACAAAGTTGGAAGAGTTTGTGGGTTGTTTACGGCACTGGATAAACGAATTGACAGCACCATGTTATGTTCATCAAAGACCCGCACTGCAACTACAACGTTCACGAAGTTACTGCTAGTGCGATGACCTGTTGAAAAGGGTTTTGCATGAATATAAAGGATTAGAGAGCTTGTGCCATCTATTTCAGTACTTTCATTTCATGTCAGTGAAGAAGGAAGAACTCCGAGGTAAAGTCAGACTTGGCGACTGAGAGTAATATGATTATTACTCTGCTATCATCTCCTTTCATACTTCTGTGCAAACTCCTTCAATAGCAATCGCTTTCGAAATTCTAGATACTTGTCTAGACTGGTTTCAGCCCACTGCTGACAAAAGCATTCATCAGTTGGAACAAAGGAACTTAAAGGGAACGGTCCCTTGGGTGCTTTCTTAAGAGAAACTAGGAACCGATGTCGAGGCCGAATTCTCTGATCCAAGGACAAGCTTAGATACATGGGATATTTGGTCAGTGATTTCACTTCGTTACGAAGTTCGTTGATCAAATACATGTATTTGGGCTTCAAATTATCCTCCAAAGATAAAGAGAAAACCTGCAGAACAAACAGACCTGATTAGGACCGAAAATGAGAACTAATTAATGAAGGAGAGTTAAAAGTATTAGAAAAATTTTGGTCCTCGTACTTCAGTTGAAGTAGCAAAATTTAGTCCTTGATCCCTCAAATTTGTGACAACTTAGTCCCAAAACTTTAGTATGGATTCATACTACTACTATGTGGAACAGTTTAGCCCTTGTACTATTAAATTTGTAAGGATTTAAGCCTTATTGTGAAAAATGTTATTAGATTTAACAAGAGTTCTAAAATATGTAGATTAGTAAACTAATTAGGATCAAATATGTTTTGAAGACAAAAGCGTTATATAATAAAGATTCACACTTTACCTTGTGAGATTTCTCACAATAGAGGCTAAACTGTTACCAATTTGAAAGTACAAGGACTAAATTATTACCTACTAAAGTTCAAAATCTAAATCATTACTTCGATGAAAGAATAAGTAGCAAAATGGTTCTTAACCTAAGTAGTACCATACCTAGGTGGAGAAAAAAAAGGGACCAAGTATGAAAGGCTTTAACCTAAAAGGGATATCTTCTCAATATGTTGAGAAAAATTGAAAACAAATGCAAAATACCTGTGTCAGGCTAGTTGAGACTTTCAAGATCTCTGGATTTCGCATTCCAATACTTCTAAGGAAGTTGATCCGTGGTAGCAACCCGTCATCAATGCTATAATGAAGGAGTTGAGGATGTTTTGTTACCATCTTCACTACACTATCACGAGGAGCTCCTATTTCCTTAGAAAGAAACATATATCTGGTGTTCCATGATACATCAATCCGCTGAACCAGGATTTGAGGACTCAGTTGCACAACTTTAGCCAAATCCTTTTCCTTAATGCCAACTTCCTCGACCAAGTACCGGACTGTGGGTTTTAATGAATTTTCGACACTATAAGAAAATAGAGATGGAGCAGCAGCAATGATCTGCCCCACTCTAGAATTTGGGATTCCCAAACTAAGTAAGAAAGCAACATGGGATTTCAAATTGTTCTCTACTGTGTACTGAAGAATTTGGGGCTGCCTTAAGAGTATTCTTCTAACATCCCTCTGTTTAACACCAACACTTAACAAGTATTCTAGTCTCTCTTGAGCAGAACAAACATTTATTTGAAGAGAAGGCATATGTCTCTCATACATTTGGAGAAAATGTGAATCCTTGAGCCCAAATGTTGTAAGATAATCAAGTAGAGGAAACCATTTCTCATCCAACTCCATTTCTTCTGCTAGACGAGGAAATCTAGCTGCCATAGATTTCTTGGTCATAAACTATATACATGGAAAAACATGAATGTTAAACATTTATTTTACCAGTCTGAAATGGTTAATAAAGTTGCAAGTTTATTCACCTACCTTTCCTTTCCCGCCTATGTTGGAAGAACGAACCTCCTCTTCAAAAGTGAAGTCTTGTTTTTCAGTATCATTAGTGTTATCTTGAAAGTCATGGAGGTTGGCATTAACTTTAAAAAAATTCTCATTGTTGGATGATCTTACATGTCTCAAGTTATCTGCACAAGAAGATTGTCCTGAGCCAATAGCTCCTTTGGGAGAGGGAGAAAGTAAAGAAAATAATAATAATAATAACCTCGCTGTGAGTGGTTGTTTTTGGCTCTGCTCTGCAACTTGGTCCTCTTTCTTTTAGCATCATACTCAACATCCGAGATATCACCCTGGAAAATGGACGAACCCCCACAATGTTCCATAAACAAAAAGGCAAGGCCAAAAGAAATGGTAAAAATGACATGAAAAATAAAAGCTATCATATTTCCTCAAATTTTCAAGTGCATTCTTTTATTCTTTTTTTTTTTTTTTTTTTTGAATGGCCCAGTGCAACTATTATGCGTTGGCCTAGTAGTCAAATAAGAGTAGTAAATCATAAAGTGCATAGAATAGAAGTTCCAGGTTCAATCCATGATGGTCACCGACCAAGTAATCAATTTCCTAATAAAAAATCTTGACATGGTAGGGTTGGGCACTTGTCTGGTGAGATGGTAAAAAAAAAAATCAAGTACATTCTTTTTCAATACCCAATGACAACCGGATATAAGAAAATTCATGAAGCTCATTTGGTTGCTCATGGCCAGAAATACATTGTTGTCCTTTAGTATCCTTTCAATTCATTTTGAATTTCCTCATTTCTACTTCCTAAAAATTCTCATATCGGTGACTATCCAAACCAACTTGTATCCAGATCAACTATTCTCGTGACAACAAAAGATTTTTTCTTTTTTTTTTGAAACAAGGGTAACCACGCCTGTCCCTAGGCCAGGCACTGGGAGACATCAAACGAATGGAGGCACGGGAGGTGTCTAAAAATTAATATCACAGATGAGTCTCAAACCTGAGACGTTGAAAGGAGCACACTTTCAAAGCCCAAATTTTCAACCAACACCACCCCTTGGAGAAACAACAAAAGATATTAAAAACTAGATAGCCAGTGTCACATAGCCCACCATGCCTAATCCATCCGTTCTAAATCTTTACTGTTCAAATTGGTCCTAGATAACCAGGAGACCAGTAAAATCAATCCAACCACACTGAAACCCAAGAACATTCCCCAATCCATGAAAAATAAACAAAACCAACTCAACCCCATTTCTATAAAAAAAACCAAACCTGCATACAGAAGACACACAAACATCTAACATTAAGAACCCAGAAACCGAAATTACCACTTCAACGAGAAGATAGTACAAGAACTCACATCATCATCATCCTCATCCTCATCCTCATCACTGCTAAAATCATTCACATTCTCCTCATCCTCGTCGCAATAAAACGGCGACAAAGCCTGACCGAACCTGGACCTCCGTTTGGGCTTGAGAATCCTAGCATTCGAGTGAGTCGACCGGACCACGAACCGGCGCACGGTCCTCCTCCTCCTCCGACCACCACCAATTCCACCGCCATGAAAGCTACACGCCAAGCTCGGAGCAGTGAACGAATCCGAAGAAGTGGGAAAATCAAGGTGAAATGTGGGAGAGAAGGAGAAGAGAAAGAGGGAAGCCATTTGCTTTTTTGAAGCTAATATACAAAAATGGATAAGAGAAAAAATAGAATATACCCAAGAACCCTAACACAGAGATTTTAGGGGTTTTTTTTTATTTCTGAATTGAGTGTGAAAATACGACGTCGTTTGGGAGGTAAAAAGTGGTGGCGCGAAAAACAACCGATAACGGCCGACGTGGCGAATTAAAAACTGCATTCTCAAAGGATTGGGAGTTTGTGGTACGAAATTGTTGATAATGACACCTGCGGGTCACGTGACTCAAAATAAAATTCTCACTTAAATTCAAATTAATCGTTCATTCTTGTTTAATGTTTATCCGTTTAAACTCCACAGTCCTAAGCTAATATGAAAATTAATATTCGACTCTTATATTAATTAGAATCTATGGAGTTTATTGGTCCATCTACCCCTAATTTGTACAAAGTCTATTTTTTAAATACACTTTAATATTAATAAAAAGCAATAGCTCCACTAACATAATTGTTTGTCCATAATCAAAAAAATCATGAATTCAATCAAAGATTCTTGTATAATTCCTTATGATGACTTTTCAATGCATCCTTATGTTAACTATCTTTGATTATAATACATAGGATATAAGAAATGTGTACTTTGATTATAAACAATAATAATTCAAATAATCACTATTCATATCTATTCTCATTTTAAATACATACAGAGATAACATATGTAAAACTGCAACTCAAACACAAACAATTATAACCAACTAAAAATCACAGTCTCAATTTTCCCCTTTCAAAAATTGGTCAATCAAAATTATATTAAATAGTTCCTAAATCATGTAATAAAACAATAGTTTTTTAAAATTCAGAGGAAAAACAAAAACAATTGCCTCCCCCTTCTCCCTACCCAACCCTGGCCCCACACCCTCCTCCGATCAGATGCAGACGCTGTCGCCAGTCCAGTACCAAAGACCAACTCCAGACCAAAATCGAGCTTTTTTGATTTTGTTCATCAGTCTACTTTGGGGTTCCAGTTTTTCCAAGACCCCACCAGCCACCACCTCGTTCCCCCCTCATCGGCTCCAGCCCCCTTGCGGGCTCGCCTATTGAAACTCAAAAGAAAACCCTCCCACCAATCCACTTCGAGCTCTAATAATGGCAAACAAAGCAAATTGAGGTACACGAAGAAATAGCAAAATCATAAACAGAAGGAATCAATAGAATCATCCAATTTCGAAACCTAGGGCTTCATAGACAATTCCCAAACATACGGAATCGACATTGATAGGACCATAACCATATAACTCAAGGCAAACCTTGAGCATTAGCAAGAATGGGGATCATCGAAACATATCCAAGAAAAAACCTAATGCTTTGTCAATTTGTACAGAGTAATAGCATCAAATAGTATCATTCAAACTTAGAGCACGAGCTCGACTCATATGAACTTGTGACCAAAAAGTCATAGGTTCAAATCCAACTTTTGAGCATCATAACCTGTCTTTAAACAGAAATATAAAAATATTTACCCTGTTTTCATACAAATCAAATCAGGTACTCCCCCCCCTCCCACTCCTTTCAGAGAACAAAGCAAGATCTGCAGAACTTTATATGCAAGGTAATCATAGTATAAAAATTCATCTAAATAAGATAGAGACAGACAGACAGACAGACAACAGAGAGTATATTTTAAGAGTTAGAAATGTAAGATAAAAAGCTTGTCTCTAGGTAGATAAAGAGAGAAACTATGAAGAAGGTATTGCACTACCAGTCACACATCCACCCTTTAGATGGATAATGCAGATCACTGATGCTGCAAGTTACTCTCAAGTCTTACAAATCATGAATAGTGTTTCTATCCAATTCAGATTGGGATATCTAATTTCCAATCTGAAGGTCTGGAATTAAGTTATAACAGTTTTGTTTGTTTTAATATAAGTACTTCTTTAGAGTATTTGTACCCAATAAAGTCAATAACCAAATATTAAAGTGGATCGTCGTTAACCATTTTTATCAAACAAAACTAATCAAAGTGCCTCTAGTTGGAGTATTTTTCAAACAAAAACTATTGGAAATGTAAGAACAAGACTATAGAAAAGATCAAAGATCATTTCAAATCCTACAGAATCCATGCCTAGAAGAGCAAAATTTGTCTTCTAAGGGTAGTGGCACTCTGTGCCTAAGTCAGAAAAAAAGTTAATATCCCAACTGTAATTTAAGAAACATAAGCTGAAATCATGGATACTACTACAAAAGATGGGAAGATGGGAAGATGCCATGTTCATGTTATATCCCACCTGATCCAAAAAGTATACTATCACAAGACAATTTAAACTACTGGGGATAGTAAGATGGGTGGTAAGATGGTGGCACGCCGACACCACCATATCCAGGTGGTGGTGCATATGGTTCTGATGGGGGGTATGTGTGAGAGTTAGCCGCGGTTGCGTTTCCAGGATAACCCATGGGGCCTCCTGAATAGCCATAATATTCAGCTGAAGAGCCATGATAAGAGGCAGCAGCTGGAGTAGAGCCTGCCACTGACATACCATAGGCCATGGCTGATGAGCTCTCATAAGGAGCAGAGTGATCTGGCAACAAACCTGCTGGTTGTAGATGTGATTGTGAATATGAAACAGGATGATTTGGTAACAAACCTGTTGGCTGTAGATGAGACTGTTGATAAGGAGCAGCATGATCAGCCACCAAACCTGCAGAAGGTAAGTGTGTTTGTTGATGTTGGTATGGGGGATAAGCTGGATTCCCAACACCAACAAGATTCGGATATGGAGCACCCATGTGTGGTCGATTAATTGGAACATGATGCAGCATATGTCTCTTTGGCGGCAATTTCTGTTTCTTAAACCGTTGTCTCGCTTGTTGTGGTTGGTGCGACTGTTTTTGTCGGGGCATGTCAGAAGAAGCTCCCGCAGGTCTTTTCCTGTTTGACCTCGTTTTCTCTAGCTGCTCAATACGCTTCTCAAGGGCTTCTCGTGGATAATCAGAATTAAGGTTGTATTCTTCAATAAATCTGATCACAGATCTTAATGCACCCACTTCTTTAGAGGTAGCCTCATTCTGTTGAAGAAGAATAACATTCCCATAAATTAAAGTACTGAAATAATTACAGTTCCTCTCATATTTAAAGGTATAAATTAGCAAATATGGTTGGATTGGATGTAAATACCAGTGCCCTGAGAGAGTTTTTTCCTTCCTTGCAAACTTCCTTGGCCGCCTTCTTGGTTTCCTTCACGTGGTCTTTTAAGATGGGAACTGGTGGGAACTTTTCAGTTAACTTAAACTCAAAGACGAATTTGACAGCAAAAAGATGCTTTCCCTGATCTAGCAGTTTCTGAACAACGTCTGTACGAACATTAATAAGAACATGGCCATTTCAGTAAAGTACAAGCCATTATTACACTAAAGGTATACTACTTCAAAGAATGACAATGATGAATATTAGACAAGCTTGCAAATATACAAAATACTGAGAAACCATCTATTTCTCATGTCGTATTTGTCCTATTTATACCTTCACATAGAACTTGCAAGGACATGCTTAGAGCTTGATTCCTTCAATATATCATACTTAACCAATATTATATGTCTACAGAACTACTTCATGTACCTTTTTTATAAAGCTTCACATGAGTGTTGTGATCTACTCTTAGGGGTTGTTTGGGAGAAGGGGAATGAGAATTAGGAGGAGAATAGGAAGAAGAATGATTATGGGTGTTTGTGGTGAAAGAAATGATTATAGGAAAAATAAAATAATAAGTATGATGTGAGTGAAAAATAGTTATGGAGAATAAATGGTTGTTAGGGAAAGAATAAAAAGTAGTTAGGAGGAGAATAAAAAGGTCATTTTGGGAAAATGTGATTATGGAGAGAATGATTCTTGGAAGCCCAAACACCGAGAATCGTCCTCATTCTCATTCTTCTCATTTCATCCCTTTGCCACAAGCACCCCCTTAATGAAAACCATGTCGGTCATCCATACACCATGTAAAACCTTCGGCACTGACACACAAGTCATGGCATACTTTGCATTACCGATCTAAGGAAATCATCAAAACTATGGCTTCGACCACCAACTTTTGGTTTTTAAACTTCTCATTCACCGGTTTGGACACTTTTTTGTATAGAAAGTGCAGCAAAGAGCAATGCCCTACGGCCTATATAAGATTTTAACTTCCAAAACTTATAATTGTGAGTACTGTGTTGGGACTTTGAATAAAAAAAAAATCAACATTTTATATTCTTTCTATGTCGCCCCTGAAGTTCTTCCACATTAGCTTGACATTTTTCCAAAACTCAACTATATGGTGTTTGGGGCAAGGAGAGAAGAATGAGTATCGGAAATAATTCTCTGGACCATGACAAGACAATCATTACTCCATAATCACTATTCATTCAATCCATACTCACTATTCATCTCCCATTACTCACTATTCATTCCTCATAATCTCATTCTAGATAATCATTCTCTCATGTATTCTCCCATAATCATTTTCATTATTCTTACCCCAAATGCCTCATAAGGGAATATACCTAGGTAACTAGCATCATAAAATAAAATAGCCATTATCTCTGCTGTACTTCCTATAAAATAAAACAATGTTTGAGATAAAAAGTACCTACCAGCTATTTTATCACCCAAGCCAATGACTTTGCACAACTTTGAAGATTGCCGATACCGAGCAATTATAGTGAAATAATCAACGAGCTCAGCCATATCAAATTCCGATGTCAATTGATAAGCTGCTACCAAATACAAAAACCCCAACGCATCTAACGGATCCTTCCCATTTTTAACAAGATTTTGCTTCCACTCCAGCGCCAATTTCTTCGCCCTTTCTGCCACATGAACGCCAACATTTGGACAATTCTCCATTATAGTCTCCAGCAGCAATATACAACCTCTCCTCGCATTGGCAAATTTCAATGTATTCTTCTTCGAATTGGAATTGCCATTAAAAAACCCCTCCATAGCATCCAAAACCAGAATCTCTTGATCCGGCGCACACTTGAGAGCAGCCGGAAGCTCTTTCCTAACCTCTTCGCGATCGTTGGGCAAATCACTAACATACTTCCCCAGCCCCTTACCATTCATCTCCTCGCACAGACGCTTCAACTCAGGCCGAGGCGGAACACATTCAACAATCCCCTCCGGTTCGCCGAGATTCTCCTCCTTCCAGTCCAGCGACAAACCCGACTTCTTATCCTCCGGCACCTGCGACTCCAAGGACTCGAGTTCCTGGAACTTCTTCGTGAGGGAGTCGTGGATTGAAGTGAAGTGGGATTCGAGGTCGGGCCAGGAGAGGGGGAAGGAGGCGAGAAGGTGGGCGTGGCCATGGAGGTCGTCGAATGCCTTCTTCAGATTCTGCTTCTTGGAATCTACCAGCTTTAGGGCATCGGAAATCGATTTGAGATTCGCCATTGGAGGGATTTGGAGAAGGAATTTGAGTTTGAGCGGTGGGATTCTTGGAATTGCAGAAACCCTAACCCTCAAAAGAGGAGAGACCGAAGAATCGTCATCGACCTAACTCTGGTGGGTTTTCGCGAGGGAATTGTCATTAAAGCGTAGGTAGGTTTGGATCACTGAGAATTCAATCCAAATTTCTACACTATTTTTTCTATTTATATTAAATTGAGAAACCACCTATTTATTTTAGGCTAAATTATTAAACGTACCCAAAAGAGTTCAAATGAGTTCGTGGCAATTGTTTTGATGTTTGGTTGTAAACTATTTTAACACTAGTGTAATAGGTTTGATGGCGATAATCTCGGCATTTGTTCCCCTCTCTTAATATATACTCAAAAAAAAAAAAAAAAAAACGTTATGTGTTAATTCATTTCAATTTCACCCTCACATATGAATATGTATTACGTTTATTTTTTAAAAACATTCTAAGGAAATATAATTATTTGAAATTGTTAAAAAAAAGGAAAAAAGACAAATGAGGGAATTTATTACCCTTAGCAACTTTTTTTTAACTCAACACAATATATCTGTAATGACTAATGAGTATTTCACTTACTTGGATTCTATCGGTCATATAACTCAATTGACGAGTAGTTTTCTCAACTTTCAAATTTAATATGGGATTAGCACAAGTGATTGCTTGCACGTCTACGATAAAACCTACTCGAAGTTTCCAATCAAAAAAAAAAAGTTTTTTGACGAGGGTTAGACTTGCAATTAAATGACAAACTATCAGAAGTAAAAAAAAAAAACACCTATGGTTCTTTTGGTAGTTTATGTCCACGACTTATTGTGTATTGGTGGTGACGACAGAAACGATGGTGGTGCGGTGTTGGCGGCGGTGGCAGTGTCATTTCAAAATTTCCTTCTTTACTACCTTTGGTTGAGGGATTTAATCGTCTTGATGTTCCACTGAATGCTCGACATTCACCTCTAAAGTGATTTTATACATGCATATCGTAAGACCAATGCCTGTTATATTCGCCAGAGTCCATCTAATTGCTTCGTTTGGCAGAAAACAATGATGAATTTTTTATATGAACAAATATAAAAACCCTTTAATAATAATAGAAAGACATATATATCAACTCCCAAAAAAATAGATACCAACTAAAAGAAAAATAAAATCTTAATACTATTTTGATTTCGATTTACAACTTCGACAAATATCGAACACAATTTGACAGCCGAAAATTTTATTCCACATTTGTACTCCGACTTACTAAAATTTATTATAAAAATCAAATTACGAGTATCTTCTCTCTTGTATCAAATTGGTCTGATTTTTAAAAAATTATTTAATAAATCTCCTATTTTTTTAAAAAATATTTAATAAATCTCCTATTTTAAAAAAATCAATTAACATCCGTAAATTTATTCATTATTTTACTATTTGAAGAAAATGGATTTTTTAACTTGAAAGTCGTTTAATTCTTATGTTAATTGAGTTAACTCAAACAAAAAAGAAAAAAAATTGATAGTTCAAATATAAATTTAATTGATATAAATTAAAATATTATGTTAACTAAAATTCTTAGATTTCAATATAATATAGTTTCAGAAAAAAAAAAAAAAAAACTGTCTCTCTCATCCAAAAAAAATATTGTATTATTTTTTTAATTACAATATTAACATTTGAGATCAAAGATTTCAACCGTATAGCTTAAAAAAAATTACTTTTTATCACGTATTCATGGATCGAACTAAATTAATTTTAAAAGTTCATACACATTATATCTGAAATTTAGAACTTAAAAACACTAAACTGTATGGTCTTTATGCAGATCTCTCTCCATTGTTTGAGTAATAAATGAAGACACTTTGTTTAATACAAAATCTCCAAAAACCATCCCTTACTGAATTATCTATCTATCTTTTTTAATCAAAAAACTTAAAACTTTGTTGCAATGTCTTAATTATATCTCTGTTTAATGCAACAACACAATTAGGCTTTGATTTGTCGGGTCTGAATTAGAATATGAAGGTTTTGAAATAATTATTTGGTAAATATAGAAAATGTGGGATTTGATTCCGAAGATTTTGAACAATGAAAATTTTGAGATTGAAATCTAGATGTTTGAAAACTTTTTTTTTATTATAAAAAAAAATAAAGTGCATATTTTGCCAAATTTCAAAAACATCCGTAAACGAACCAATCAAATAAACCGTAGTTCCAAAAAAATAAATTATGTTTATCTAATTATTTAAAAAAAATATAGTTAAAGTTAATTGATTTTTTTTTCTTTTTATGTTTATCTTTTAATTTATTAGGTATATATATATATATATATATATATTTTTTTTTGAGCGCTTATTAGGTATATATTTGATTTATGTTTTTTGTTTGAAATGAATATTTGATTTATGTTTATAATTTAAATAAAAATATGAAAGTAGTTTTAAAAAGTTTTTTTTGTTGGAAACATTTTTTTTTAGAATAAGTAGTTTTAAAAAGTTAAAATAGTTGTTTTAAACACACCTTTTTCTATATCTCTTGAAAAAAAAATTGGTAGAAAATAAATAATAATAAGTTATCTCATTTTTGATATTTTTTACTTTATACGATCTAATATTTATTTAAAAAAGGTAATTTCAAATTATTTTCAACATTTTTAAGGCATCAAATATAGTTCGATTCAATTAAATAATTCAAAATTACTTAAAAATATGAGATCACTTTTTCTTATAAATTGAAAAATAATAATAAATTTTAATAATTCAAAATTAAAATAGAGTATATTTAAATCCAACATTGTTTAAAATATTTTATTTGCAATATTCCATTTCAAAAGATCCAGCAAACCACACCATAATCTTATGAATTATGTGTTTAAACTCCCTAATCAAACCGATCTGGCTTGTTTAATTTAAAAACATAAATAAGAAAGAATCTATAAGTAGTGGGTTTAGTGGGAAGTTTTTAAATTTGAAAACACAAAAACGCCCTCTTCATCTTTTTCTTCCCCATGCAAAGAGAGAACTCAAAAAAAAAAAACAAAAAACAAAAACAAAAATCCCAAATCTCTAAATCTCTCTTTAAAGTCTAAACCCTTCTCATTGATCATTTATGATCACCAAAAGAAATTCATTCAAAGAGTCTCATAATTCCATTTTATAAAGAAAAACCCTTTAAATTCCACCCTACAAAACTCACTTTCAAAACCAAAAATTAAACTCCTTTATTACTCTGTTTCAACTTCAACATAAAACCCACCATTAAAAATCTCATCTTTATTTGAATTCGATCATCATGAGATGGATTTGTAATGGGGTTTTCGTTATCTTTCTGTTTTTCGCTGTCTTTGTTGTCGCCGGAGAGAGCTCCGGCGGCGACGGCAGCGGCAGCGGAGGTGGTGGTGCTGCGGCGGCGGCGGGATATGCAATTAGTTGGGATGATTTGCATGTCGGCGGCGATCTCCGGCGGACGGAGCTGGACTCCGGCAAGAATGGGAGTAGAATAATAGTGGTGGATATTAAGGGCTCCGGCGACTCCACGACGGTGCAAGGGGCGGTGGATTTGGTTCCTACTTATAATAAACAGAGGATTAAGATTTATATTCTTCCAGGAATTTACAGGTAATTTTATTATATAAAGTTAATAGTAGACCATATTATATTATATATATATATAACACATGTAAAGATTAAGGTTGTTTGTATGTGTTACATATCACCTTATATTATTGTACATATATATTAGATGTCAGCTAAGAACTACACACTTTTGTTTTTTTCTATATATCAACTATCTTCCTAAGACGACCAAAGGGGTTGATCAACTGATGGTTCATTATTTGATCGAAATTCAGTTCAATACCATGATCACGATTTTAATTCAAATTATTAACTTTTTTGTCATTGATTATTGGATACTCTTGATGTCACAACTCTATAAAGTTTGTTTTCTCTCTTTTTTTTTTTAATTGATTTTTTGTATAATAAAATTAAATCTATCACGTACACATCAATTTGTTATTTAATTTGGTTTAAGGACCTTTTAAATTACGCTAGCTAGATTGAAAGACTAATTAAAATTTTATTTTATTTTAATTTAATTTTTTTTTTTTTTTGGATTTTATCTTTGAAGTTATATGATAATAAATAGTGTATATGTGTCGTTTATGTGTCCCGGATTCTTAGGATGTTTTTTTTTTTTTTTTTGACGGTAGATTCGTTATCTGCCGCATATGTGAGCTTGTATATATATATATATATATATATATATATAAAGAAATTGAAATATTAATATTTTTGGAGATTTTATGTAAAATATTATAGAATTAAGCGTATTTAGTATATTTCTACTAAATTATTTAGAACGTCTAATCGTATACGAAATTAAAAAACTGACCGGAATTTATCGGTTTGTTTACGAAAAGTTTGATGATTGAAAACCTTTTAGATTTTTTTAAAAAAGTAAATCAGTTTTGATGGATAAACTATTTTGAAATGGAACTCTAGTAACTAAATGTAATTCAACTAACAAATATCATTTTAGACTATCCAATTTAGAACAATCATCTATAATTTTTTTATTTATTTATTTTTTATTATTATTTTTTTAATTTTTTAATATCTGTAAGAGTTTAATATCTAAACATAATATTATCAAAATCTACTAATTACTTGTATTTTTAAATATTTTTCAATATCTATAAGAGTTTAATTACTGCTGTTTTAATTAGATTCATTTTTTAAAGAAAATGTTCATTTAAAATTAATACGTTTATAATCAATTAATTACTTGTATTTAAAAGAAAAAAAATTGAATCCACCAGTAAAGAGATAAAGCGAGTTGAATAAAAAAAAAAAGTGTGTTTTGTTCGATTTAGTTAGGAAATTTGTTATGTATATCAACTTTAGGGCCCCTATTAGAATTATAGCACATTTGTAGTGATTGAGCCCAACTGATTGAGTTCAATCACTAGTTATTGATTGAGTTCAATCATTCAAAATTTTGGTATATGTGCAATTATTTTCAATTTTGTGATATAGATGCAATTTTTCAGCCCATTTTTGTTATACATAAAAAAAAATCCGAAGCTATTGTATCTGAAGAAATCAGATTTGCGCTCTTATTATTATTATTATTTCTGGGTACAAATTATGTACATTATCCAATTGAATTATGCTCAGTTTAATAAATTCTATTTAGCTATTGTATCTTCTCGTTTCAATGTAGAAGTTTTTTCCTCTAAATTAATAGTAATTCGCAGTATTTGTAGACAATAGTTTCTTGCTAAAATGTCTGAAACTTAGAAGATTTGTATGTATAAATACAATGTTGCTAGACTAATAATCCTCAATTATATACATATGTAGAGAGAAGGTATACATACCCATCACCAAACCATATATTTCGTTCATTGGAAGTAATCATCGAGTTCATGACACTGTTATTACATGGAACGACAAAGCGTCCGACAAGAATACCCATGGAGAGGAACTCGGGACGTATAGGACAGCGACTGTTGCGATCGAGTCCGACTATTTTTGCGCGATGGGAATCACATTCGAGGTAAGCATCAATCAGCAATGCAGAAAACAAATTATAGTATGGTAAGTTATTGAGAATTTAATGTTATAAGTACAATGTGAATATGTAGAATACAGTTGTTGCACAGCCTGGAGATAGGGGAAGACAAGCTGTGGCTCTAAGAATTTCAGGAGATAAGGCCATGTTTTATAGAGCCACATTCTTAGGAGCTCAAGACACACTTTTGGATGACTTGGGCACACACTACTTCTATCAATGTCACATTGAAGGAAGTGTCGATTTCATTTTTGGTTCCGCGAGATCACTCTACGAGGTAATGAGTTCAAACTACGTGTATTGATTTTATCCCTATGGTTGTTTGATATTTTAGATAATATGAAATTTCACCTCAAAATCAATTGGCAATGAAAGGATTAACCTATACGTCTTATAAAAATGTTGAAGAATCATCATCTTTTCAATGTTGGAATTGCCACAAGGTGAGTATCTCCAACATTTGACTTATGGTTACGTTCTTAGGTTTATAAATTTTCGATTTGGTTTCCCTATGGTCTCCGAAGTCTAGATTGGGAATTGGAGCTTCGTCTTATTACATATTTGAGACACCTACAGTTTGTCCCAAGATCCAAATTTAGAAGACAGCATTTTTTTTCAATTTAATTACTTTTTATGAGTTTCAAGTCTAAGATCTTCAAAGGGGCATATCTTAGAAACCTCTACCAACGAGGCCGCTCATTCAGCACTACTCAAACCCTAAATTAAGATGGGTCTAATACAATCAACCGTGACTACATTACATAAGTAAAATGCATGTGACATTTGGTATGAAATAACTTGAAGCAATTCAAATAATTTGAAATTTTAATCCTTACTTTTTTTTTTTTCATCTTTGCTAGCTTCTGATCCTGTGATATTTGTTTTCTCTCTTGAAAACCAGCAATGTATGATAACCTCCAGAGCAGAGACCTATGGAGCAATAGCAGCACATCATCGGGCCTCGGCGGACGAAAACACCGGCTTCTCTTTCCTGCGCTGCGTAATCAACGGAGGTGGCAAAATATTCCTGGGAAGAGCATGGGGGAAGTATTCAAGAACAATATATTCTTACTGTTACATTCAAGATATAATAACTCCATTAGGATGGAGTGACTGGAGCGACCCATCAAGACAAGGGTAAGAGATAAGTTAAACTTGTTTACTTTTCGACCCTCCCCCACCTTTTGAGATTAATCGAGGCGAGTGTAAGCTAGCTCGAACAAATCTAATAGAAAATTTCAACTGTTTATCTACACAGGACAGTAGTTTTTGGGCAACATAGTTGCAGGGGCAAAGGAGCAAACACAAAAGGTTGGGTGCCATGGGCAAAGAATTTCAGCTATAGAGAAGTGAGACCTTTTGTAGGCAAAAAATTCATCAACGGAGAACAATGGCTCAACTTATGAGTTTTTTTTGGATATCCGTGACCGTTCGGGCTCAACATGAGTTAACACGAACAGTACTGAGTTTTGACACTTCTTTCTTCCTTGTCAAATACCAAAAAAAAAACATCACCAAAGAGTATATAAAACCCCTCGTCTAGGTTCAGAACAAATTAGGATTCTTTCAAGTAGTTTTTTTTTCTTCCTTTTTTTGAAAGTTCTTTCAAGTAGTTCTATGTCTTATTCTTCCTTTTTTTTTTAGCAATTATTGTTCCTCTTTTTTTTTTTTGCCTTCTTTATTGTAAACTATCTTATAAAATAGGCATGGGTTGAATTTAATTAATTGAATTACTTTTACCATAAGAGCCAACAATTGTTCAGTCACATCAGTGTATTGAATTCAAAACTTTTCCAATAAGATAAGATACTGAAAGAAAATAGAGCAATGAATCTTATGGATAAATGTTTTTTGCAATGTTCCAATCATCAAAATCGTGCACACCAAAAGAGTATGATGCTTAGTTATAAAGAGCAATTTATTTGTATTATAATCTACTTACAGAAAGTAAAGCTGAAATCAGATT
Organism: Sicyos baderoa; assembly: GCA_037832685.1. Classification (NCBI taxonomy): domain Eukaryota; kingdom Viridiplantae; phylum Streptophyta; class Magnoliopsida; order Cucurbitales; family Cucurbitaceae; genus Sicyos; species Sicyos baderoa. The sequence goes on along the minus strand of JBBMEF010000001.1, from coordinate 4,646,477 downwards.
CAAATACTGAATAGATAATCTTAAAACAATATATAAACTAAAAATTATCAATTAAAGACTAATTAGTTTGAATTGGCAAAGCTTGTAAATTGCTTTTCAGTGCAGTCCAATAGTATTCTTAAGAAAAAATTCAACAGCAACAATTCTCTATGAAGCTGGAAAAAATAACAGTTTCATAGTTAAAAGCAAAAAAAATCTTGTCAAAACCAGTGACATCATCAATAACCAAGAGGTTATGAGTTTGAATCCTTCTATCGAAATTTGTTGTTGAAAAAAAAAAAAAAAAGAAATCTTAGGTTCTTTTATGATCGAAAATCAGAACTATGCCCCACTACATATCTGGAGGCAATCGTGCCCATCTTAACACCCGGACCCGACAATCAACATTGGCATGACAAAGAAAAAGAGTGAGATGGCAGGGTGATAAATAACAAACACGTCCCTATTGATATCTTAAAGTAAGGTTGAACGAACATCAATGTAAATATGAAATTGATTGCTCTTTATGAAGCAACTTAGTTCAATAAAAGGGTTTGGGGATACCGAATGGGTCAGTGACGCGCTGGTTTCATTGTTATAATGTTGCTATCACCACCAAGCCGATTATGTCCAAAATGAAAGTAGAGATCCCGGAAGTCTACTTCCTTCGGCGGCGGTTATGGCAGATTTGCGGAGGGACGAGAGAGCTGAGAGGAGGTTGTTGGGAATTACCACCCAACACCTCCGCTGGAGACCAAATCCCTGTGCTAAGCCACTAATTCCATTAGCTATCAACTCCCCACATTCCCTTTTTCCTTAGTACATATATTGGGGGAGGGAGACAAATACCGATCTCTTGGCTCGAACTGTGAATAACCAATTGCGCCACTTACCCTTTCGGTAACTCCCCCAGATCCCTAAATATTACAAAAACCATCAAATTGATGAATGATGTCAAAATAAATTTTCCTAGAATGAAATATAAAAATACAACTCCAAGATACATTGAAGAATGTCCCAACCAAATAAGAAAACTATAGTCCCTTGATTATTGGCATGAATGTCATTCTGTCTTTTTCAGATAGTTTAATTACAAAATCATTAAAAAAAAAGAAAAGAAGAACAATTGTTAATAACATTTACCAGGATTCCGAAAGAACCTTGACTCGCCATTTGTGATTCGAACTTGAATAAGCGATTAAGCTCGCAAAACTTCAGGAATCGGATTCGTTGTAATCCCAGACAGAACTGGAATCTGATTTCGATAATTTGAAAGAATGATTGAACCAAATTAGGGTTTATTTGGAACACGATTCTGAATTGGGAAATCGGAAGAATATTGTTTTACCATGATCGAGAGTTGGCAGCAGACGCATTTCCAAACAATTACATGACAGTTCGTTACATTACAAAAACAAAATAAAATCTTCGATTATGTTCAACTAGAAATATTTAGGTCCATCTTCGGACATGACCTAAATATTAATGAATACACATGTCGTTTAATATAGCCTATAATTTTTTTTGTTTTTGTTTTTTTTTTTACACTTTAAATTTAAAATAAAGTATAATGCAATATATTTTGATCAACATTATTATTTAGGTGTTTGAACATAACCTAAATATTTCTCAAAAATATTATAAATTTTCTAAAAAAACATACAGACGGAATGGGTCACTCATTACTCAATATTCAAATACATAATTTCGATTTTTTACATTTTTTTTTTAAATAACCAAATAAAAATATGTTTACAATTAAAAAAATTAGAAAATCTGATTTTTTAAACCATAAAAATTGAAAATTTATGAAATATTTTTTAAAAATGGTTATAATTAAAGTCATATACTTTTCTAAACAAGAGATTTTGATGACAACCACAAATTTCTAACAAAACAAAAAAAGTATAATATTTTAGAACTAAATTTGGAGACATGAGGCAACTTTCTTGTTGTCTACATAAAGTTTTTTTTTTCTTTTATAAATATTCCGATTCATAATTGTTTTTTGTTTTTTGTTTTTTTTACAAATTTTAATTATGTACTACACTATATTTCCACTCCAGTTAGGAATGTGCAATATTAAAAAAAAAAAAAAAAAAAAAGTTGTTGTTCTTAGATTTTTTAGTATTAATTTTATTTTTTTATTATACATAGAAAAATGGGAATTTGCGTTGTACGGCAAATTTCCTAGTCTGCATTAGAATTATAACAACTTTTTAAAAATATTGCAAATATAGCAACTTTTTTTTGATAGAT
>JBBMEF010000001.1:4620472-4644139 GCA_037832685.1 Sicyos baderoa | reverse complement strand
AAGAAAGTAGATGAATAATATCTTAAATACTCTTCTCTTGTTCACTTAAAAACAGAAACATTCTACCACACAAAGCAGGTATGAGAACAAACCAACACTTTCAAGACTATCATGATTAGTGTACAATATGCCGCCGATCCAAGAAATGTTCGTTTGGGATTATCTTCAGATGGATTTAACCCTTTCGGTAATATGAGTACGTCATATAGTGTGTGGCATGTGATAGTAGTTCCATACAATCTTCCACCATGGAAATGCATGAAAGAATTAAATTTTATAATGTAATACTAAGATTATTTTTAATTCTTTTTAAGAGTTTTCTCCTCATAATACTTTAGATCATGTTTGATAATTATTTGATTTTTGAAAAAACAAAAATAAATTTTTGAAGCTTTATTTTTGTTTCCAAATTTCGGTTTGGTTTCTAAAAAAATAAATAAGATTGAGATATCCAAATAAGAAAAAACATATGATTAAATTTCAAAAACAAAAAACAAACAATAAAATGATTATGAAAGGAGATGTTAGAAATTTTGATTGAATTAATATACTCAAGGATGGAATCTTAATATTGGTTTCAAAGAATTTAAGCATTGATGCGTGGATTTTGTTCAACCCATTACCTTTAATCTGCAGATTATGTTCATTTTGTGTGTTAATTTGTTCTTGAATTAAGGTTCTTTCGTATTTGTTTCGATTGCACTTTATTTAGTGATTTTTTTTTTTTTTTTTTGGGGTCTGCCTGTTTTAATTTATCACAAAATTCAAGCTAGGTTTTGAAATGAAAGGGAAAAATGGATGAAGGAGGGAAGATGGAGAAGGAGATGGAAAGGAAAAGATGAAATTAGTCCACATTTTTTATTATTATTTTCTTGCCAACTCATCAATTTTTTAATTACGGTTACTTTTTTCTTAACTCAAGAACTATTTTTAAGATTTTTGCAAAGTTGAGAGACTGACATTGGAATTTTGAAAGTTTAGAGACCAAAATGGAATAAAGGTGATAGTTGAGGGACCAAAATGATATTTTACCCTAATTTCTACTATTATTTCATTTGTTGAGTATGTAATTCTTTTGTTGCTAACTTTTTTTTCATGCATGTTTTGTTACAACCTCCCTAAACGATGTCATTGCTAGTCTTGTATATTTTTTCTCCTTTTTGTAACTTACGTACGGTATCATTTCAAATTAGTTTAAGTTTTTGGAAGAAAACAAAATTGAAAGGAAACAAGACAATTAAAATATAAATTAGAAAGAAAAAATTGAAAGGAAACAAGAAAAAAAAAAACACATGATCATTAATTTTGGTGTTCTTAATTAATTCTTGAAATCCTCTCCTTTGAGCTCTTCAAATTTCATACCATTCTTGATGTTACAAAAGCATAATTGAGGTCAGCATACATACATTTAGGATTATGGCAATTAGCACTTGTGTTGCATTTGATGCCGGTTAGAAGGCTTCCTTTTGATAGTTCTTGTTAGTTATATGAAAATTGTGGTTCGAATTTTTGGAAAAATAATGTTATGCTTAAATATGATTACTGCAGTTGAAGGGACGCCATTGATATCAAAGGAAAGCCGTTTAACAGGCATCAAATGCAACACAAGTGCTGATTGCCATAATCTTAAATGTATATGTGCTAACCTCAACTTATGCTTTTGTGACAACAAAAATGGTATAAAATTTGAAGAGCTCAAATGAAAGGATTTCAAAAATTAAGACTAACAAAATTAACGACCATGTGACAGTTAATCTCTGTACGAGGAAAATCATCACAGTTTATCATTGAAATTCAAAAATAAAGAAATATGTAGCTATAATTTATGATATGTGTGTTTTCTTTCTATTTTATATTTTAGTTGACTTGTTTCTTTCAATTTGGTTTTCTTCCATAAACTTAAACTAATTTGAACACTAGTTTGATTACATTTTAAAATCAATTTCATAAAAGTCAAAAGAAATAAAATTTTGGGGGTGTTTGTTATGCAATTTTCAACCGGCTATTACTATCACTCTTCAAAAAACTTCATTCAAACAAATTATTGTAATCACTCAAAAGAATCACTCATTTTAACCACTCTACATACAACCTCATTTCAAATCAATCAAAATAATCTTTCATTTTAAAAGCACTCTACATACAACCTCATCTCCAAAATCTTCATTCAAACAAGTTTTTTTTACAAAAAATCACATGTGTTTAATAGTTTTAATCAATATAATAAATAGACTTCAATCAGTATATATAATTTTCAATCAGTGGCAAGTAATTTTCAATCAGTGGCAAATAATTTTCAATCAGTAACACAGACTATTTGACACTAACATTGCTCAATCAATATAATATTTTCAATAAATACTACAAATAATTTTCAATCAATATATTATATAATTTTAATCAAAAAAGAAAAAAAAAAAGTAATAATTAAAACAGAAAGAAAAAACGTTTAAAATTTATAAAATATTTCTTAAATAACAAAAGAGTTCTCACCTATACAAAATTTAGTGCTTGTATGAATATATTAATTAGGGGTGTTCGTTGGTTGGTGTTGATATTTTATGAAAATTCACATCAAACCGACTTATCCATTTACTCAAAATTGTATTGAAGTCTACTTTAAGTTGGTTAAATAATTTTATTTTATTATTTTCTTTTTTTAAATTTAAAATATATTATCTAACAATTTTTAAATGGAATTTAAGATTTGATTTAGAAAAATGAACCTATTGAATAGTTTTTTTTAAAACATTTAAATTTAAGTGAATTTTATAATAATTTATTAAGGAATCTAATTCAATTATTTGAAAAATAATAATTATATAAAAGAAATTTTTGGTTAATTGATCGAACGACTTAACCACGATGAACTCTTTTTCCAATTTGTTCCAAAAAAAAAAAAAAAAAAAAAAAAAAAAAAAACTAAACTATTTTCACATACTTGAAAATCGAGGTAATGGTGGAGGCGAATCTCTCTGGCCGACGCCCAGCGTCACGAGCTAACCGGCTCCGGCGCCGGCGCCGTTAACCAAGTACATTGTCATTACAATCAGGAAGAAAGAACAGAACCGCCATGGAATCTAGTGAAGCTAACAAGCATCACCAACCACGCCGCCATGGTCGTGCGGCGGACGACGACGGAAGAACGGCAACATAATCACCATTTGCAAACGCCGAACGCCGTACGATCAAATCCATACGACAATCTGGAGCTTGATCGGAGGGAATCTGAGAGAATACAGAAGAAAACACAGGTGCGTTTCGATTGAGGCGGTGAAGATTGTAGAAATTCAATTTCGTGAGTAATTAGGTCTTAAGATCAACTAATACAAAATTTCAGTCAATTTATTATTTCCAGCATCCATTGAAACTATAAATTAATAGTTGACATTGGATTTTTTTTAAATTTTTTTGATATCCATTACTGCCAATTCTAGCTTGTGCTTATGTCTGAGTATTGTTGAGTGATATATTGACTACGGCCTACGGGTGGACAAAAAACCAAAAAATCGAATCGAACCAAACCGATCCAATGGATTGCTTTGGTTTTTTAGCACAAAATTAAACATATTAATTTTTAATTTAAAAAAATCAAAAAATATTTGTTCGGATCAGGTTTTCATGGTAGAAAATCAATAAAAGCCGAACCGAGCTGAAATATATATATTGTCAATAAATTCTAAAAGGTAATCTTCCTTAGATAACTTTACTTTTTTCTTATTACCTGTCATTTTTCTTATAACTTATCATATTTATAATGAAATTATTTCTTATCCAAAAAAACAAAAGAAAATGAAAGAGAAAGTGGACTCATTATTTTTGTTTTGTTTTATTTTTAATATAATGCTAAAGCCGAAAACCGAACCAAATGAAAACCATCCAATCGTTTTGTGTTTTATTAGACATATATTTGAATCCAATTCTTTAAAAACGGAGGACATTGGGTTCAGTTGTCGGTTTGGCATAAAACCGACAAAAACCAAACCGAAATCACTCCAAATAATGATGACCATACAATATTTAGATGTCAAGAAAATCCGTAGAAATAGTAGATATTTGATTGGTGACAATTTATCCGTTTGCATGTTGTAGTGTGTAGAAGTAATCTCAAGGCAGAGAATTGATTAATTGATGTGGTTAGCCAATTAGTATTGAGGGCATTGAATCAGATGGTGTGAAATGATTTGGATGATTGATTGTCACATAGAAGTTAACGTTTCTGCTGAATATTCAGGGCATAACCACATTGGTAACCTCACATGTTGAAAAATATTACCTAAACATTTGAATTCTACATTACAGTCTCATAATGTTTAGTTGAAAGATTCTTTAGTCTTTCAAAGACCTTAAAAATGGAGAGAGGATTGAGTTCAGTTTTGTTTCTGATGGGGTTGATTTCTGTTGTAGTTTATGCTCCATCTTTCACAGCCTGTTTCGATGGCGGTTTATCAGAATCTGAAGCTTTTTACGGTTTCATCAGAGCTGTTGACCCACAAGACATGCTCGGGATTGGCACGAATGAGTCGATGCGACGTCTGCGCGTGAATACGGTGAAGGGTGTGAAATATAGTCATCAGGGGGCTATTGTTGAAATCAGGCTTGAGAATTTGAATCTGAGTGGAAGAATTGATTCAGATTCTGTCTGCAAGCTTTCTAGACTTAGAGTTCTTAACTTGGCTAAGAACAACATACAAGGGAACATTCCTAATTCAATTGTGTATTGTACAAGGCTGACTTACTTGAATCTAAGCAACAACAATTTAAGTGGGGAGGTACCTTTTGTTCTGCCTAAACTCAAACATCTCAAGAGATTAGACATTTCTAACAATCTCTTCTCTACCATCCCTCCTCAATTCAAGGAGTTCAAGCATAGGAAGTCCGTGGCTCGTCGGGACACCATCAATGTTAGGGTTGCTGCATCGCCCGTCTCGTTGAGCACACCGACCGCCATGGCTGATAGTGGTGGGGAAGCACATGGGCTTCACTATAAATGGATAATATTATTGGTAATCCTTATTGTTGGTGCTGTAGCTTTTTTGATATTTTCAATCTTAGTATGCAAGAAGGTTTCAAAGTTAGCTCTTAAAAAGGAGTTGTCTAAGAAGACCCTTGAGAAGGAGAAGTCTCCTCCTGTTGCTCCTATGCCAAACATGTCTAGTGAGGTAGAGCAACCGGATGAAGCCCTTCGAGAGCATCGAGAGCTCGTGTTCTTTAATGAAGAAGATGAACGATTCAAAGTGGAGGACCTCCTTGAAGCAACTGCAGATTTACAAAGTCTGGATATCTGCACTAGCCTTTTCAAGGTTAGGTTAAAGAGACAATATTATGCTGTCAAAACATTGAGGAAAATGAAGATAAACTTTGTTGAGTTTCGTAAAACCATGAGGCTCGTAGGAAACTTAAGGCACCCGAACATTTTACCGCTCGTGGGTTATTATTCGGCAAATGACGAGAAACTACTGATCTACAAGTACCAGAGAAATGGAAGTATGTATGAACTTCTTGAGAGTAAGTAAAGATTGCAACTCCCTTTTAAGTTTTTCTTACTCCCACTTTTTAGCCATTTGCATATGTGATGAACCCAGATTCAAATTTGTGTAGACACTGTTGAACTATGCGGTTGATTAGTGGTTTAACATAATTTAATATGGAATTGGAGCAAGAGATCTTGAGTTCGAATCCCTGCCAAGTCGTTTCCTCCCCACTTAAAATTGAATTTTACTTGTAGGGCAGTTCTCAAATTACTAAGCCCACAAATAAAGGGGAGTGGTGGTTGATATAATTAAATCTACCCAAATCCATCAATTTAAGTTCTTGGATTGATTAGTGTTTTAACAGAATTCACCAGACACTAGTTGGGAAATCCTCAACGGATAAAACTATGATACTTTTTTTGTTTGTTTGTTAAACTTACTCTTAAATCAATAATGTTGGTTGAATTGTTAATGTACATTGCTAACATTGAGCAAATATTTAATTGTAAAGCCAAGATTTATTGAATTAACTTTTGAGTTATCTGCAGATTCTATTGAAGGAAAGCGGACATTCCCATGGAGGATTAGATTATCCATAGCAAGTGGAATAGCAAAGGGTCTGGATTTCATATACCAAAGATCAAATGCGGAGTCCATTCCACATGGGAATCTAAAACTTTCGAACATTCTCTTAAACGAAAACAACGAACCACAAATCAGCGAATACGGGATCACAAAGTTCCTAGACCCGAAGAGAGTTCGTCCTCTTTCCTCGAAGGGGTACACAGCCCCAGAGAAGAAACTATCTGAAAAAGGTGACGTATATAGCTTTGGAATCATATTGCTCGAGTTATTAACAGGAAAAATGGTAGCAAAAGGTGGGATCAATCTCCCCAAATGGGTCAGAGCCAAGGTAAGCGAAGAGTGGACGTGTGAAGTCTTCGATGAGGAAGTCGGTCGAAACGCCGGAAAGTGGGCGTTTTCGGTTCTGCTTATCGCCTTAGATTGTGTCTCTCATTACCCTGAAGGAAGGCCAACCATGGCTGAGGCTCTGGAGAAGATAGAGGAGGTGGTGAAGGCTGTGGAGGATTATGAACTGCGCATTTCGCCATTGTCTTCTGATTTTGGTACTCCTCAGTCTATTAGCTAGTTCTTGATCTATATATAAACACACAAATGTTTGGGATATTGTTTTCTTACCAATGTCATTTGGAATGGTGGGATTTGCACTGTTATTTATATTAGTTCATCTTTGTTAGTATAGATTATAGATTATAGAATAGTTTGTGCTTATTGTAGTATTGTTTACTGAGTGTGATAATGTATCATTTTGGGATGATAGGTTTGAAGGTTTATAAATACTTCAGTTTTCTAATGTCATTCACATCTTTATTCCTATGCAATGCATTTTAAACCTGTTTTGAGAACATTTGAGTTTTTTTTTGTTTGGGAAGGGAGATTCCATTGTTTGGCTTTCTAGTAAAAGTTAACTAATGTTTTAACTAGTTGGGTTGAGTTATTCTCAAATTTAGACTGACATGGTAACATTTTAAGGGAGATTTGCTTTATGAAATAAGTGTTCGTTCCTACAATATTTGAGAACTAATTTATATGCATTTCAACTTCTTATGAAATAAGTGTGCGTTCCTACAATATTTGATTATTAAAAAAATTCTTAAGAATTTAATATTTAAATAAGTGACCACTATTTTCTCGAAAAAAAAAATAGGTGACCACTATAAATTAATTTATAATTATGTATGCTCATGACTAAGAGATCATGAATTTAAATTTTTGTCTCTAGTTATTATTGAACTAAAAAAACTAGCATATTAAATAATAAAAAATTAATATACTGATATGCTGAATGTCTTATTGACTTAGAGCCTAGAGGTATGTGGTTTGAAACCCTTAACTTGGATTGTAATTTGGTATAAATTAAAAATTAAAAAAAAGAAAAGAAAAAACAAAGAGAGAAGAAGAAGAAGAGAAAGAATTTCAAATTACTTTTTTGTTCAATATGAATTTATTTTGAGAAAAAATTGGGTGCAGCTGCCTGCCATTTCACGTAGCACTTTAAGCCACAAGTTTTTTTTTTTTTTTTTTTAGTTATTTCATAATTTTTAACCTTTCTAATTTTGTTTAAAAAATGTTGTTTATTTTAAATAAAAAAAAATAGTTTTTCTTATTATTAAGTTGAGTAAATCATACAAAAAATATTAAAGTCTTTATTATAATAAAAAATAATAATTATTATTTTTTTAGAAAAAAGAAGTTCCAACAAGACAATTCGAATAATCTAAAGCATTTGTTAAATTTAATAATCAATTCGAATTAGTCAGATTGTTTGGATTAATTTAGGTTAACCATTGACCAAATCTAACCTATAAAAAAATTATTTGTTTGAATTTAACAAAAAAATATTTTTAACTCAACTTAATTTATCCATTTGGGTTGAGTTAGTTCAAATTATTTGAGTTACGCGCTTTAAACACTTTTAAATGCCACAAACTTTATTTTCTTCTTTGTTTTTCTATCACAAATTTGTTAATTTTTTGTTTTAAAAAATAAATATTTATTTGATATAATTTTCTTAACCTATTTTTCCATAGTTTACTGTTTAAAATAAAAAATATTAAATAAATATATAAAAATTTAAAATTATGAAATAAAAAATAACTGAAAAAAAACAAAACAAAAAAGAGGCAGGCTGGGAGGGGTGCAGCACTTTTCTCATTTATTTTCTAAATAAATTTGTTGAAATATTGAAAGAATTTCAAATTTAAAATACAACTGGGTTACCAACCTAGGAAGACAGGTAAGCCAACCTCTTTAGTTCGACATTAGTTCAAAAAGATTATTCGTTTCTTTAATATTAAAAGCTTAACAAATTATTATTATTTTTTATTTTTGAAACTAACTTAACAAATTACTTAGCACTAAATAAATGTGCAAAGAGAATGACAAGGAAAAAAAAAAAAAAGCTAATCCTATGATCATGATATGATCGAAATTATGTAAAACAAGTACATATATTATATAAAAAGACCATAAAAATTATATAAAATGACTATTTAAATTTAAGTTAACACATCGTTTATTATAAAGAGAAATAATTGCATGTTGTCCACGCAGCATGCAACCACTTACTTGGTTAAATCTTGGCCATTTATTATGTTTGTAATTTTGAAAAATAACTATTTAAAAAATAATAAAAATAATAGAAGGTTAAGATTTGGCTATAATAGAGGATGCATGCTGCCCGGGCATGGAATTATTTCTCTATTATAAATAGAGAGTCAAATATTAGTTAAGTAATCCTAATTCAACCTTGATTTACATAAATGCCCTCAAATGAACCTATTATAATGGAACAAAGGAATCAGAATAGTATATTAACTAAGATATTTATAGATGAGGTGATTTAGAAAATGAAATATTTCTCTTTTAATTTTTGTTTTTCAAAAAAATGGAAAATGTAAAATAGAACATTGAAACTTGTCGAAGAGCAACAATGGCGGCCCATAGATCAAAAAGACCAATTTTTTATCAATTGTTGTTGGACCCGATTCTTGGGCTTCGATCAGCCCCCTTTACTTTCCTGCTCCCAGTCTTCTCTTCTCCTTTCTCCACCTCTCTCTCACCAACTCCTCTGAAAAGCTCTCCTTCTCTTGTCCACGGCGTTTCTCAGCTCTTTTCCTTCATATTTCTCCCTCCCCTTTTGATATCTTTTCAATTGCACCCATCTAACATTTGGGTATCCTTCAATTTTTCACATTTTGTTGTATTTTCGTTTTCCCCTTGTGTTTGTTCATCGTGGGTTTCTCTTTGTTTTTCCCATCTAATTCTCTGCGGATCTTTTTGCTTGCTTGGTGTTTTCTAGCTGCAATCAGCTCCTGTGCTGAGGGCTTGAAGAAAGCTCATAAGTTTTGGGGGGGTTCTTCCCAATTTGTGGGGGAACCATGCTTCATTGTTGTTCAATGTTTTGAGAAATTTTTTTTGTGGGTTTTAGGGTTTATGGTCTTCTGTTTTGGTTTACAGGGTCCTTTGTTTGGGGACTGAAAGTTTGTTGGAGTTGGGTGTTTGAACTTTTTTGTTTTCTTCTAATTTAGGGTATTTTGGTTGTGGGTTTAGCTTCTGATCTTGCTATGATGTGATACATTGAAGTTATAGGGTTATGTTGGTTATTCACCATTGAATTATATACCCAATTGTTTTCTTTTCCTAAACTTGTGAGATCTAACAATTTGGGCTGAGAAATTGTGGTCTTGTGCATCTTGGGTAATCCTGATGGACTTGTCAACATCCAAGAACAAGTTGATTTTGTGTAGTTGGGATGAACGATTATGTGTCCATTGGCCCTTTGTCATAGTATTATGCTCATGTATTTTACATTTAAGTTGAGTTTAAGTTCTTGTTGATTGTTTTGTGCTGTTTTTGGCCAAAATGATGGGACATGGTAACTATTTTGTGGAGTGGAAGGAGCAATTTGTTTCGCAAGAACGGGGAAACCGCGTGGTTCATTATTTTCTGAAGGATTCTGGTGGAGAATCTATTCTTGCAGTTGTGGGGACTGAGAGAAGCGTCAGACACATGTTTTATGTTGTTGCAGATGAGTTTTTAGAAGCTTATGGGAAGGAAAGTTCTGTTCATGCTGGTTTCAAATGGAGATCAAGAAGAGAGGTTGTGGATTGGCTTACTTCTATGTTATCAAAGCAGTATTCTTCAGGGGATCATTCTGGTTTGTCTCGGTTCTTCGTCTTGTCTTTTATTTCTTTTGGATATTTGGATTCATTGTGAATTCTTGTTGTGTTAGGCTGAATTTGAGAAGGGAAAAAACTTTCTTTCTGTCTCAGAAAATTCTTTAGATTCATAACACATTTCACGTGATTCACATGATCTGTTGTCAATAATTACACTAGCCAATAATTGACTTGGGCTCACGCCGTTGTACCTTTCAAAGACTATAGTCTATCCACTCTCATTATGCCTTGGAGTGGTTTTTTTGTAACTCCTTATCGATAGGTGGAAGTACCATATCCTGTTGATGAGGCAAACTGAGTTGTACCATCCTTTCCTTAAAGTCAACCATGGCATGAACTTCCAATAAACCACATACCATAGTTACTTTTTTCCTGCCATGCTTGGGTTGAATATAGCAACAATGCTTTGACATTATATGGCTATGTACATGTTACAAATTCATACTGTTTTATAAATCATTAAAGTGTGATTCACTTCAATTAGGTGGCACTTATTTATTGGTTTGAGGCGATCATGATACTTGTCAGCTTTGAAAACATTTTATGCTTTGCATTTTTACTGTCTTAAATTTTTGGTATTGGCATCTTGACGAAGTTTTTTTTTATGCAGAGCCTTGTAAATGTGATGCAATACAAACACTGGGAACTCTTCAATTTTCCCATAGTGGAGTAGTTGTCCCACAATCTGATGTACAAGATGATAAGGTAAATGCCTTTCCTTTCATTATTTATTTTCAAACAATTTTGGTAAATTGTTCCTCAATTTGGTTTTGATCTTGATTTAGGTTCGCCCATCAAGGAATACCAAGGGGCTTGCATCAGATATTGTATGGTCTGGTGCTGCATGGACTTGTGGTAAACGACTCAAGCATTACCCCTCATTTTGCAGGAATGGGACTTCAATCATGGTAGGCAGCTACCGTGGTTAATTAATGAAGGTCTAAATATCGGTTTTCTTATATCATCTCATTTACCTGAGAAAAAATATATAATTTTTTATTAACTTAATGGTAAAGGAAAGAGGAGCAAGTACTTTATATATTTAAGTTTATTATGCTATGCCACAGTAGCCACTGACTCACTGGTGGCAACTATGAACACATAAGTGATTCTGAGATAAGGTAAATTCTGGTTGTTTTTTATTTTTCTTATAATGTATACAATATTGAGTAACTTTATACTCATAAAAATGTGGTAGTAAAAGTTGAGTTGGTACATTTAGATTCCAGTTTTGTATATTTATTGTGGCAGGAAATTTGCAGTTTATCTAAGTTTAAATCTATGGTTTTCCATCTTGAAACTAGTGGGAGTTATTTCAGAGGGAGCTATCAATATTTTCTCTGTGCATTTGTTCCTTGATACCCTTAAGTTGTGGTTTGATGGCTCATTAGATTATTCATTATTTACATTGGTATTTGCATCAACTGATATGAGAATACGGCGTTTACTATCATTTTTTCCAATCGTGACATTCCTCCTGCTCATCAATGCTATTCAGGTACAATCTTTTGTTTATGTCATGGCTAAGGGAGAAAACCACTATCTTGCTTACCTGGAAGATATGTACGAAGATAAGAGGGGTCAGAAAAAGGTGAAAGTGAGGTGGTTTCATCATAGTCAGGAGGTGAAAGGTGTGATCACATTACGAAATTCTCACCCGAGAGAAGTTTTTATCACACCATATGCGCAGGCCATTAGTGTTGAGTGTGTTGACGGTCCTGCAATAGTCTTGAATCGTGAACATTATGAAAAATGTGTCAATGCCTTTCCTCATGATGCGCTTTGCAAAGTTCATCTTTGCTATCGGCAGTTCAAAAGCAACCGATTAAAACCTTTTGACCTGAGTAAACTGCGTGGCTATTATGATCAGCCAGCCATCTCTTGTTTGAGTCTCAATGTGTTATCAAAATCCGAGCCCATTTTTGATAGCATGACTGGGGAAGATGATGAAGATTTGGACCCCGAAAATAGTGTTGGACCAAAAGTTAAAAGGACGAGAAATGCTAACAGGTGTAGAACATTTCAGTTAGGAAATGCAAAAGTTAGAAAGTCTGGTGGTTGTCGACATATGCTGAATCACAAATCTTGCCAGAAGCATAAATTCAGCTTTTTACGTGACGGGTTTCTTTTCCAGAAACATGTTTTGGACGATAACAACAACCCAGCATATGAGGTCAACGAGAAGATAGAATTACTGTGTCAAGATAGTGGCATTCGAGGCTGCTGGTTCAGGTGTACGGTCTTGCATGCATCACCAAAACAGATTAGAGTACAATATGATGATCTGCAAGATGAGGATGGCTGTGGCAACCTTGAGGTAATGTTAATGAGTTTCAATTGAACACTTTTAGTTTCTTTCCCATTTTGTTGAACTTAGACTATTTTGGAATTGGAAGTTAATTTTGTCAATGGAACTCTTTTTGAGATTGATAATCAAAGTCATACTAGATAGTTCTTGTAAAAAAACATTTATGTATTTTAGATATAACTTTTTTCTTTTGGATATTGGTGATTGTCCGAGGCAGCTTGCGCACACCTCAACTAATGTTACGGGACATATCGCCTGACCCTACAACATTTGGATGTCAAGGAAATTCGTAGGAAATTAATTCTTAGGTAGGTGGTCACCAGGGATTGAACCTATAACCTCTTTGCACCCCAAGGTCTTCTTGACCACTAGGCCACCCCATGATGGTTGTATTTTCTTTTAGATAGAACTGGTGTTTTTTTATATATAGATATAGATATAGATATAGATATAGATATAGATATAGATATAGATATAGATATAAATTGGAACATTAACTATTTAGTCTATGGCGATATTACCACCCGGGGCAGGAATTACAACTATCCTGGCTGTGTGGTGCGTGTACTTTTTTCTGTTTTCAATTGACTTGTGTAGAGTTGTAGTTGGGCACTTGGGCTCTGTTTTAAATAGTATTAAAGTGCATTTTACATGTAGGAATGGGTACTTGAAGTCACAATGTTTTTCTGCTTATAGGAATGGGTACCTGCCTGTAAAGTTGCTTTACCTGATAAACTTGGCATGAGGCAACCTAGCCGCCTAATTACGAGGCCCGTTCCACAAGAGCAAATAGAGCTCACTCTTGAAATCGGTGTTGCTGTCGACGCATGGTGGAGTGATGGCTGGTGGGAAGGAGTTGTTACTGGCCTAGATGATTCAGGCAATGATGATGTGCATATTTACTTTCCAGGTATTCTTATAAAAACATAAAAGTGGTTCTTACCTTTTTATTGATTTTAAGCTAAATCTCCAGTTATTTAGACCTCGGTCTTTGCAATGCAATTCTTTTGTTGTTCATAGGTGAAAACTTATTCTTGAACATACATAGAACCAATCTTCGAATATCAAGAGATTGGTACAAGGGCCGCTGGATCGATGTTGAGGCAAAACCTTCTATACTTTCAATGATATCTGACATTGATAGAACAGACTATAAACATTCCAAATCTGCCACCCATGTCAAGTCCAGCAGTTTAGCTATATCGTGCATTGACGTCAATGCCGGCACTGACTTTACTCGCCTAAAAGAGGAAACACTCGAGGAAATTGCACTAGCTAGTCTCGAAAAGCTTCGTGAATCAAACGACGAGCTGAAGCAAGTGTCATCAGAAGATGACCAGAGTGAGGAGGATATGGTTGACACCAAAAACAGTAGCCATAATTTGAAGGACAGTAATGGAGGAGGTGACAACACTAGTAGTGATAGTGAGGATGATGAAAATGATGATAATAGCAATGGGGTTAAATCAGAAATGGATTCCATGGAAACTTCTGAACAGAACTGTAGAGAGGAAGAAGAAGCAGAGGATATGGATATAGAAGGTGTAGATGTTTAGGAATTTATAGTTGAGTTTATTTATAACAATTAGTTGCAGTGTTGGGTTTTTATCAAGCATGTGCACTGCTGTGTCTATCATTCTAGGTAGTTGTAAATAGTTGGTTGGTTTGGTGGGGTAGTGGATAAGCTAACTTCTTTAGATCAATTTCACTTGGTGTATCTTCCTTGAATGTGTACAGAATTGAGGTCTGGTAAACCATATCAGCTGTGTGTTAAGTTCAGATGTTTTAGGTTTAGTTGAGAGTAAAGATCTCTCTCAAGTCTCAACCTTGTCTTGTCTCTATGATGTAACAAAACCATCTTTCATGGATCATTACTACTTCATTGTCTTGGATTTCAAGGACATATAATGTTAATTTAAACTGTTGATTCTAAGGGCTTTGTTTTCACCTCATGGTTTTGCATCTGTTTTTGGGTGGAATTCTTGGTAGTACTGCATGCTTAGTTTTGTATAGCCGGATTGAGAAATTAGTATGTGTATGTAGTAAGGTAAGCAGAGAGTTCGTAAAATTGATTGTTCGGCTCGGCTTGGTGTTTAACAGATTTTGTTGTTAAAAACTTACCTCAAAGGACTATATTAGCAGTTCGGAGTTGTATGCTTGATAGGCTGGTTGTATAATGATTGTGGGATTGAAGACAATCATCATGGATTGACTTGGTAACTTAATAGTCTAAAGAGATCTAAGAACTAAAAATAAAATATATTTAGTCAATGTTAGCTAATTACTATGAATTTTATTTCTTAGTGTAAGAAAGCATAATTCAACCGACATATTGATTGTATCAACGATAAGGAGTATGAGTTAGTCCCTCAATTCTTATTGTACTAACTAAAAGAATTAATTTTGAGATTTTCTTTACAATTGTAGGGTCAAGTAGGTGATTTGTGAAATTAGTTAAAATGACTACACTAAAAAATTGTCTCTCAAAATGAATATGCAAATTGATCATTCTAGTTGACCTTGAGATTTGTTTTCGTCTCAATATTATTGTATACTTAATAAGTGTTTTATATGTCTAACAAATTATTGGAATCTATATTCACTTTGTACAACTATTGTACATGAAAGAAATTAGTTGTAAATTAAAATTAAAATTAAAATGCCAATGTATGTTATATTTACCTTTTGTTAAAGTGTGATGGTTCGAAACTTCTAATTTTGAGCGGATAAACCGAAAGAAAACAAACTAAAATTTTGGCTGTTTTGATTCTTAAACAATGTTTAAGTTGAGATTTTGGATGCTCTATATGTTAACAAAAATATAGTTCAACTAATCATTAAGATGGAGTGACTTGAGCAACCCATCAAGATAAAGGATAAAGGTAGAAGGCGAAGTGAAGCCTATTAACTTCAATAACTTATATTATAAGCTAACTTGAATACTCACGAATATAGAAAGAAAAAAAAGTCTGACAAGTATTGAGTTTGACACTTCATTCTTCCTTTTCAAGTACAAAATACATAAGTTTACATGATGGAAGAATGAAACTATGATTCTTCCAAAATGTAACAATTACATCACCAAAAAGTATTTAAAACCCATCATCTATGGTTAGAACAAACTATGATTCTTCCAAAATGTTTTTAACCAAAAGGTTATGCCTTACTGCTACTTCCTTCTTTGTTTTCCTTATTGTAAGTTATCTAATATGATAGTCATGAATTAAATTATAGGATTGTTTGTCCATTGCTGAGAAGTCATTTTACAACATGATTTTGACAGAAAATAGGGTGGCATCTTATGAATTAATGTTTTTTCATTTCATTGTTCCAATCATCAAAATCATGCACACTTAAAAGTATGATGATAGCTAATGACTAAAGAGGTCAGTTGGTTAAGACATATACTCTTTGACCAAGAGGATTGAGATTCAAATCCCACACCTTCATATATTGTTAAACTAATACAAAAACACTTTCAACAATAGAATAAATCACTATGAAGCTGAATTCCAAAAGAGATGACAAAAAAAAGATCCTTTGATTCATGCATAAGATTCACAGGCTGATTCCATGTTGAGTTGAACCAAGGAATGAAAAAAACATCAAAATGAACAGCATCAGCTACTATGAAAGGAGAACAATATATTTACACAAGTATACACTTCATAGTAAAAAGAAAATTTCAAAAGGAAAGATGATGCAACTTAATTTCTTAGCGATTGTCTAACTTGTCATGTAGTTTAGAAGTCTTATCTCATAAGGAAATTTCTGAAGCCTGTTAAGTGCCGAGATGCGGTCCTCGAGTTGACACTGGCTGGCCATGAGAATATCGCCATTGACCACATGCTGAGCAGTTATCCAACTTCACACAGTTTTCTAAGGTGCAGAATTCACATGACCAGAAACTGTACTTGGTATCAGCATCTTTTGGCTTTTCAGAAAAACAAAGCTCACATATTGGTGCTAGTGGCTGCATGATGGCACGGGAAAGAAAAACAATGAGATGCTTGGAAGGATGATAATAATAAGTTAGTAACTTATATGCACTAAAGATGTTTCTTTTTTTTTTTTTTTTAATTTAAGTCTATTCTTACTCAAATTTCTTACAATATATTCATATTTCCTTAAAAAATATGTGAATGTTAACCAACTTTCAAAAACAAGTTTTTGGAAGCTACTTTTTTTTTCTTCCAAATTTTGGTTTGGTTTGTACAAATATAGGTAACATGTATATATTGAAGTAAGAAAAAACATATGGTAAGATAGTTGTAGGCTTAAATTTCAAAAACAAAAAACAAAAAACCAAATGGTTATCAAATGGGGCCTTAAATTTTAAAACGAAGCAATGTTAAGTTCTACCAATCTATGAGCTAGTTTTTACCATTCTCACTCCAGCCCAAAATATGTACTTAGGAAAGTGTTTGTGCAAGAATGATGGTTCATGTAGCAATCAAATATATGAATCAATAAAAGTTCAGGATACATACTGGATTCAGTAAGGTGCAATTTCTGCATTCCCACATGGAAAGTTCTCCAGGATGAAGAGTTTCATTGTGACTTCGCATCGAACTAGAGGATGAACAGGACAAATCGATTGAGCTAGTTTCTGCACGAGGTTGAGGAAATGAAACTGTCTCTGACATCTTATGTCGCTTATTTGATTCTACAGCATAGACGGCAGAGGACCCGGGGATATCTTCGGATAAATCAACAAAATCAGGTTTCAAATGACCAGGGAAAGACTTATTGGAACTCTTTTCTGATTCATGACTTCTTTTCTGGTGGAATGCATCCACACCCTTGCTTAAATTGGTAGAGGGCTCTGATTTACCTGCGTGGGAGGAACGTACCGTTTCTGATGGAAAATCGGAGCAGCATTCCTCATCCACAGGCATTTCTTGAGATGCAGCACACCAAATGTCATCCTGATGTCTCCTTTCTGCAGCCATTGCAGCTGCTTGACCAGGCGTTAGAGCAGTCATGATGTTGCTATCACCACCAAGTCGATTGGGCCCAGATGGGAGTAGAGACCCCAAACGTCTTCTTCCTTCTGCCGCTGCTAGGGAAGATTTGCGGAGGGAAGAGAGAGGGGGTTGTTGTGAATTACCACCCAAACGCCTCCCCGGGAGATCAAATCCTTGTGATGTGCCACTAATTCCCTTAGACATCAACTCCTCACATTCCTGCATATTATAAAAACCATCAAAATGAAATTTTCTTAGAATAAAATATAAAAATACAATTCTGAGTTACATTGAAGAATGTTCTCTTCGATGAAGCTTATACACATGAATCGCAAATGGAAAACAAATTGGCAGACAATCATAAAAGTAAAAGTGTAAAATATGATAAAGATTTATGAAATGTAAAGAACTAAAAGCAGCAAAATCTTGTCCAAGTATCCCTCCATGCAGCACTTGATATCTAATCACCGATCAGTGATAATTGTTTTTTTTTTTTATATCCATGACTGTCTGAGCTAGCTATCGTGCTCCTCGACTAATATCATGGGATATACCGCCTGATCCTACAACATTTGGATGCCAAAGAAACCCGTAGGAAATTAATTCCTAGGTAGGTAGCCACCATAGATTGAACTCATCACCTTATACACCCCAAGACCCTCTTTGACCAATTGAGCCACTCCATGATGGTTCAGTCATAATTGTTTTAACCATTATATGTTCATCAATTGGCATGCAATAGATTATAATAACAAGCAGGTACCAACCAGATCCTTGCACATGGGCAGGAGAACTTATGCCAGGATGACAAATGGAAAAGGAATAAATAAAATCAAGCAAATAAGAAAACTATAGCCCTTTCATCATTGACATGAATATCATTCTTTATGTCTTTTTTCAGGTATTTAATTACAAAAATCATAAAAAACATGATTAAATGAAACACCTTTCTAAGTTCATCCCAAAGCTTGTAGAAACTGGCATTGTGAGGACCAACAAGATTGTGGCAAAGCTCATGTAGCATTGTATCCAAAACTTGATTGAAGGGGAAGAAATCTTCATCCCTATTTGGCCTTCGAAGCCTCAACTTAACATGAATTCCACGTCCCACATTTAACCCTAAAAGTGCTGGATTTTTTGGGCTGTAAATTTGTCAATAAACAGAATACAAGAAGAAATAGACACCAAAATAGTTAAAACTCAAACAAAAGTACATAAACCATAGAGTAACTACAACAGAAAGAAGTTCAGTGTTTCCCCTTTTCAATCACAATACTAAATCCCATAGATAAACCGAGAATGAATTTTTTGGGAAGTTTAACTTTTTTCTTTTTTTTTGATATTCATGACTGTCCAGGTCAGCTTTGCACACCTCGACTATTGTCACGGGGCATACCGTTTGACCCTACAACATTTGGATGCCAAGGAAACCTATAGGAAATTAATTTTTAGGTAGGTGGCCACTAACCACCATGGGGAATAGGATTGAACTTATCACTTTATGCACCTCAAGGCCTTCTTTGATCAATTGAGCCATCCCACGATGGTTTGGGAAGTTTAACTTGGTTAAACAAACTTCTCTTTCCATCATTCCTTTCAACAAACAATAAGTGAAATAAAAATTCAAAATCTTCAATATTTTAATCTCGTGACATCACATCCACCATGAAGAATGTAAACAAACAAAAAAATCAAATAGATATAGAATTTAAGAGGAAACCCAACAATAAAAACTACAATGCTACCATTATAATGAACAAAAATCACAGTGGCATTTGCTATGAATACATCCATTTCGGTGGTTCACTAAAGTTGTGTTAGTTACGTCCACGGTCAGAGAAGAGACTCCCCGACCGGGCAACGAGAGATGCTCATTAAGTAATCGTAGGGCAACATAGTTAAAAGGCATCTCAAAATCATAGTAAATAACATTTACCAGAATTCTGAAAGAACCTTGACTCGCCATTTTCGCTTCCGCATAATGGGTTGGACTTGTTTTGCAATTTTCTCCAGAATCTCCTTCGCTTCCTTCTCCCCAGCCTTCTTCTTTAGGGCTTTGATTTCCCAAACTTTGTTAAGATCGCCCAAATCCATGTTATGAAACTGGAAGAACTTAAACAGGCGATTAAGCTCGCAAAACTTCAGAAATCAGATTAATTGATCGCATTCACAGAGAACTGGAATCAGAATCTGCGAATTTCGAACTCGAATCGGCATTTGAAATTTGAAATAAGAGATTTGTTTCACCTTGATCGAGCGTTGGCGGGAGATTTTGGGTTTCCTCGTACGCCGAGAAATCGTGATTTTGAGCGGCCTGGTTAACGATGGGAGGATTTGAGAAATTAAAAATTGAATGCTCAAAATTGAGATATTAAAATCGGAAATGTGAAAGGTTAATATTCAAAGCTAACCTTTGGTTATCTTGCTAGACACGTATCGAATGGATCGGTGGCGTGATCGGTTATCTGTGTTAATCTATTTTCACTCTACGCTTACGAGTTTGATCCCCGTAATTCATATTTGTAATCCTCTTCCTCCAATTTGTACTAAAAAAAATTAAAAAATAAAAATCTCCCCATAACGAAAACTCGACCCAAGAGTCCGTCTCAATAGTCAATCCAAGCCATAGTTTGGTTCGATTGAACTGAAGCCAATTCAATCTATAGTCTCGTATGTCTAAACCGACAATTTGGACCATCAATCAAATCGGTGCAAATGAACTTGAGGTTTAGTCCAAGTACCAAATCGAGTTGGTCGGAACTTCTATTTGATTTTTGGTTGGTTAAATCCGCCAATCTATCTAATCTTATGTATTAGGATAACCTAACTCGACTCAACGTATAAAGGGTTGGTAGTATTTTGTCTTAGTTGATTGTTTGGACTTAACCAAGTATAACAACCAATCAACCAAATTAACTAGTTAACTAAAAACAATTGATTAAAAATATTTTTTTTTTATACAACAATATTGGAGGAAGGGGGTTTCGACATGTAACCTCATTGCTACTAGATTGTATAAAATACCAAAATCTACAAGCTTTTTTTAGTTACCCTAAATCTAAAACCTTAATTACAAACAATTATTGATGGTAAGACATTAGTATATACATAATGCCTATAAAGTTTATTATTATTATTTCTAAAAGAAAATAAAATTATTGATGCTGACCAGACAACGACATTAATATATACCTAATGCATATAAAATTCGAAGTTTGAGTTCCATACTTCCATGGATGTAATCTTAAAAAATAAAAGAAAAAGAAAAAGCTATTGATTAAATTTGAGATTTAACGTTAAGAATTTATTGAGAGCAACACATTCTAACTATCGAAAGGGTCAATGACACAGTAATTTCATTGTTTGGTGGTAAATCGGTCTATGTATCGATAGAACTCAACCAATAATTTAATTTTGATTTTGTGAAGGAAATATATTATTATTATTTTTTTTTTTTTTTGTTATACATCAAAATTTCCTAATTTAACTGATTTTAAAGAATATGAATAGATCCCTCTTAAAGAAAATAATAAATAAGGACGCACAATGAAGTTTTGTTGTTCAAAGATTAAATTTTTTCATCACAAAAATAAAAATTGGATCTTGGGTTTCTCACAGTTAGCCTAAAATCTTCACCCAACTCTCGCTTCACTTCAAAATCTGCTTCCTATTTGACTAAGTTTTCGTCTCTGGGTTCATCAATGGCGGGTCTGGCTGTTGTTTTGGATCTGCTACGCAAAAATTCAGTTCTCAATTCACCCCAAAACCTCCATTCTATTGGGGCTTTCTCCGCCGCCGCCGCCTCCGCCGCTGCCGGAACCCCTTTTGCGTATCGAGCTTTCTTAGGGTATGGAGATTGATGTTTATACGCCTTCGATGTTCTTTGTTTTGTGTTGTTGCTGAGAAGATTGGTTGCTTTTGATTGATTCACTTTTATCTGCTGAATTTCTCTTTGCATTTAATTCTTTTGTTCATATTTGTAGTTTTGTTTATATTTGTCATGAATGCGAAGTTTGATGAATCCCTAGAGCCCGCTTGATAATATTTGTTTTTAGTTAGTTTTGTCCGAGACTCGCCTTTGACATTAATTTTTAGACACTTCTCGTGCCTTCATTCTTTCGATGTTTTCCCGTGCCTGACCTAGGGACGGGTGTGGTTATCCTTGTTTCAAAAGAATATTTGTTTTTAGTTTTGAAAATTTAAGATGGTTTTCACTCTAATTCTCTACCAATGGTTTCATATTTGCATAAGGAAGTATTTTGAGTCATAACCAAATTCTTAAAACCAAAACAAGTTTTTGGATCCATACTTTTTATAGTTTCCAGATTTTGGTTTTTTTTCTTTTTTTTTAAAACATAGGCTTAAAGGTAGATATTAAAGTAAAAAAAATCATAGTTTGGAGTATTTGTTCTACACTTAATTTTAAAAAACAAAATAGTTATCAACCAGTTCTTAGAGTTTTTTTTGAAAACTGGAAAATTGGAGCTTCGTTTCACTATACATGGAGTTTTCACGCCTGTCTCTAGATTAGACACCGGGAGAGATCAAGGGAATAGAGACATAAGAGGTGTCTACAAATTAATGCCATAAGTGAGTCCTGAACCTGAGATGTTGAAGAGAGCACATCTTCAAATCTCAAGGCTTCGGCCACCGCACCGCGCCGCCTTGGGAAATTTTCGGATTTCTTTCTTTCTTAACTTTTGGTAATGTATGAGAGACCCGTTTAAGGGTATTTTGGGGATAATGGTAAGTGATATTTTGGAAATTAGGAGAGAATCTCTGTTATTAATAGTGGAGATAAGGTTTGTAGAGAGTAGGTCATATTTTGGAGGACTTGGAGGAGAGGTGCCCGGTACTCTTGAATTCACCAGTTAGCTTGTCGTTTCTTTTATTATCTTGTCTAGTTGTTTCCATTAGTCTGTAATGATGTATATCTTTGAACTTCACTATATTATACTATGAAGTATGATTACATAATTCATATTTCAAGATAGTTTATACTATGAAGTATGATTCACCTATGACTGAATACATAACATGGCTGGTCATGCTGCTACAGTAATTACAGGATTCCGGTAGCTCATTGCGATGCCGGTGTGGATGTGACTGAGGACTACTTCTCAAATCTAAAGAGTGCATCAAGGAAAATCTTTGAGTACGGGTCTCTTCAGTACAATACGAAGGAGTACAACCTCGAGTTAAAGCCACTATTCTCAGCTTTTCAATGGAAGATGCTTGGTATGACAACGTTGAGGTCGTTCTTGTTGTTTTATTTGCCTCTTTTGGAGCCTCATGCGAAGTTGGAAGATGAGGACGATGAGGATTTTCTGAATGAAGCTCAAGAAAAGAAGCATGTCGATCTAGTTTCGCCCTTTAAAAAGTCCGTCAAACAAATCTTTCGTGAGGTCTGTTCATTTGTACATTCTTTTGTTTTTGTTTTTGTTTTTTTTGTGAATACTTGTTGTTCCTTAGCTGATCTAAACATATATGCTTGGAAAAAATTATCCTTTTCTTGCTGATTAAATAGCTTATCATTTTTAATATAGTGAAACAAAATAGAAAGAAGAGTTTTTTTTTTTTATATCCGTGATTGCACGGGCTAACTTGCGCACACCTCAACTAATGTCACGAGACATACTGCCTGACCCTACAACATTTGGATGTAAAGGAAACCCGTATGAAATTAATTCCTAGGTAGGTGGCCACCATAGATTGGACCCATCACTTTAAGCACACCAAGATCTTCTTTGACCACTAGGCCACGCAACTCTATGATGGTTGAAAGAAGAGTAATTAATCTTTGTGATTTATTCATTTGTTATATGGAGAACTATCGCCCACAATGACAGATTTATCTTCTAGTTTAGTCAAAACTCGAGTTTAAAAGCTTTTATTTGGTCATCTAAAGAATTCTTAGGGTGGTGTTTGGATGAGGAGTAAGCTTGAGGAGTTATTTTTAGTAGTTAAAAAATGGGAGTTGTAGCAAAAAACTCGTTTGGATGTGTCTCTATACAAATATTTCATACATGAAATATTTTGAGTAGTTTTTAAAAAGTTTGAAATATTTTAGTTATAAAATGAGTAGCAAAAAACTCGTTTGAAATATTTTGAGTAGTTTTTAAATAGATAGACTTTTCTTTTGCCAAGTTTTATCT
>JBBMEF010000001.1:4580291-4591195 GCA_037832685.1 Sicyos baderoa | reverse complement strand
AGATTTGCAAATATTTTTAAAAAGTTGCTATTTACTCAATTTTTTTATCTTATTGTAATATACATGCAAATTCCCCCAAATAATATTTGTTGATAATCGAATATTATATTTCTCAAAATCGATAAAGTCTGTGATTTCTTTCCTAATTTGTAATTAAATAAAAAATAAAATAAATGGGGATAGCGCGCGCATACCCACAGCAGTTATATAAGACGAATATGTTTAGATAGATAGCCAAACGCATCGAAGAAAGAAAATGGAGGGAAAACGAGGAAGCTCGGAGAGAATCGAAATTCTCAGAAAAATCAGAGGTAACAATTTCATCGAATCTTCACATTCTTATGTTCATTCCAAATGATTTCCGTTTCCACATTGCTATTTTCGTCAATTAGCTTTTCAATCCAACGTTTTGCAGAGGTAACAAGATCCATGATCGTCGAATTGAGCAATGGAAGCTCCAAGATGATCGCCATCGATCGGTTTAAGAATTACTGCACCACCTCCCAAGAACACTGGTTAGGGTTTTTGTTTTATTTACTCGCAATTAAGATCAGGATCTACGTGTTTCTACGCGATTTAACCGATTAGGAACGTTCATTTCACTCGTCGTTTTACTTATTTGGATCGTTTACGATTGTTTGATCGCCATCGGGCTTCTTGGATCTTCTCGGAGGCTAGAACAGTTGTCTTTTGTAAAATCTGTAGCTGTTTGATCGTTAAAATTTGTAGCACAAAGTTGTACTGCTATTTTCGAAAATCGCATCTCCATTGTAAATTATCAGTTGTTATTTGATCACTTCTCTGTTTTGACCTAGTTTATAGTCATCATTTTCGTAATACTCGAATTATGAGTTATAAACACACACACACACATAATGCTTACGCAAAAAATACTTAAAACGTTACACCAACACTACGAAATTTTTTTTTTTTTTTTTTTTTTTTTTTTTTTTTTGATGAGAAACGAGACTATTTCATTAATAAATGAAAAGGAAAAAGGTCTGTTACAAAAGATGCTGCCAATGTGCAAATAAAAATGTAAGATCATAGTTACAAAAAGTAGGAAGCCTATGACTCCAAAAAATTCTAGTGTGAGTAGAGTCCTCTAAGAGAGAGTTGAATGACTTTTGATGTGTCATTGAAAATCCTATTATTTCGTTCTCCCCACCATTTAAAAAAAAAAAGCGTAAATAAGATTTGTCCATAGAATCTCTGTTGTGTTTTTAATAGGATTGAATTTTTTGTTGGAATAAGAAATAATTTCTCTTATGAATGAAACAAAAGTGAGTTCTCCAAAAGCCAATTAGTGAATACAACAAAAACTCCAAAAGGAGATGTGAAAGGAAAATAAGCCAACAAATTATCAAAATTAAATCGACGGTTATGAAACGATTAAAATCCTTATATTATAAAGAATGGAAAAAAAATAATAATATTATTCTAGTAATTCTATGAGATGTAGGGACTTTCGGTGCGTTATCATAGAGGCGTAAGCCTCTCACGTGTGAGGTGTAAGTCTCTTATGATCCAACAAAAGCGTAAGACATGAGGCTATAAGTTAGAGTCTTGCCTCGCGGCGTAAGTCTCAATAGCCTTTTAAAACACACACACATATATATACACACACATTGTACAATGCATATTTTTCAATGTGAAGAAATCACTAGCTTAAGGTTGTGCTTAAATTTTAAAGGAGATATGTTATCTACCGGTAGAAATGTTTAGATGATTATAGCCAGTTTATATGCAGTTGCTGCAGGTTCAATTTATCTGAAGGGAAGGAGATTCTAACGCTTCAAAGGGAAAGCCATGTCCGTAGATTAGGTGATTTAGATATGTCGATGAATGAATTATAAAATCATTATCTGCATAGACTATAGAGGGAAATCTAAGCTTATTCGATGTTATTTTGCCCTATCAGATGTATTGCTTAAGGTTCTACTCATTATCCAGCAGCTTCTTCAAGAAAACCGACACAGCTCAAAGAGAGATATATATTACATGCATCCCTCTGTATTTACAGGTATATCTAACCTACCATTCAATCCGCAGACACCATTAGTTTTGTTCTAAGTTGCAACATTTTCAAAAAGTAGTTAGCACCCAAGTTCAGAAGAACTAAATTTCAACATATCCTTCAAGTTTAAGTTTGCAGCAGAAGATTTTTCTCCAAACTTCCTTGTTTAACAAGTGAATTTTAATGACATTGGCTTATTGTATAATGATGGGTATTTGTAGATCAGTCTGTTGTTGACCGGGCAATCAACGACATCTGTATCCTTTTGCAATGTAGTCGGCACAATCTTAATGTGGTGGGTGTTGCATTCCATTTTACCTTTTTATTCAATTTGTGTTTATTTTTCTCCATAATTATATAATGTGTTGTACATGGGATCTAATCTCAGGATGGTATCTATGGTTGATTGTATATCATATTCTCACGACCTTGCCTATTCCAATAAAATATTTTTGGTTTCAAACGTATAGTTGGTTTCTGTCTTCAAACATCACTTGATTTGAAATTATGGAGATATCTTCAACAGACCAATTTTAGTTTTCTTTCAATTTTGAAGTTCATATCTGCAAGTTCTTTTTTCTTTTTTTTTAAAGTTATATGATTATATCTGCAAGCTGTTTCTGATGGTCGTTTCAATTTGTGTCCTCTCTTCAGGTTTCTGTTGGTAATGGGTACGTAATGAAGGAAACACGTGCTTAGTTCAAATAAGAAGAGCATAGTGCAGCATGCTGCTTATTTTCTTGACATGAGCATTTACCAGGAATCTGTATTGCGTAACTGTTTGTTTTGTGGGTTGATTCTATACCATTAGATTCTGTTACAGAACAATTTCCTCTTTCTGCTGCTATCTGTTTCATGGAGGAAGAAAATTAAGAACTGAACCTTGACTTGGTCACTTTTTTATAGGTTAGTGATGGGTTGGTTGAGGTTCTCAGAATCTAGTAGGAGATTTGATTGCGTAAAGAAGCCTAACAGTGTAAGAATTGCGCGCATTTGCGTCTTTTATGACTCTTAGCTGCACCTGATCTGGATATATGCATTTCAATCACTTACAGGCCCACTCGATTCCTGTTCAAGTCGAAGATGTCACAGGTATGTACATAAATAACTTGCCAATCTGTTAGGTTAGTGCTTAAATTAGACACTTGTTGGAATGATATATTTAGTATTTGGATACGGATTGTCTATGCTGTAGTACTCTTCTAAAGATCTATATGAAATTACACGGTTCTCAATCATCGCATTCCTCATCAATCTTCAATGCTTTTTTGACCGGATACTGCTTTAGCTTATGACTATTTTTTATTCTTACATGCAGATATAGCAAGTGCTGCAGATTACATACTCGTTGTTGAGAAAGAATCAGGTGAAGGCTAAAAAGCTCGTTTGACAGTTAAAGAACTCGTTTTTAAGTTTGACCTTGATCAGTTAAAGTATCTTGTTTGATTTTTTGGACGTGCAGTTTTTCAACGTTTAGCGAATGACCAGTTCTGCAGCCGAAATCGGTGCATTGTAATCACGGTAAGCATGCCTCAGCTTCTGCAACTTAGAATTTCTCATATTAACATGTTAGGTTTCTTTTCAGGGACGTGGATATCCAGATGTTCCTACTAGAAGGTAAAGCAAATATGTTCATAGACACATTATTGGATCTTAATCTTATTTTCCTTATGATGATGACTATGTGAGTCACGAAAGTATGCATGCATTCGCTAGGTTCTTGCGGCTTCTTGTTGATGTCTTGGCATTGCCAGCATTTTGCTTGGTAGATTGTGATCCATATGGTTTTGATATTCTAACGACATATCGGTTTGGTTCAATGGTTAGGCTCCTCTATTCAACAATTAACTTAATTGTTTATTTACACAATTATGCATGAGAGCAACGAACTAACCGGTAGCAACTATCATGGATGGTCTAATGGTCAAGTGGGTGTGTTGAGGAACCAAAAAGATTATAAGTTCACTTTATGATGGTCACCACCAAGGAATGAATTTTCAACCGGTCTTCTTAACAATCAAATATTGTAGGATCCCGGTCAGATGGTTGTCCTAAAAGAATAGTCGGAGCGTAAGCTAACCTGAATACTTACGGATATCAAAAGAAGAAAAAACTAACTAACCAGTAGCATACACTTCAATCAACGAGAACACTAGAAGAGTATCACTTTATATATATATACCGCTACGAGTGTCTGTGTCAGTTTATGCCCACCTCGACTATTCTCATGGGACCAACCGACGGAACCTATAACATTTGACTATCAAGGAAACTCGTAGGAAATTAATTTCTAAGTATGTGGTACTATGGATTGACCCCATAACTTATATGGTTCCTCAAGGCCCTCTTGTGATCATTAAGTCAAACCATGGTGATTTTTTTCTTTAGTCAAGGATAAATTCGTTTTCTGGGCTGTTAGTGATCCTGACTCTTTTTTTTTTTTTTTTTTCACAAGCAAATGGCCTACGATGCAAAGTATCTAAGAGTCCCACAACTACGCTGGCTCGGTGTTTTTGCTTCAGATTCTGAAAAATACAAACTTCCAGAACAATGTCTCCTTCCATTGACTTTGGAGGGTGAGGAATATTTCTGTGCGCAGTTTCAAATGCCATTTTCTGCATTGGTAAGCCTTTATGAGTTATCTTGCTTATAATCCTGACAGATAAGAGAAGAACTGAAGCCTTGTTACTCAGATGCTACTTGCAGAGAGAAGTACCACATTGGAGGTAATTAAACTTCTCTGTTAATAACTCTAATTTCATATCTTCCTTGTTTTCATGCATGCATGCATTGCCATTATCTTTAAAAAAGGACTTGATTATTAGGTTGGAATTGGACTCCATGCTGCAAAAGGGTGTGAAATTTGAGATTGAAGCACTCTCTGTGCACAATCTTTCTTTTCTCTCTGAACAGTATTTACCCTCCGAAATTAAAAGTGAACATCTTAGAACTGCTGGGAAATAGGAGATTTTTTTAGGGTGAGGTTTGATCTTGTTAGATTTAATGCTCTTTTTTGGAAAATGTTTCTAAGGAATCTTGCAACTATTCTTTAATCCTGGTCCTTTGGAAAATGTTTATAAGTACTACTTAATTTCGTTTTTTCAGATGAGTACTACTTAATTTCCTTGGTTTGCCATATTCTTGTTTTCAAAATTCATTCCAACTTTTGAAAAACTAACAAAAAAAAAACAAATTATTGTTTTTTTTTTTTTTTAATTTGACCAAAAATTTAATTGTTTCGTTAATATATATAATTTTCAAAATTGTTTCGTTAATATATATAATTTTTTTAAAATTAATTGTTTCGTTATAATATATCTTAGAGAAGTGATGAGAAAATAATTATAATTTTAAAAAAATAAACCAGAAAATGGTCAAGTATGGTTTCTTTTTGTTTTTGAAAATTTAGCTATTTTCTCACAGTTTCTCCAGTTTTGCATTTATATAAATATATAAAAATATATATATAGGGAATTTGCGCTGTATGGCAAATTTCCTAGTCTGCATTAGAATTATAGCAATTTTTTAAAAATATTGCAAATATAGTAATTTTTTTTTGATAGATTCTATCAAACACTATTGATGGAGTCCATCAGACATTATTGATGGAGTCTATCAGATATTATTAATGGAGTCTATCAGTCACTATTGATGGAGTCTATCAGACACTATTGATGGAGTCTATTAATCTGATTTTGATAGATTTGCAAATATTTTCAAAAAGTTGCTATTTACTCAAATTTTTTATCTTATTGTAATATACATGCAAATTCCCCATATATATATAAAGAAAATAAGATTTTTTTATTAGAAGCAAAAAAAGAAAAACAAACTACCGAGGTAAAAGTTTTAGAAAAAAAAATTAACATAAACATATTCAATTACCTTAATTGATAGTTTTTAACGAAATGAATCAATTAAAATTGATAAGTTTTGATGACTGGAATTGATAAATTTTAAGCTGAAATATTTTTAAAAACTTGCTATAATCGAAATAAAATATTTTAATTTTCTATCTAAACAAATTCTCAAAAAAATAGTTGGAGTAATTAGTAATGTGATTGAAGGGAATAAATCTTTAAGTCATGTTTTAGAGTTGTGTTTTGAAATTTATTTAACCATATATCATTTAATGATTTTTTTTTTTTCCTTTTCCTTATAATTATGCCTATTACAATGCATCTGTCACTCTTAAAACTATTAGATATATGAATAAAATATATATTTTGAAATTTTTATGACAAAATATATATTTTGAAATTTTTATGACGCGCACATATCTAATATCTAGTCATTTAAGTGGCAACACGTTGAACTAGTCATAATGAACAACTTCACATTTTGTGGTTACGAGATTGGCATCTGCATTCATAGGTAGCAATCATTTTTGAAAATTTCACAATCTAACCTGACAAATCAATCTTTATAGGATTTGGTTATACATTAAATAACATATCAATTATAAGGTTAGAGGACGGTTGTGAGATGTGGGTCAATGGTTCAATCTTTGGGAGACAACCACTAGATTGTAGAACTGAAACCAAAACAAACAAAAACTAAAAAAACACAAACTAATTTATGTTAATAATTAAAGATTTTCACTTCCTTTCCTTCTCACTTAATTTCAAATTGTGATGCTTAAAGAGAACCCCTTTGCAGAGGTCAAGTGGTGTCTATTACTTTTTTTTATTATTATTTATTTTTTATTACAAGTGGTGTCTATTACTTTGATTTTGATGTTTACAGCCATGCAATAAGACTCAAACGTCTTTCTTTATTTATTTATTTATATATATATATATAGGGGAATTTGCATGTATATTACAATAAGGTAAAAAAAATTGTATAAATAGCAACTTTTTAAAAATATTTGCAAATATAGCAAAATCAAATTTATAGACTCCATCAATAGTGTCTGATAGACTCCATCAATAGTGTTGATAGACTCCATCAATAGTGTCCGATAGAGTCTATAAAAAAAAGTTACTATATTTGTAATATTTTTAATAAGTTGCTATAATTCTAATGTAGAGTAGGAAATTTGCTACACAATGCAAATTCATATATATATATATATATATATATATATATATTTCTTTTAATTGATTTTTATCTTTCTTTAAATTGAATTTTAAAACAAAAACAAGTAGCTTTGAAACCTTAAAAAAAATATGTCTTCAAATACCACATACTTTTACCTATGTTTTTTTCTTATTTAATATATTCATATCTTTTCACATATCACAAAAAAAATTTGGTTTAGAATTTAAATATTCTTTAAAGAAAATTATGAGAAAACGAACCTTATTTACAAAAATCTAATTGATTATCAAAGGAATTTTTTTGATTTATTAGTTTTCAAAACTTTTAGTCATAGATAGAACAAATGTTGTTTATAAGCTTTAGATTAAAAGAATATCATAGAATGACTTAGTTGGTCAAAGAAAGTCTTGGGGTGCATAAGATGATATGTTCAAATCTCTTAATGGCCACCTTTTTTTTTTTAATGTCTGTGACTGTCCGAGCCAGCTTGCGTGCACAAGTGCACATCAACTAATGTCACGGGGCATACCGCCTGACCTACAACATTTGGATGTCAAGGAACCTGTAGGTATTAATTCCTAGGTAAGTGGCCACCATGAGATTTGAACTCATCATTTTATGCACCCCAAGACCCTCTATGACCAATTGGGCTACCCCATGATAATTATGATGACCACCTACCTATGAATTAATTTCTTACAGATTTTCTTGGCATTTAAATGTTGTAGGATCAATAAATCAAATTGTTATGATAGAGGCTACTTGATTTACTATTTTTTACCAAATGAGTCAGTAACATAGTAATTTCACTATTTAGTTGTAAACCAGTTCAACACCAACGTCACAATTCGAACTCAAAAATTGGTGTTTATCTTATTTGAGTTTTACCGTAAATTTCACCACAGGCACCATGAGGCCGTAATACATTGTTTCTTTTTTTCTTTTTCTTAAAAAAAAAAAAAAATCAATAGTTACTATTATAATATTTGTTATTGCAACATAAAAATGGGCAGTATGAGTAGATTCATTGATAAAAAAATATATAATGAAGTATATAATAAATTATGAGTAGAATGATTAAAAAATTATCTAATTATCTAGAAGGGATTTGCCTATGCATTCTTACATAGCACCATACGGAAGTTCTCGAACAAGCTAGAATCTCAAGTAACTTCTAGATCATCCAAGTATCATTTTTCTTTTCTTTGTAATATTACTCTTCCAAATGAACTTGTAATGTTAAGAATCCTACGTTAAAACATGAGTATTATAACTTTGATCATTTATACATGTTTTCTTTTACTATCAATTAGTTTTAATATCGAACATGATATTTATGTTATTAAGAAAACAATATAATTAATAGTAATTAAAAAAAAATGGTAAAAACATGTAGTTCAGTAGCAATGTGTTAGTTACGTCTATAACCAGAAAAGATGACTGTTTTATTAAAGAAATATATGAATACAAGAATGTCAATTAAATTGGGGTAAAGTTTTAAGATAATAGTTAACTCTCATAAAATCATATTACATCATATAATGTAATATGATTTTTTTTCTCAAAAAAATTAAAATAAAATCATATTACATCATATGAACCAAAAATACATAAAAGTCAAAATACGAAAATGTAAATACTATTATATATTCGTTTAGGTAAAGTCAAAATATGAAAACGTAAATACTGTTACATATTTGTTTAGGTTTTGGGGGTGTTGCCCTCAAGCCTCTACCAGGGCGTCGTCTCTAAGATCTTAGCTTATTAACCGGATGAGTCCTCCAACTAAATAATTATGAAATATCCTAATTCAATACATATGTAATTTATAATATCAAAATCTATAAAATTAAATTAATCGAATTTGAGAACCATAAATTAAAAAATACATCATAAATGTAAATCTCATATAAAAAATGGGAAGAGATGAGAGATGATAATTATAAATATTGTTTTGAAAATTAACTTTTGTTGAAGATATTGGAAGAGGAGACACTTTTGGAATAGAATTTAGTTTTAAAGAGGAAGAGAAAAAGGCCACCTTTTATTCTTTTACAACATGACTACATGAGTGGCAAGAATCCATGGGTTCTTTGCCCCCACAACTATGTGGAACAATTCCATTCGATAACAATTTCTTCACGCCCATTTTTTTAATATAGCTAAATGTATATTTTTGTAAAAAAGAAAGAAACTTTAAACTTCTAATACTTTTTATTTCAATCTTTGTCAACTTTCTTTTTAATTTAAACAATTATGATAACTATTATTTCTTTATTTATTTTGTATTTTCATGATCGAATCAATTTACATACAATTTGATTAATAATTTCGTGAAACAAATTCATAAGAGATTTTGTTGTAAAACATATTATAAGAAATTTATACTTAAACTGGTGATGGCTATGAATCGAACTCACATTTTTCAGTTCTTCAAAAAAAAAAAAAAATTACTGCACTAACTTAGGTTATGATTGTTTACCTAATAAAGTTTATTAACAAAACAGTGACATGACATTAGAAAACATTTAGTTTGCTGTCTTCTTTTAGTTTTCATCTGGTTTGAGAATAAAAATATCTATATTAAATAGTGTAGACTTCTATCTCAAAATCAACTTGTGATAAAAGAAACAGTCCACTTATCTTGTCAATATTGGGATGACTCTTCATTTTTCAATGGGACAAAAGTGAGATTTTAACATGATAATCCTCATCTTTAATTGTTGATTTAATAAAGAAAAATGTAAAAAAGAGATCTACATCAAGAACAAAATTATACATTTAGCATATTTTCGGTTTCTTTGTTGGTTGATATAATTAAAATTACCTCAATCCATGAACTTAGGCTTTTGGATTGATTGGTGGTTTAACACAACTCAACATAGTATCAAAGTAGGAGGTCAATGATATCTTATTTTATTTTTATTTTCGGAGGGATTGTTGTAAATACTACCTTACATCCATCTAAAGGCAATTCATGAAACTTAAACCATAAAAATTTTGAAAGAAAGAAATCACAGTATATGAGATTCTTGGTCATCTATTTAATTTGTTTTGTAATAAAAAGAAAAGAGATGCACATTTGGGATTTGAATTGTTGATCAAAGATTTTATCCATGAAAAGCAAAAGGCATATGATCAAGATGTTGACTCTTAAAATATTCACTCCAAATGCTTCTTTTTTCCTTTTTGGCAAGAATCAGAATATTGTCCCCATTTCACATCAATTTCTTCTTTTGTTTTTGTTTTTGTTTTGTTTTTTGTTTTTAATTTCACTTTACTTTGGCACGAAGAAAACTTTTTGGACTCGTATGCACACAAGCAAAAACGTTTAAAGATGGTTTGGATGTGTTTTAGTAAAACTCGAAACGAATAGGTTTTTTTTAGTTCAATGATGATCGATGGTAGAAGAATTCGAATTTATGGTCTTTTGATTCATGAATACATTAGTGTTGTTGAACTATTACTTTGTTAGCCAAAAAATAAGTTTTGCATAATAATTTGAATGGTAGAAACGTAAATGATGCATAAACTTGAGTTTGTGGTATCTTATATGGGTTCTTAAGTTTGTGATGCATATGTATGTCATATCGAATTTGAAATTTTTTATGATGCAAGAATTTATGTATCACATAGGATTAACAAATTATTATATACGAGATAAAAAATAAACAAATTTAACTTCTTAATTTTAGATTATATTAGTCTAATGTTGTAAGGACCCGGCCCAAACAGCGGCCTAAACCTAGGTCCTTACCGAACAACCTTCCTAAACCGAAATGAAATTCAGACCTTCACTTAAACTTTCCTAAGAAAACATCTTTATTTATTTCTTTGGAAATGC
>JBBMEF010000001.1:4567261-4580191 GCA_037832685.1 Sicyos baderoa | reverse complement strand
TCAAGAGCCTTAGCTCTGATACCACTTGTTAGGGACAACGAACAACCACAAATCTCCACATTGATATGATATTGTCCGCTTAGGAGTATCTATACATGATTATCAAGTTGTAATGTTGAAGAGAAAAATTAGATGATAAATAAGAAAATAACATATATATATATTACAAACACTTGTCATATCATTTTTTTTTCTTCCTTTTTTACATTTTATTTTAATAAAAATAATTACAAATTAAACTACAACTAAAGTCCTTCGAGAATCAACAATGATTTCTTCCTTCATTCTTTTGATGAATTCATCGAACTTTTTGTTCAACTCTTCATCACTCAACACTCCACCATTCCCTTCTTCATCGGTTGTAGATTCACCATCTTCCACTCTTTCAATTGTGAAAATGCTATTCCCAAATCCATGGTTTGCCTCTTCAACATCACGACTTTCCGGAACCCTAATGATTCTTTCTTCGGTCGTTGCGCGTGAGATCGATGTGGAATTAACTGCGGTCTCTGTTGTTTCTCTCTCGATCAAGGGTTTCTCAACCTCCGACAAGATTGAATCTGACGAAGACTCGAATTCATATACTTTGAAAGACTCGTAATTCCTTCGTGAAGTGGATAGACATTTGAAGAGACCAGAGTAGTTTGCGAGGAAAACGAGGAGACCGTTGCAAAGGAGGAACATGGAATTCTTGTCGATTGGTTGGTTGAAGAGATGAAAACGCAATGTGGGAGAATTTAAATTGAGAGAATGGAAGAGGTGGAGAGGGAGCCAAGATGGTAGGGCAAAGAAGAAGGAAAACAAAGAGATTGAAAACAACAATTTGGTTACCTTTTTAAGTGTTTGGTAGTTATTTTGTTCAGCCATGGCCTTTTGCTCTTGGACTCCAATTTCATCCATTTTGAAGACAAAAAAAAGCTGTTTTTCTTTGGAGGAAAGAAGAAGTTGGAGTTTTTTTTTTTGTGAGAAAGTGGATATTATGAGAGAAAGGCAATATGCTTGCTTTGCTTTATATAGAAAACTTTGAACTTGCCTACCATCTTGATATTACCAAAATACCCTTTTGATTTTGATAGCAATTAGTGAGAGTTAAACCTTAATTAGTAAATAGTGCTCACTTTAGGGTTTTGTGATGATTGAGAATTGCCTTTTAAGAAGGGAAATTTGAATGTTGTAAAACTTCTCCTAACCCATAAAATAACTAAATAAACAAGTGACCATAAATTAAATTACAACCACAAAAGACAGGTAGAATAATTTGTAATTGAAATAGATTAATTAGATTCATAAATTTCGAGTTCTTGTGATGTATAGAGGAATCATCTTGACACAAAAAAATATAGTTTATCGAAAGTTATTCCACTCACCATTAAGATACACATGTTCGATATTAAATGATAACGAGAAACTCAATCGAAAGCTATATTTTCTTATCATTTGTTGATATTTTAAAAGATTTGAGCTAGCTAGTTTGTCTTGAGTCACCTTCAAATTAAATTGAATGATTTGAGAAGGAGAGAGATGTGTGTGGACAAATGTGGGTTATTGGTTATAGTTGGTTGAAAACTAATTTAAGTGAGAAGAAAATTGTGGTTGGCTTTGTTGCCAACAAAAAAGAGGAAGAAAGAAAAAAAAAACTTTAGGTCTAAGCATTTCCCCATGATGAGTAGTTCCTAACCCCAAATGCTCAAACTTCTCATAATATTAACTTTGGAAAGCTTATCTTAATAACAACTACCACTTTTTTTTCTTTTTTTTAACAACTACCACTTCTCCTAAATAAAAAATGATTTTTTTTTTTTTATGAATAACAAAAAAATAAAAAAGGTCTAAATTAAAAAAAAAAAAAAAAAAAAAAAGTAAAAAAATAAATAAAAATGGCTTCTATAAATTGATAGACACAAAATTGATAAACTCTAAAATAATAAAATTAAAAACAATTTAATCAAGTGAAACTTAAAATAAAAAAAAGTTAAATATTTTATATTTTGCTATATTTGAAAAATTGTATGAAATATTTTTAAAAAGTTACTATAATTAAAATATAAATTCTAAAATTTACCATTTACCACCATTTAAAAAAAAAAAAAAACCTTTTATACCATTTATTACTCCCCATTTTAATAAAATCATTAATGCATAAAATAAAATCATTGTGCAGGGGATTGTTCTTGTTGAAAAGTGGCATTTTTTCACTGAAATTTTTGTAAATTTGGATCTCTTTACCTAACAAACAACAAACAGCAAAAACTTTTTGGAAAGGGAATGATATATATAAGAATTAGAAAACAAGTTTCAAATGTCCCACCAAAACTTCTTATTGAACAAAGATCAATATTTTTTTTTTCTTTTTGCAATATTTTGATTCTTATACTTTGCCTTTCATAAATTTTGATCAGAAAAAGTTATGAATCTCCCACCAAAATTTCTTATACGAAAAGATA
Source organism: Sicyos baderoa (assembly GCA_037832685.1). Classification (NCBI taxonomy): domain Eukaryota; kingdom Viridiplantae; phylum Streptophyta; class Magnoliopsida; order Cucurbitales; family Cucurbitaceae; genus Sicyos; species Sicyos baderoa. The sequence continues at coordinate 4,577,747 of JBBMEF010000001.1, read as the reverse complement.
ATTTTTTTTTGGCAATATTTTTATTCTTATGGTTTGTATTTTAAAAAAGGAATGTCATATATTTTAGTATTAGTTTAATATAGTTTTGTTTCAATTTTGGGCATGTTTGGGGTGGGGGGAAAATGTGGGGATGGGATGGGTTGAGTTCCGTCCCATGTTTGCCCCCATGAACTTCCATAAATCTACTCAACTCTTACCCAACTCCACGTGTGGGCCCCACCTTTAAAATATTAAAATATTAAAAACTATTTAATATCTATTTTTTTATTTAAATAAAAACTTCAACAATTCTCTTTCTATCTCATCAAACATAACTTTATTATTAAAAAATTATTAAATATCCATTTTTTTATTTAAATAAAAACTTCAACTATTATTTTTCCATCACATCAAATATAATTTTATCTTTTCTTTTATTCCCCCAAACACAAACTTGTTTCACTTATCTTCTCTTTCCATCCCAACTCAACCCAACCCAATCCAACTCATACATTTAAAGTCAAACATGCCGTTTGTCTCTAAATGTTTTTAATTGTACACAAAAATTAAATTATTATTAAAAATCGAACATAAAAAGATCCATTTTAAAATTTAAGAATAAAATTGAAACAATACCCCCAACTAATTTCATGACTAATTAAGCGTAAAGTTGACTGATTCAATAACCATACTAAAAAAAAAAACAATAATAAAAAAAAATAAATCAATAACCCACTAAACAAATCGGATGTCCGTAAATATGACTTAATTGAAATATAATTTAATCTCTTCTTTTCTTTTCACCTTTTTTTTATTTTTTTATTTTTTATTTTTTATTTTTTTTATTTTTTTTTCTCTTGTTCTTGTTCTTATTTTTTGGTTGTCTCTGCAATTTGTCTGAGTTCTTCCAGTGTCTTGGAGTAAAAGTTTTGGCAAAGTGGAATAGAATCTGAATTGGGTAGTATTTTCTCTGCCATTTTTACTCTTCTTTCCACCTTGCTTCTTCTTAGTAACTCAGTTTTTGTTTTGGTGCTGATTTTGAATTACCCTTTTGTGGGTTTGAGATTCTTTGCATTTTTTGCTCAATAGTTGAACTGGGTTGTTCTCTTCTGTATTAGATTAAATTAGAAACGTTGTTGAAATTGAACCATCGTGGAATGACCTAGTAATCAAGAGCGATGAGTTCAATACATGTAGCCATCTACCTAGTAAATAATTCCCTACGAATTTTTTTGACATTCAAATGTCGTAGTGTTAGTAGAGAATAGTGGAAATGCGCGTAAGCTGGCCTGAAAACTAACGGATATAAAAAAAATGCATTATGAAATAGTGGACGTTAAGAAATGTGTTGCCATTCTATTGTTTGTTTTGTCTTCTGTTCTAACTTCACATTTTGTGCCATGGGAATTGAATGATTTGAAACCTGCTTTGAATTTCTTTGCAGATGCTTATTTCTTGTTGGAAAGAAGTTGAAAAAACGTTACCATTTTAAGTTGATCAAGACTCTATATTATTAATCTTGGATAGTTACACATTCAGTGCTTTATATGATTTTTTACTTTTAACAAGTTACAAAACATAGATGTATTGAAAAGAGACTAATGCTCAAAAGGAAAAAAACTTGTTTTTAACTTTTTCCAATGTGGTATACTCATATTTAGGATTTAGGAGGATGGCTTCAATGAAAGCAGAGTTGCAAAAGGCTTGGCAGTTTCTAAGGTCAATAGAGTCTTGGAGAATGGCAGTGCTGTGGAATCTGTCTATCCTCTACTCTTACTTGCTGCTATTTTCTCGAAGTTTTCTCGCTTTCTCTACTAACCACGGATCTGAATCCTACTACTCCTATGAAACTGCTTCTCCTCGCACGTCTGAAACTGTCGCGCCCCTTTGCATTATCACCGGTGTAAAGTTGCTTGACTTTGATTGAAATTCAATTTGAATATCTCTCTTTCTTTGTGCACATGCTTTTTAATTCATTTAACATATTTGTTTTGAAAGATGTAGGCTACTTCTGGATTGGGTGCAGCTGCTGCTCTTGCTCTTTCCAAACGTGGTTTTTATGTAATTCTTGGTTGGTTCCTCGTAATCTGGCATTGTGTCTTCATTTCCACAACATCAGCTTATAATGCTTCCCGTTCTCGTTGTCTACCTTCAAACTATTACCGACTTGAATCTTGGTTTTTGTATGAATTTTAAATGTGGTGATTGTGAGTGTGATAAGTTTGGGCCTTAGAGGAATTAGGGATAATATGGGGGGCAAGTGGGCAATTAGCTAGGTAGTTAGTTGGGTTATTTGGTTATAAATAGGGATAGGTAGTGATTTGGTATCCAAAAATATTAAGCGGTTACACTCTAGGTTCAAGAGAGGATTCTCTAGAGAGGAAGGTTCCAAGTCCTATCAAATACTTGGCTAGCTTTTAATTCCTTTTATCTTTTATGTTTTCATATTTCAATACGAAGTTTGGGTTCTAGATCTTGGATCAGTACAACATATGGTTAATTTATCTACTAGTCCAGAAAAAAATGCCTTGAGCAATTAGCTAGAGTTAAATTATGTTTCTTATACCATTTTTCATTGCCAAATTTCATCCTTTCTTTAGTTTGTCTGAGACTTGTCAATGAGCCTTTTCAGTTTTACAATATTTGTCTTCAACTTGCCATTAGTTGACACCTGACAGTCAATGAGCCTTTTGGAAATTTTTCTGCTCTCTCTTTCACACACACATTGTTGGTGAAACCACTGCATGTCATCAGTCATGTATTTTTTGGACATCAAATCTATGGGGTTGGGAACTGGCTTAGGCTAATGACAAGTAATCCAACATATTTTTTTTAACAAGGTAATTGTGTTCTTGGAAGTCAACCTCATTATATTGTAGAAGAAATGTTAAGCCAGTTTCTAAGTCAATTTTAGATGCAGTAGGATCCAAAATTACAGGATTATAACTGATGCTTGTGTTGTTAAATTTGATCTTCTACACGCAGCTGGACGGTCACGGCATTTGTTGCTGAAGGTTTGCCTCATGAACTGTCTTTTTTCTTGGTGTTATCACTTTGCATTTCATGTTTTTTTCTCCTCATTTTGGCCTCTGATTATATTATCTCAGACAATGTCAGAGATAAAATTGCAGAATGAAAATGCCCTTCTTCAACCTTTTCAAGTCGATCTTTTATCGGTTCGGTCAATCTTGAATTTCAAAGATTCCCTTCAGCTTTGGTTCCAAGACTCTAAATTGCATCCTTCAGTCCAACTTTTGATTAATAATGCTGGGATATTGGCAACATCATCTAGATTCACATCTGAAGGCTATGACCAGTTAAATCTCTATTCCCTGCTTTTGTTTAAGTGTTTGTCTTGTGATTGGAATGCCACTGTACTTCTGAACTTCAATATAAACATTGCTCAAAATTAATTGGAAGGTGGGGGTGAGGATTGACTCCATTGGTTTATTTTGGTTGATATAATTAAATTTACTCAATCTATAAGCATAAGCTTTTTGGTTGATTGGTGGTTTAACATGATTCAACATGATATCAGAGCAGGAGGTCTTAAGTTTAAGTCTCTGCCGAGTTGTTTTCCTCCCCAATTAAAATTAAATTCCACTTATAGGGCATTTCTCAAATTTCCAAGCCCACAAGTGAGGGGGAGTGTTGGTTGATATAATTAAATTTACTCCAACCATTAAGGCTTAAGCTTTTGGGTTGATCGATGGTTTAACATGATTCAAAAGTTTATATATAGTTAATCATTAATGGTAAAACTGTTGCTGAAATCTTGTACTCTCACATGCCTCCATGAACTCTTGTTCACTTTAAGATAGTTAAATTTTACTGTAAAGAATCTGGTTCAGCTCTATTGCTTCTTATGCTGAAATTGGGTTCCTCTCTGAGTTTGTGGAGTTTGTTGATTTTCTTTTTCTATTCGGATTTTCTATTTTATTTTTCTATGACGTTTTACACCTTCTTCAAGATATTTTCAATCTTCTTACCTTTATAACTTCTTATATTCTCAGGATGATGGCTACAAATTATGTTGGTCCATTCTTCTTGACTCAAATGTTATTACCACTCCTGAAGAACAGTCCTTCTCCATCTAGGATTGTGAATGTCTCATCCTTTACGCATAGATGTGGTAAATATTTTCAATTCTTGAATAATAATTGAAATGAAAGCTTCATATGCTTTAGTTCATTTATCATGTTCTTTTGACAATATGTCCCCAAGGGACGGCCTAGTTGGTTGAGACTTTTGGCTTTCAAGACATGCTTCTTTGGAGGTCTTGGGTTCGAGCCTAAAATTTTTCATTGTCTCCCAAATCCAAGTCTGGGGACGGGCGCGGGTGCTCTTGAGTATAGGGGAGTAAAGCTCTGACTTCCCCAGTAAAGAAAAAAAGAAGAAGTTATTTTGACAATAAAATCAGACATGAATTTCAACATCTCTGGTTGAATGGATATCTTGTAAATGGCAGTGCTTATATGGTTTCTTTTAAGTTCTTGATCTGTTCATGAATAATAGACTATATAATTTTTTTCCACTTTGTTTCAAATGTATCATCCAAAACTAGTAGTAATAATATTAATGGCTTTCACTGTGTTCTTCAGTTTTTGATATACAGGTTGACGAGGATACTGTAAGTGGGAAGTGCTTCAGGGGGTTGGATCAGTATCCATATGCCAGTATCTACGAGTATACTAAATGTGAGCAATTGATGTTTTTCGAAGCAATTTATGATACTATTCTTCAGACAGGTCTTGGGACAGGCGCGGGTGCCCCCGGGTATCGAAGCACCGATTCCCGGTCATAAAAAAAAAAACTATTCTTGTCTCTGACTAGCATTATCCATTTTCTGTTACAGTTTGCTTACTGCTGTTCTCCTATGAGCTTCACCGAAAACTTTCAATTGAGAATGAACCTAATAAAGTAACGGTCACGTACGGGAACTTTGTCTTTGTTGCATTCTATTCTCCTTGTTCCATACGAATTAGCTTTCGAGGCGTCCAGCATGACTATACTGATTGATTTTTTTTTTGTTGGTTAAATTTGGATTCTTGATGTTCTGAAGTGTAGCGGATCCTGGAGTAGTTAAAACTAACATCATGAGAGAAGTTCCTTCATATGTTTCTTGGGCAGCATTTACAATATTGAGGCTTTTGAGAATTCTACAACTGCCTAAAGATGGGGTCAGCTCCATTTTGGATGCAGCCCTTGCATCACCTGTGAGTGAATCTTTTGTGTTTGATATTTCTATGATGATCTTCAGTTGAGTAGTAGACTGAACTTTCTTATGTCAGGAAACATCTGGGGTGTACTTTTTTGGTGGAAAGGGTAGAACAGTCAAATCCTCTGCTCGGTCGTACAACACGAAACTTGCCGAGGAGCTTTGGGCGACGTCGTTGAATCTGTTTATGAAGTCCCAGATTGCTACTGAGGGAGGAACTAGTTCTTAATTTTTACCATTGGAGTATGTCAGTTCAAGTAACTTCATTTTTCTAACACATTGTCAAAACTTATGAACTCGTGATATTTCTTGCTCATGATCATAATATTTAGTAATCCCCTCCTTTTTAGTAATTTTTCATATTTAATTTTTGAATATTTGGTTCCATTTTCGTTTCAACCTTGGTCTGTTTCTTTTCCTATTATTTTTATTAATTTCTTGTGTTTTGTTCCATTTCTATAGTACGTTTTGAGCTCTGTTGGAGGAAACTCTTGTTTATTAAATTTTGTTCTTTTATAATTGTACTTGTATATTTCTCTGTGCTTTGCTTTCATGGACGATTGTACTGTCTCAGGTAAAGAGAAAATGCATTTCCATGGACGATTCTACCATCGAGTCGGTAAAGAAAACGGCAACCAACAATAAACAACAGTTACACTCTGTTTTACTTAATTCAATAACATTTAAAGTGAGAGATTATAAACCAGTAACCAAGAGATTATAAACCAGTAACCAAGAGATTACTAAGTCATACAAATGCTTAATCTTCGAAGGGGCCTGTGACTATTCGAGTCACAAAGCCCCATTCCGAAAGATTCAAGAAATGGGGTTGTATCCGACATTGGCAATAGCCCTTCAATTTTATTGCATCACATTAGTTCTCCATGGAAAGTGCATAATTTAGTGAGTTTTAGGACATGTTTGGGAGTGATTTTGGAATGCTCTTTTCATGATTCTACGATTCATGTTAGCAAATCATCAATGTTGAATATCAGTAATGAGTCAATGTCGTTGGAAAGATTTAAAACATTCAAGGATTAGCTTCATAAATATTCTGCTCCGTATGCAACTACTTCAATTATACCATCAAAGTTCCAATACAAAACTTATTATAGTTATAAACTCCTTGCATATTAAGTTTCCAAAAATGTAGAGAAGGTAATATCCGTCATAAAAGAACAGTTACGACTTTTGCGACAAACAACCTATCAGATCTTTATCATGAAACTATGCTAACTTTCTTAAGTATCTTATAAATTACTTTGATCTCTGTGGACATTACTTCTCGAACTGAGCCTCGTGACAATGTGGGTCAAGCCAGTCCCTAGAAGAACCTTTTGCCACGTTGGTGCTTGATTTTCCACCACCTACAAGCTCTCTCAAATTCTCCAACTTATTCTCCCTTCCTGCCATGGTCTTCCGGTCCGCTTCCTTCAATTTCTGCTTTAACCGTTGCTTACGATTCGCGGGGTTCAAATCTTGGTGTTTCGACTGTGATGGTGGTGCGCCATGTGGGCCAAGATAGATTGTCGTCTCTTCTGTTGCCTGAACAAGAAGAACATTAAATGATATTAAATATCCTAGCAGGTGGTCATACAATACAACTGAAGTTGATAACTTATCTTCTAGTTCCTTGGCCAATCTCCAAAGTGGGATTTTGATGACATTTATGTTGGGAGAGTAATTGAGCTACAGTTTTCGTTTGATATTAAGAGAAGTGTTACTAATAACTATAATGCATTGACCTAGTGATTACAAAGGATCCAAGAGGTTTCACCTACTTAAATAATATTTCTACATATTTTTTTGATATCCAAATGTTGTTGAATCAAACAATATGTCTCGTGAAAATAATTACAGTACGCATAAGTTGGCTGAACACTGACATATGTATATAAAATAAAAATTAAAAAAAAAAAAAAAAAAACGGAGGCTAATAACTACCTTTGGAGGAGGTTCCTGGATTTCTACATTTGGAGAGCCAACATTAATTTGGTCCGTGTCTTCAATTTCCAAGCTGGGAATCACAAATCCATCGGTGTCTGTTGCAAAAAGTTACCACACACTACAGTGAGTGCCATGCTTTTCAAGAAGACTATTAATACAACTAAAGCTTTAGTGTGTAATGTGTTCGTATATTCTTAAGGGAACACTTGGATGCTTTTGAAAGGAGTATTCATATAATGATATTTTGAATTTTCTTCTCCATAACAAACAAGAAAAAGATATAATCTTAACAAACAAAAATAAAAGAGACAAAAATATATGTATGTACAAAGTTGGAGCGCTCATTTTAAGAAATGGGTGGAAATTCTTTTGAGGGAAATCATTCTTGAAAAAAGAAAAAAGCTAGCTTAGAGTTGAGGCAGAAAAAGGAATTATGGTACTGTTCATAAAGCATTCATAGAAATCAAGAAATTATCATTCAGAATCTCAGTAATGGGACAAGAAAACATCTAACCTAGATCGTTCAAATAAATGTAAAAACAAAATCAATATAGATTCTCCTTATTTATGCAAAAGGTAAGGTTCTATAATCATTGCATTTTGAAGATTTAGTCTGGAATTTCATCCTACCTGAAATAGCTATAGACATTGTTGAAGACCAATGCCAACATATGGACACTATAAGGAACTAAAGCATAAAACAACGAACACAAAGAGCAAATACCCTGGGTACAGATCCTAATTATTTTAGAATCAAGTTGATCGCGGGCAATGGATCATAGTCATTCACATATTGAGGATTTTTGGATTGAAAACACACATTTGCAGGTTTTCCTCTTCATCCATCTGAAAAACTCTATCGTTCCAGGACTTGGGAGTTTTTTAACCAGCTCATAGAACCTAGTTATGAAGATGGCGATATCCTTGACAGGGCATCCCTAACACATATTTTATATAGTTTTCAGCCACTTAATAGCACGATTGGCTGACACGGCTGCTAACTCCACTGGCAGTTTATGCTCGCTCTCTCTTCGTTGATCTAGTGAATAAAGAAGGTCAACTTCCTATGAAAGCTCGGTCACCAAAATAAAAATCCCTGCCTAGATTGTTCTCTTTGCAAAAAAGAGTCAAGAGCAACAAGGGAATCTCTACATAGATTGTTCTCTTTGGCAATAAGTTTTTTAGAATAATAATTTCTCTACTTTCTATTGGTTTGTGGCCTTCTCTATGGACACAAACATTCTCCTGTCATAGTGGTACACCCTTTCAAAAGAGAAAAAGAAAGTTCTTAGGCTTCAATTCAAGTCACTAGGGTATTTCTCTTTTAGAATTTTTTGGCTTGAAAGAAACACCAAGGAGAAGTTCTTTGATCAATATTTAGATTCTCTATCTTTAGCAGCTCTTTCTTTGTATGCTTTTGGTCAATGAGAAAAGCTTTTCATAATCTCCTTCATGTTGGAACTTGGAACTTGACTCCCTTCCCTTCTTTTGTAAGTTGTAAGTTCATATCATCATTAAAATTATTTCCCATCTAAAAAAATGGTGGAATTTAGAGTCTGATAATATAATATACACCATTCCCATTTACTCATGGGAGGACCATTTCCCTCATGTAACTCAATATCTAAGGCCCCGTTTGATAACCATTTGGTTTTTTGTTTTAGATTTTTAAATTCAAGTCTATTCTCACTCAAATTTCCTAAAATGTGTTCCACCATTCCTACAATATATCCATCTTTCCTTAAGAAGGTAGGTGAATACTAACTAACTTTTAAAAACAAAAACAAACTTTGGTTTGGTTTCTACAAATATAGGTAAGATGTAGATATCTAAGTAACAAAAAACATATAATAAGGTAGTTGTTGTAGGCTTAAATTTCAAAAACCAAAAATAAAAAACCAAATGGTTATCAAACGGGGCTTAAGTGAGTCACATTTAGGCTTTTAACTTCATCAAATTGAACCAGATAAAGAACAAATTTAAGTTGTGTTCATGGAATATGTAACCGAGCTAAACTAATTTTGTGCTAAGTTTGGTCAGTCTAACTTTCTGCCGCGCTTGAATTCTTCAGCAGTTGGGTTTCAAAGACAAAGAGGATAATAATTTAGCAAAACTTTCAAGGCTAAAATCAGCTCAATTCCCTATGTACTGAAATTTGTAGATTTCTATCCACAAATCTCAGATTTCAATACTCAATAAGGCAAGTAAAAGTAGAAAGTTGGAAACCATAAACAAAGCCTCAAAAACAGGGAAAACAAAACAATCAACAACAAATTTGCAGCAGAAGGAGATTAAATCGAATATTAGGGTTCATAAACACGTTCCCAAAATCCGATTACAGATTCGAAAACCTGAAATCCAGAGAAACCGAATTCGCAATGGCGAAAATTGAAGCGGGAAAAGAGATTGAAGATTGAAAGAAGAAAGTGATTACCCCACTCGTCTTCTTGAAGTGGAGGAGGCGTATGCAGTGTGGAGGGGTCCATTGAAGACCGACGATCATCGATTTCAGCGGCCGCAGGGCGCTAAAGCCCACAAAGGAGAAAAACTTCTATTTTAAACAACAAAATCAAATCAACAAAAGATTATTTTTTTTCTTTTTTCTTTTTAAACTAAAAATGAATAACTTTTGAGGTGTATAAAAAAACGAGAGAAATTTAGGTGATGTCTAGTATGTGAGAAATGATAAATAAGGTGACCCATGGGGTTGGGACCATGGGTCTCATGCAAGTCGGGCGTAGCCTGGGTATCCGTCTCTCTCGACTCAGTAAACCCCCAATCAACTCGTTGCTCGCACTTGGACAACTTTCATGCCTTCTCAAATAGGGGGAGTGAGAATCACGCTTTCACTTGTAATTCACTAGCACATGGAGAGGAATTAGGAGGAGTGGTTGTGGGAGGTCTCCCTATAACAAAAAATGGAATGAGAGATAGAATAGGTAAGCTTTTGGAACCCTAATTTCCTACATTCCTTTTCAGTCTAGATCTGAGTTTACGTGACTCATACCACACTTGTTTCTAGATCACTCTTTATTTTTTTGGCGATTCATTTCGAAAGAACTCAAAATCACCTTTGATCTTGAAGACTAGAATTTGACATCAATAATGTCAACACATGATCTCAAAGAAAATGAGTATGTTAGTAAAAAAACATGGACAAAATAGAAAACTTGTGTAATCAACCGAATTCTCTTTGACCCTGTGTGAGAATCAATGATTTTTTGCAACCTGGGGTCAGAAATTCTAATAAATAGCAAAAATGGGTCAAACTTGCAAAGAAATTGCAAAATAGGGTCGTAGCGGGGGGGGGGGGGGAGAGGAAAAAAAAACTCTTTTTTTTTT
>JBBMEF010000001.1:4510817-4559145 GCA_037832685.1 Sicyos baderoa | reverse complement strand
ATATACTCAATTATTTTCAAACTTTTGCTATCTATGCAATTATTTATCCCATTTTTGACATCTATGCAAAATCCCCTAAAAATATTTGATAGTTTTTTTTTTTTTTAAAGAATTATGAAAATGTGGGACCCGATAATTTGGGGAAACTCTGCTGATTCTATGCTTGTGATTCGGTTTAGGTTTTTTTATTATTTATTATTTATTTTTTCCTTTTCCTTCAAAATTATTATGAGAACAATTTGGGTGCACCCTGGATAGCACCCCTACCGTGATACCACCCATGTGGCACATTTGGTGCCACACATCTCATCTCTTTTTTTTACTTTATATTTATTATAAAAGAAAATTAAAAGAAAAAAGAAGATGTGTGACTTTAAATGAAAGGTATTATGGTGAAGATGTTACCCGAGATGCATCCAAATTTCTCTGAATTATTATATACTTTCCGTGTGAGTTAATGTTTTCGTGGAACTGATGCTTGTGCCACGTGATTTGATTTGTTCCGAATTTCCACTTTAACAGCTTTATTCTAGAGTTTGTTTTTGGTCAGAAAATTTATTATTTATATCTTTTAATTAATTTATTGGCTTTGAAAAGTTATTTAAAGTTAATTACTTACACTACTATTGCCTAAAAAGGTTTGTTTATTGTAATGGAATTATCATCTTCGGTAAACCAAATTTCCCTTTTTAATTTTACGACTCAAAAGCTGTCTTAAGAAATAATCCTCTAATTATGCCTCTCCATGTTCATATTCTAATTATCGATCAAATTTGTGTAATATGTAGTTTTTTTTTTTTTTTTTGAAAAAATGTAATATGTAGTTAAAAACTTGAATCTATAATATAGACTATTCTTTGAATCTATAATTTATTATTTTTTTGAAATTGTTTGTATTTATAATTGTTTTCTAAATTTGATTATTAGGTAAAATTTTTATTGGATGGTTATTGTCTTACATTGAAAATGTGAGGATTATTTAATATCTTTGTAAGAGATATGAATTTATAAATTTTATAGTGGAGTCTCATATAGGGTTGGAATCTTATGTAAGGTCGAATTGAAATAAAATACTCTTAATCTTATGTATGCTTGGATGGAGTCCACACGTACTTCAAAATTCAAAGTATTTCATGTTCACCTTGAAACTATTGCAATAAGGCGAATATCTTCGGTATTTTCTTATAAATTATCAATTAACTATTTAACTATAATTGATTTACATTTATAATTTCAACGAATTAGACCATAACCGTACCTACCTAAAACATTTAGAGAATTTACCACCAGCAACCTATTCTATCTCTTGTATTATATTTATAACATAATTTCTAAAATAATTCATTTATAGCAAAAAAAAAATTTATCACGGGTTGAATTCTACTAGTGATAGAAACTCAATTTAAAGTTCTATCACTCATATAAAATTCAAGTAGTGATAGAATGAGTCTATCATTGATTGAATCCTGTCACTAATAGAATTCAACAAATGATAGAAGTCAATTTAGATTTTATGCTACAAATGAATTAGTTTTAATTTTGTGGTATAGACGGAAATATTTTACTTTTTTTTTGATATACATGCAAAAACCCCCCAAACATTTAAACTATAATTTTCATCAATAAATTGTAAAAAAAAAAAAAAAAAAAAATAATGAAATTAGTCCAACACGGTCAAGTTAGAAAATGATTATTAAACGAACTAAAAAAAAAAGCGAAAAAGAGAAAATAAAACGTGGGTAGGAGTCAGAGAAAACATGGAAGGAAAAGAAAAAGATAGAAAAAGCAATTAATTAGAAGGAAAATAAATTAGAGTGGCATTATTGTAATAATCTCCATCTTTCAGTCCAAATTGCTCTATTAAACCCTCACTCCCTCTGTTTAACGCCATTCCTTCTCATCTCACGCTATTTGCACCAACTCACAGAAATCCAGTTCCAAATTCACAATGCAGCCGCTCCGCCGCGGCGCCGCCGCCGGAACATTGCTCTCCGCCGTGCTCCTCCTTGCAATCTCCGCCGCTATGGCTCACAACATCACGGAGCTGCTCGCGAAGTACCCGGAGTTCTCCACCTTCAACCACTACCTAACCACCACTCACCTCGCGGCGGAGATCAACCGGAGAACCACCATTACCATCTGCGCCGTCGACAACGCCGCCATGTCCGATCTCCTGGCCAACGACCTCTCCATCAACTCCATCAAGAATACTCTCTCGCTCCATGTCCTCCTCGATTACTTCGGCGCGAAGAAGCTTCACGAGATCACCAACGGCACCGCTCTCGCCGCCACAATGTTCCAGGCCACCGGCTCCGCTCCCGGATCTTCCGGTTTCGTCAACATAACCGATTTGAAAGGAGGTAAGGTAGGGTTCGCTGTTCAGGATAGCGACGGAATCGATGCGATTTTCGTGAAATCTGTTGAGGAGGTTCCGTACAATATCTCTGTGATTCAAATCAGTAAGATCCTGCCGTCGGAAATGGCGGAGGCTCCCACTCCGTCGCCGAGCGAGATGAATCTGACCGGATTAATGTCCGCTCACGGTTGCAAGGCCTTCGCCGATGCGCTTCAGATCTCCGACGCGGTGAAAACGTTTGAGGATAACGCGATCGGTGGATTGACGGTGTTCTGTCCGGTCGACGACGCTTTCAAGGCGTTTCTGCCGAAGTTCAAGAACTTGACAGCCGCCGGTAAGGTCTCGTTGCTTGAATACCACGGTTTGCCTGTTTACATGTCTATGACTCTGCTTAAGTCCAACAATGGCTTAATGAACACCTTGGCCACCGACGGCGCTAGCAAGTTCGATTTCGTCGTGCAAAACGACGGCGAAGTGGTTACGATTGAGACGAAGGTTGTAACCGCCAAGGTCACCGGCACTGTTTTCGACGAGCAACCGGTGGCGATTTACACGATCGACATAGTTCTGAAGCCGATAGAGCTCTTTAAGGAGGATGCTCCGACTCCGGCGCCGTCGCCAGCGCCGAAGAAGGAGAAACCTGCCGACGCGCCGAAGAATCATTCTCGTCGGCACAAGGACCCCGAGACTCCTGCAGCAGAGTCACCGGCAGATTCGCCGTCCGACGACGATGCGGCGGATCAGGCGGCGGACGGGAACGAGGCGGCGGAGATCGATAGATGGAGATTTGTTTTGGCCGGAGTTTCAGGATTCGCAGTGCTTCTTCTACTGTAAGGTCGTTTTCTTCACACCGGCGGTTATACTTTTTTTTTTCTTTTTAAATTAATTTTACTTTTATTTTTGAGTATTTGAATAATTATTGTTTTTTTTTTTTTTTTTTTTGCCTTAAAATAGTTGATATGGGTTGTAGTAGTACATTTTCTGTGGAGAGCAATTTGGGTGCATCCCGGGTAGCACCCCACCGTGATATCTTTCATTTAGAGCCACACATCTTCTTTTTTCATTTAGAGCCACACAAATTGCTCTCTTTTCTGTGCTAGGATTTGTGGGTTCTGTGAGTTTTCTTTTTTTAATTTTTTAATTTTAGTATGGAAAGGAAGAGAAATTTCAACGGCTGTGATTTGTTTGAAGAGTGGAAGTGTGAACATTAATTAATGTTGTAAATCACTTGATTAATTATTGTAATTCAGAAACAATGTGATTTGCTAATGATAACGGTCTTTTTTGTGTTGTTCATTTATTTAGTTTTTCTTTTCTTAACCAGTGATTATATTACTGGAGCTCGAAAGTCCGAAATTCGAATCTAGTAAAATTAAACAAAAACAAGAGATTTATTATCAAAAAAGGAATATAAAAGACAATTTATGTAAAAAAAAAAGTAACTTATTGCCAAAATTTAGGTCCCATCCAAAAGGTATTAAATATTTACAAAATTAAAACTAAAATTTGAAACTTAACCAATGTTGTTTAATTAATTACTTTTAATTTGGTATGAATGCTTAGCTTGATGACCACTAATTTCATATTTAGAGCTAAAAGGATCGTTTGCACAATAAATTCCCTTTGCGAAAAAGACAACAAAGATTTATAAATAGATGAATACTATTAATTGTTATATATTTGAAAAAGAGGGGTATTAATGGCGCCTTGGTTGAGTAGATAATATTAACTCAATAGTATAAGATTAAGTGCTTATACATTTAAATCATCCCTTGTTCCTATTCAAAATTTAGGGAAAAAAAAAAAAAAATCTATCTACACCGCAATTTTCAAACTTATTTTTGAGAAACAAAAACTATTGAAATATAGATTTTTTTTTAATACAAGTTGGGAGAGGGTGTTGAACCGACACATTCGGTATGAACAACCACATAAAGTATAAAAGAAAAAAAAGTTAAAATTTAAGACAAGTCTAAAATATGAAGAATAGATAATTAATAGTAAAATAGATAAAGTTAATATTGAAGCCATATGGAATTTATGTGGCCTCATAGTCAATTATTCATATATGTAGACCTGAATTATTTGTTCCATAAAAAAGAAAAAGAAAACGAAAAAGAAACTAATATAGATTAAGGAGCATAAATATGTTTACATAATAAAATAATAAAGGACTTTTTGAACAAAGAACCTTTGTTGTGGTCAAAGACCATACTTTCAAGTATTACATTTTGTGACCTACAAGTTTCTCGAATAGGATCTTTCTTTTGATTTATTAAATTAAATCAAACAAAACAAAATTAAATGAAATATTTTTAAAAGGGTACATTTCATTTTTTGAAGCAAACCTTCTTTTTTTTTTTTTTTTTTTTTTTTTTTTTTTTTTGACGATTTTTTTGAAGTAAACTTAGCAGGATGATAATAACATGGGTTCAATAGTTTGTTTGACATAATTTCCAAATTTATTCATTTGAGTGATAAAAATCGTTCGGCTCATAGAAGTCTAAAATTTATCAATTAAATTATAAAAGTCTATCGATTGAATTCATAAAAGTCTAATGATGATAGAATATGAATTTTGAACCAGATGTACTCAATTATCTAAAAAATGAGCAAAAAAGCAACAAATTTCCAAAAATAAATGTTATTGGGATCTGATGTAGTGAAATACTTGGCTTTAATGTATGCATTATCTAAGATACAATTAATTTTTGTAGAGTACTTTCCTTTAATGTATAGGCTAATATAAGATAACAATTAATTTTTCTTAAGAAGATTAATTAGCTATCTATTCTGACCCACAAGAGTCTAATTTCTAATGATATTATATAAACAATAACAATAACCAAATTACATATTAGAATCACTCAATTAGCTATCTATTCCATTTTCAATACTGAAAAAGATCGATGGATGGAGTGAAAGACACGAGAAAAATCTAAATACTAAACCTCATTCGTAACTATTTCAATTTTATTATTTTTTAAATTTTTTATAGTTTTTATTCTTCATATTTTCATGCAAGAATCAGAACTTGATTTTAAAAATGATATATATATATATATATATTATTTTTTATAATTCTTTTAATATTTTTAAAATATTTGTAAAGATTGAAAAAATAAAAGGGGATTCTTCGTAGGCTAAAAAATTGGATCTATAGTACAAAACTGAAAATAACTGCACATATACCAAAATTTTGAGTGATTGAACTCAATCGAACTCAATCAAAATAATTAGTGATTGAACTCAATCAATTGAGCTTGAGCTCAGAATTGAGTTCAATCACAGGTTACTGGTTTAAGTTCGTTTGAGTTTAATCATTCTCAATTTTGGAATAAACGAATTTTTGACAAAAATGTGTTATAATTTTAATAGAAGACCATAAGATTGTAATATATAACAAATTTTCAAAATAAAAACTAAAATTAGTTATAAACATATCTAATTTAAAAAATTAAAAACAAAAACGGAAAACAAAAAATCGAAATAGGATCTAATAAATAGAACAAATTTTAAAATGCAGACGAACAAAATGATATTTTATGGAATGTATTTAGGAGAAAAAAACAAATCCCTATTTAAAGGGGGGCTAAAATTTAGCTAACCTTACAAAAATACATTAAAAAAAAAAAAAAAAAAATCCATTTTTATGATATATTATTATGACATCAAAAGCTGGTCATCATCTTCTCCAAATCGCCTGCATGACTTAAAAGCGAGAACAGTTTTCCATTACACAACACCAAAACCACCATGGAAGCAAAATTAAAATACATTATTAACAAAAACCAAAAAAAAAAAAAAAAAAAATCAGAAAATGGCGGCAAACCCAAAAACAGGGGCCAAAACAGAGACCAACCCACCTTTCAAAATCGAAGAAGACGATTGATTATACAACGGCGTATATATATTACTATTCATTGGCGGTGGCGGCGGCGGAAACTGGCAGCACTGTACAACGACGGGAGGGCAGTTCGCCGGAGCAACCGGCACCGGAAGTGGCTCCGGCTCTGCAATTGGTGGCGGTGGCGGCAGTGCCCCGTACGGAGGCGGGCTGCAGGAGATGGGTGTGCCCATGGCGGCAGCGTCGTCGGCGGTGGAGACGGCGGAGTTTAGGTGGAATAGAACGAACAGAGCCAGAAATTTGGGCGGAGACATGATGAATTGGAATGATGGGAAATTGGGGATTGAGATATTTATAAACGAACAAGTTTTAATTATTATTATTATTATTATTTTGGGTATGAAAATGGGATGCGGTGGGGAAAGACAAATGTCGACATAGTACAACAACAGAGTAACTAAATGTTTATCTTCAAACGTTTCAAAATGAGCACGGCCGAATTCAGAGGCTTCTCGATAATTAATTATTTTAACTAATTAAAAATAAATTATTTTAAAATATTAGAAAGAATTATTAAAATTGCAAAAGGAAGAAGGATGATCCAATCTAAGAAAGTTAAATATCGATTATTCAATATTAAATGTGTGATTACGGGAGCTTAACTAATGTCACGATCTACTTCGTTGATGAGCAAGTTAGTCAAACAACACAAACCAAATAACTAATTACGCCATCAACTTATTTTATAATTCTTTCAATGTTTTAAGTTATCATAGTTTTGGAGATAATTTATCATTGTACTTTGAAAATGACTAATAGGAAAAAAGTAATTTCTTTTAATTTGTTAACCTTTTTAAATAATAATTTGTTATACGTAAATGGCATGGGGAGGAAGTGAAGATAGATAATTTTTTAGTTGAATAAAAATACTCCTAATTTTCAAGTTCGAAACCCACAAATGAATTTAGTTGTTGCCTCTTAAGTTTAAGTCTTAAAAAGATGATTATGAGTTAATAAATACCAGACATTTTATCCGTCCACCAAACCAAAGCTATTTAAAATTTACGAACAAATATCTTTAATGGTTGTCATTTATATATAAATTAATTTTCAACAAATTACACGACTAACCAAATGTAATAATCTCATGCCGCTCTATTTTAAGAATAATCAAGATATGCATAAGGTATCCAACACATATATCAAAAAATAAGTAGGTAAAAAACAAAGCATTTGTCAATAACTACACAAATTAGTAATGTAAACATTGAATATAAAACAGTAACACAACCCCAAAATGTACTAGCTTAGGGTAGGGTGCCAATAATTCCAAAAAGCTATATCAACATAATCTACCAGCAGCCAATATACTTCACACTTGACCTATGTACCATAATATATAGATTTCCAAAGCCTTGAACTTAGAATGGTTAGTCCTAATTATGTCACTGCCAGGAGACCGAGTGTCATATCTAACAAAATCCAGTCTCCATGTGATATATATTTTCAGTGGTTGGATTGGACCAATAAGGTAATAATATGCACAATGTGTACTTTAATATCTAGATTTCCTCTTCTGTCTTTTCGATCGCTTCCTAGATATTGTAGAACCGTTTATACTTTCTCGATGTCGTTTGAAATTTCCGCTACCGAGTAAATCTAGGAAGCCTTTGGTGTACCTAGTAATGTTGGTTACTATGGCATATACACTGACCTCACTCTTTGGGATCGAGATGGCTTTTCGCTCGATGACTGCATTTTGTCCGCAGAAGGAGTCTTGAACCGCCGTCTCGTCTCGCAATCTCTGAAATACAACTTCCTTATCAAGACTCAAACAGTCTGCAGTGACCTGCACAGCAAAGATATGAACATCTCATTGGAATAATGAAAAGATACAAAACACATTCGAATGAAACAAACTCCCAAAAGGAAGTGAAAGAAAATTACAAAAGTAAACTTGAACAAGAATCCTAGTACAGAAAAATAAAAAGCATCCCGATTCATAAAAATATCATTAGAGGAATAGAAAGCAAACAAATTTGAAAAAAGAAACACCAAAGTGAGGCTTAGAGAAGTAATTACACATGTTGACAATTAAATGGTTTGATTTGTTATGATTGATAACCATCCTTCACATACAACAGTTCGAAGTCAAACTTCAGAGTCAAAATTAACTTAAGATTTGAAGGAACTTCAGGATGTCAAAGACATTATTGTTATTTTATATATTTTTGAGCGTCCGGGCCAGCTTGTGCACACCTCGACCAATCACATTATTTGGATGTGAAGGAAACCCATTGGAAATTAATTCATAGATAGGTGACTATCATGGATTGAACCAAACAAAGACATTATTAACTAGACGACTTGCATGCGTTACTAATCAAGTCTACATATATAGATGGAAGCATTTCAGTTTCTCACCTGAAAATCAACGGGGACATTTATTTCAGCATACGAACTACCACAACCTTCGCTGAAATTGAGCCTCAAAACCAATTCAAATGATTTTGTCTTTCCTGTTCTTCTGATAAATGCCAAAACGTAAATAGAATTGAGTTGAGCATTCTTGTCGCAGTGTAATAAGCTATTTTCAAAGTTGACATCATCATTAGCATATTTTAATATTATATTTTGAATGTGAAGTGGACCCAACCCATATTTTAATATTATTAATAGCATAGATGGCTCCCCAAATCTTGTAATTTTTTATGTTTATTTTATTTTATACAAAAATAGATCTCACCCATAGTGCCTTCCCAAATTTTGGATTTTGTGATTTTTTTGTATATAGAAGTTTGACCTTCCAAAATAATATAAATCTGAGACCAAATAAGTTTTCTGATTCTGTCCCTAGTTAAGATTGTCATGACTCATTAGAGTATTATTAAAAATATTAAGAAGTATATTAACAATTATAGTTGGAGAGTTTGTTCGGAACAAGTTATAAATACAGGGGTAGACAATGAAGTAGGCAGGCAATCATTTGGTGGTGAATTAGGGCTTGAGAGCTTGAGTTTATCTTGTACGTTTTATAATATTTTATATTTCAATTTTCACATAAGCATGTTTTGGTTGATATAATTAAATTTACTCCAATCCATCAGCTTAAACTTTTGAGTTGATTGATGATTTAACATAATTTAACGGAATGTCTAGTTACCCATCAAGTAAAGAAGGAACTCATTGATAAACCATTTACCATGCCAAATGCATCAGGCCGTTGTCCATGAGATATGAGATTATATAAGCACATACTCAAATTAATAATGTTCCAAATAATTTCATGAAAAGATTATACCATAAAGAGGAAGAACATAAAGTTACCTTTTAAGGAGAAACGGCTGGCTCTCTAAAGTAGCAGCTTTGAAATCTTGATTATCCAAGAATGAAACCTGGGAGAATGTGGCAACTACTACTTTAACGTATAGTATGTTACCGTTATCCCAAAATAATCGATGAAAAGATGAGTTTAATAGCACAGTTTGCTGTTTGGGTGTATTTTCTGAAAACTGTTTTATGTACTAAAACCAACCACCTACTTAGGACATTAAGATCAAGTTTACTAACGATTAAATATTGTAGGCCAAGTGGTTATTCCATAAGATCAATCAAAGTGTATGTAAACTGGTCCAAATATTCATAGGATTGATACCTTTTTTATATATATATCCGTGACTGTCCGGGCCCAACTTGTCGCACCTCGACTATTGTCACGCGATACATTGTGAGACCCTACAACATTTTAATGTCAAGAAAACCGGTACGAAATTAACTTTTGTAACAATGTTCAAATTACTTCCACTATGGAGGATCTTTGAAGATAAGTCTTTATTTTGTTGATTTTTATAACAATGTTCAAATTACTTCTTCTATGTGGAGCATTGGACAGTTTTTTAACTGTAGGCTAGATTGCATCCTCCAAAATAGGGAGGCTTTGTTGCTTTAGCTGCGGTTTGGGAGGGGTGAGACACCAGCTTCATATATATATATTCGGAAACGAATTGAATTTTTTTTTTTCTTTCTTATTCAGCATTCCCAACTAGAGAGGCTTGCAGCAAACACCTAAGCTAATCAAGGCTCCAAACCTTTGCCATCATCACCGAGGCTTCCCTCTACGGTTGTCTAGAAAAATTTAGGGGCCAGCCACAAAAAGAAAAGAAGTGGAAGACAACTATAACTTCGACCAACTATCACGAATTGAAGTTCAAATGGCAACATAAAGGGATAGAGAGATAAGCACAACAGTTTCAGCTAAATCACCTCAACAGATTTGATGAATGGCAATGGTGCTTTCTGCCCGTGTACGCTTAATATGCGAAGAGTCCAGTTAACAAATTTCTTATCTGCAACAATAAAAAAAATTGAACATGCAATAAAGCACGAAATATTGTCAGCATTCTGATCCATGAGATTCATTTCATTATGTGGATGTCAAAAGAATATAAACAAGGATCATTCCAACAAATTAAAATTAAGGTAAAACATCGATTGAATGCCTGCAATGAAATAATCAAAGGGGAACCTTTATTCTTTTGTGCAGACTAGATAATCAAATGATTCAAGTAACATAATTCTCATCTGTAACACAAAAGCATTGACCTTTCAAGTCACAAGGAGAAATGGGTATAAAGAAAAAAACATTGAGCTACATTCTTTTGGTAAATAGGAGATCGAGAGGCTAGTTCTTGGCTGATACAAACCACTCTAATACCAAATTGATAGTAACTAAACTACGTATTTATAATAGAAAATAACAAAGATAAACCAAAACCCTTATAAGCTAAGTGGCTTTGGTGCTTTCATCATGAGGCGTTCGCCCTATGGCATAAATTCATTGAGTATGGGTCATCCCTTTCTAGTGAACTGCATCACTTTTAGAAACCCCTAGACAAACATTGTTGAAGAATTCTCCTTTTTTCTTGCTTCGTTCACTCTTTAGTGAGGGGTGAGAGGGTAACTTTTTTGTAGGAGGATAAGTAGTTGGAAGATAGACCTCTCTACTACGTGCTTCCACGCCTTCATTCTTTATTGGGGGAGTTTCATTGTTTTTGTGAGAGGAGGAATGCCTGTTTGAGCCCTTGTCCGACTGAAAGCTTTTCATGTAGGTCTTTTTCTCATGTCCATGTTCTAAGGGGAGTTCTATCTGTCTTGTGATGAAAGGTGAAATTACAAAGAAGATTAAGTTTTTTGCTTGGAAGATCTTTCACAACAGAGTTAGTACCTTAGACATGGTGGTGTGGAAGGTGCCTACCTTGGTGTTGCATTTTTTGAAGGAAGATGACTGAGGATCACGTTCTTTGAAAACGTGACGTGGCATACGAAGTTTGGAGCTAGTACTTTGCAAAGTTCAGTATTGCCCTAGCTAGGTAGAAGATATGTAGGGAAATGTTCGTAAGAAATGATTTTTTTTTTCTTTTTTGTAGCAAGCTGAGATATGTTCTCTTCTGCGGGACTATAAGGTGAGAGAAATAATAAAATCTTTCAAGAGATGGAGAGGTCTCCATGTTATTTTTGGTCCCTTTGAGATTCTACATTTCTTTTTGGGCTTCGGTGATGAAGTCATTTTGTAATTATCCTCTGCAGGCCTTTCTTAAGTTTCCTCCTTTGTGACTGCTTTTTTGTATGTCCTGGCTTTCTTTGGTTTTATTTCTCAATGAGAGCTTGATTGTCATATAAAATGAGCTAAATTTCAGGAACAAATAAACCTAACTCAATTCAAAATGAAGAGACACACCTCCTTCTCTCGAATATTAAAAAGGGAAAAAAAAAGTGACATTCTAAAACATGGTCAGGAAAAGACAAGGAAAACAATGATGGTTGCCCGATTGCATACATTGCATAAGGATTTTCATTAATGGATCAAGAAGAAGTATATCATATGCAGATGCCTATTCTAGTATATAAATTACCATCCAGTAACTTAACGCAGAGGTTCAGTAGACCAACGGTAATCCCTTGTTATGCCTACAGATGCATTTTCAACTAATATGCTATGCAATAAGAATAAATATAGAATGAGTTACCGAGACTCAAAGCTTGAGAAATTATAATCTGAAAAAGATCAATTCTAACGAACGGTGGAATCTGTATATTTAGAATCTCCATTACGCCGGCAATGACCTATGGCAATTCAGATTGAACAAGAAAATTATTAAATAAAATAATTTTATGATTTAGATTTTAAGTATGGATAAAAGGTTATTTATACATATAGAGATGACCAACTTCGAATGTAACATGTGGCATGAATATAATTTTATTTTTCTTAGAAAGGCAGATGGGCATGAATGGTAAAAACTTTAGTTTTTCTTAAATGGGCTTGGGAAGGACAAATAGAATACCTTATCTACACGACCATGAATAACCAAACTTGCTTTCTTATCCTTTGGCGTTTTCTGTTAGAAGAGGCAGAAAATAATTTCTTAATATTCATGATATGTTAGCATTAAAACCTTCAAGTTAAAAATGCTAAAAAACTATCAAAAAGAGAAAAATAACTCATACAATTTCTTATGAGATATACATCTCGTTTCTTATTAAGGAAAAGTATTCATTTGAAAAGAGGTATACTTCTTTGTGATCATGGTACTTTGAGTTTAGGCCTAATTACAAAAAGATATTAGCAGGCATACTGTTATCGGTGTTTTGACTTGTTAACAAATAGTATTTTGAAAGTATAGACATTATGATGGTGGAAAATCAATCTTATTTTAATCCAAATTAATTCATGGGGAGATCTCAAACCTTGAAGAGAATTTTTGGGAAATTTATATATTTTTTTTCTCAAATCATTTGTCAAAAAAATAGTCTTGGTCATACTTTGCCAAACGTAGAAAATTCTACTTCAGGAAGAGAAATACTATAAATTGATCTTCATGATCAAGTTTCTAAACTTCAAGTTTATACTAGGAGGGCACCTATTCAAATTAGTCAGAGACCAGATAGTAGACTTGTCTCTATATTAATCTGATTCCCCAAAAAATGATATCAAGGGCCAGGTTACCACCATTCTTCTTTTGATATCTTTGATTTTAATATTCCTACTATCTTTCATACTATAGATTGTCTGACAATCATAGTGTTCACATTTAGGATAACCAACTTATTTATTCTAAGGAATATATAGAAAAGAATAAATAAGGTATAAACTATCAAGTGCAACGTTGATGGTAGTATTGAAAGGTATAAACTATAAAGTCAGACTATTTGCTAAGATCTTCACTCAGAGTTATAGTATTTGTTGAATTATGTTAAATTATCAATCAACCCAAAAGCTCAAGCTAATAGATTGGGGTAAATTAATACTCCCCCTCACTTGTGAATTTGGAAATTTGAAAATAATCCACAAGTAGAAATCAATATCAATTGGGAAAGAAATGACTTGATAAGGATTTGAACACAAGACCTACTCTAATGCTATGTTGAATTATTTTAAACTACCAATCAACCCAAAAGGTTAAGTTGATAGAGCTTAAATTAGACATAACAAACAAAAGAGGGCATGTTGTATAACAAGAGCTCTATCATCTAGGGCTTAGAGCTTAGGGTTTAAAGAAGAATGCCTCAACTTTCTGTCTTACAACTTATCATTTATAAGGTTTCAATCCACCAAGAGAACAATAATAATGAGAGAGAGAGAGAGTGTGTGTGTGTGGAAGGCCTACATTAGCAGAAAATAAAGGAAAAAGTACCTGAAGATTCACAATTACAATCTTTCCCCCACCACGAAGTGATTTCAGAGGAAGGTTGCATGCTGGAGTGATCTGCAAACTGCACATAGTAATCATACCTATGACCATCCTAAAATATCCAACAAATATAATTTCATAGTAGGCACCAAAATGCTTTACAGACATCCAAATAATAGAACTCTATACAAGTACTAAAGTAGTTATAGAGAATTTTAAGATAGTTCAATTCTTTGTTTGGCAGGTTATTCATGAAAGATTAAACACTATATCGCCTTTCAAGGAAGTTTTCTTCTTCAACATGGCTACTTTGTTGTATTCTTTGTCGTGGTGGAAAAAGGCCTAGATGCTTGAGGAGTTCCTTCTTCATTCACTGTTTTAAGAGAATAGGAGGTTTTTGTGGCAGGTTGAAAATTGTGCAATGTTGGGGGTTTGTAGAAGGAGAGGAACAATTGAACCTTTAGAGAAACTGAGAGGAGCACTGGTGATGGCATGCATGGTCTCTTTAGGGTCTATGTAGCTCTTTAGACGTCAATAGCGTAGTCGTTTTGTAATTATTTATCAGGTCTTATTTTATTTTATTAAAGTCCCTTTCTTTAGTGGACTTCCTTTTGCAAGCTTGATTTTTTGGGTGCCTGTGTAATTCTTTCATTTTCATCATTTCTCAATGAGAGATTGGTTAATAAAAAAATAATCTATATATAAATAGTCAGCTAAAAGTTAATTTGTTTTCTGATATAATATGGTAAATCACCTAAAAAAATTTCAAAACACGTCAGGAAGAAGCTACTGACCAATTGCTAGTCAGTAAAATTACATCCATGAGAACAATCTCCAACCATGTTGTTTAGCAACGTCGTCAGAGATCAAAACATATTAATTCATTCATAAAGAGAGAAGAAAAAACAAACAAACAAACAGGAGTTTCATCGCATGAAAAGGATATGGACACGTGCTTATTCCAGCAAAAATAGTAGTTAGAACCATATTTTCTGCTTAAAACCTGTAACCACAATATTTACAAGTAATAAACTGCCGTCACATAGCAAGAACATTCTACTTACCTTGTCCCTAGACACAACACAACATCGGCCATTCTGCAGTGTCTCTCAGCTGGATTCATCTCCTTTGGAGGCAATGCATCCTGCATTTATACAGAGGTCAGATGTCATAGGCTGAAAGAATAGGTCCACCACGCTACTCAGACCGACTTCAGAGTCAGCATCCAGGTTATCATAACTGCCTAAGGTAGTTTGAGAAGAAGTGGGGTCTTTTTTCAAATGAATGACACCTTTGATGTTGCCAAAATTTAAATTGATGGAGGGAAGACTTGTGAAATACAACTCCTGAAAGAACATATTCCATTCCTCTCCCTCGTTAACTTGGTTGATAAAGGGAATAGAGATGATGATAGAGATCATACTGAGAAACAGAAGAATTTTGTATGGGTTTAACCCTTATTTGAACGAAGTGAAAAAATGCGTGACGGAAGCTCAGGACGGAGCCGTATGATGCGGAAGTCTCACATTTAGATCATTAAGAATTAAGAAAAGGAACTGCTATTAACCGTTTAGCAGGAGCCTCCGTTCACATTTCTAAGCACAATTCTTCCTCCATCAAATAAGGTATTGGTACCCCAGCGCCAAATTCGGCAAAAATCCTTGAATCCGAAAGAAGCCTTTGGTAAAACATGTTGTAGTTAAGGTTTGGAACCAGAACAGAGAACTAGAGAGAGGAGGCCAAGGAGTAGTCTTTTAAGTGCTCTATTTTAACTCATTCTAGGAGTCTCGTAACAATATGTTACTGTTTTAAACTTTATGTGAGAGTTAAAACCAGAGGAAGAAATGTATTATTTTAGGAGAAAGACAAAGTATAGATAACATGACCACATAGGAGAGAGTTTACAATCGACTGAGAATACTAAAACTATCAACTGGCTTAGACAAACCAATCATAAAATACGAAAGAACGGTGAGTACACGAAAAATAGTAACTAGCTAAACTTCAATCTTCATATCAAAAAAATGCAATACAGGCGATAAG
Source organism: Sicyos baderoa (assembly GCA_037832685.1). Classification (NCBI taxonomy): domain Eukaryota; kingdom Viridiplantae; phylum Streptophyta; class Magnoliopsida; order Cucurbitales; family Cucurbitaceae; genus Sicyos; species Sicyos baderoa. The sequence goes on along the minus strand of JBBMEF010000001.1, from coordinate 4,543,208 downwards.
AAAAGATGTACCTCCCAGTCAAGAACTGTATCCCTTAGTTTAGCTCCACAATTGACGTCAGAACATCTCCGTGGAGTATCTTTCAATCCAATAGTTTCTACTTCAAAATCCCTCAAATACCTTTAGAGTTTAGAATGTTTTGAGTCAGATTTCTAATGGGTAAGAGATAAAACACTGAGATATATGGAAGCAACATAGTCAAAAGGCTGCAGAAAACAAACAGTTGCCCGATATAAAAAAAATAATAAAATAATAAAATAATAATCTGTTTTTAGTTAACGACGGGCGATATTCTACATTTATAAGGAAAAAAATTATCTATTTCTAATTAGTTCCCTATTTTGTTCCCAACTGGCAAAGGAAGTAGCAAGAAAAATCTCTAGTTATTTCGCATATCAAAAGGAGAAATACAAAAACTTCAGAAACAAATAAATTATCAAAATTCCCTATGAAGTTGGATGTGTTCAAGTGTTCGCCTATTTCTTTTCAACTAAATAGCACTTTTTAACATTAGCAAGACAATGAACCACTAAGAAAATTGGAGTCAACTATCACCAAGAAGGAAATCAAACCATGTAACAAGAACATCAGAAATTGAAAAAACAAAAACACATAAAATAGAAACTTACTCAGCTCCACATGATGGGCAAGTTTCCATGAACGAGTTCCCATGTAACTCAGCAAGTTTCTCTCTTGGTATACCAGATCGAAGATGGAGGCCATCAATATTCTATAATGCAACAAAAATCTTAACATAAGGAATGCATGCAGAATTATCTGATCAAAATGTCATAAAAAATTCCTACCAAAAAGCCCTGCACTTTTATAACAGCTCCTGTATTCCTTTTGTATTAGAGAAAAAGAAAAGGAGAGATTTGGGAGCTTAGCAAAGGAGCCATTAATACCAATGACAAGATCCAAAAGAAGTTTGCTAAAACTGCTCTTCAACCATCTGATTGCTATTATGTCTCTCTAATTTTGAAACTCAACACCATCTGTTCATGAGATGTGCTGCCTTTGACAAAATTTGGACTCATATTCTTATGGCTTTTAATTGGTCCACCCCTCTCCCCAAAAAAACTATGGATCTTATTGAATATTTAATTATGGGACATCCTTTCAAAGGTGAAATCGAAGATCTGTGGCTTTGCATTATATATGCCTATTTTTGGACCATTTGGAAGGAGATAAATAATAGACTTTTCAATAAAGACTATACACACAAGGAATCTATTTTTGAATCTATTATGTACTTGGCTATGTATTGGAGTCACTCTATTCCTCCCTTTTGTAACTATGACTTAACCACATTAATCTCTCAGTGGCATAGTTTTTTGTGATGTTTCGATAGGATGTAACTTTTCAACCATCAATCAAAGTTTTTGTTTCCTACCCAAAAAAGAAAAAGAAAAAAAGAGATTCCTTCATTTCATTGAATAAATGAAATTACAAAGGACTAAAATGTCAAAGGAGTTGCAAAAAATAACACACTTCCTTAGGGAAATGAGTGAAGTGAGACTATAGTTATGAAAGTAAGAGAAGAATTTACATCAAGAGAGAGAGAGAGCAATAATGGTAGTGTTAAAGAAAAACTACCAAACAGAGGCTTTATCTTCAAATATCTGCCACAAGAAAAATAAGCACTACCTGACTAATGATGAACTTCAATTTATCAGCCTTCTCTAACTCAACCAAAGCCATGTGAGTCATACTTGGAATTGCACGATGAAACGGCAGTGATGCTTCTGGTAAGGCTTTACCTTCACGCTGGAGAATTTTATCACATTAGTAATTCATTTGTTTACATGCATGTTATAATGAGCAGGATAGAACTCTTGTAAATTTTGATTTTCTCAATTTAATAATTCCAGATTATAAACTTCAACTCAAGATGAAAAAAGGTTGCTCAAGCCCCAAATGTTTCTTATTATACATAGCATGTAAATTTTTTTGAGATTACAACAATTAAGGGTAGGAGGACACAAATTCAGGACGTCTTGATCATTGGATATACATTGATGTCGTTGAGCTACTGCTCTTGTTGACACATAACATATAAATATAACCCACCTGAAGAGTCCATATTCCTTTAGGACCTCGAAAATCAGGTATGCCACAAGAAGTTGATATTCCTGCACCCGTAAACACGACTAGATGCTTACTCTGCAAATACAAACAAAATTCCTCAAGAGATTGATTAACATAAACCTAGAAATAAAATAAATATCACAAATGAGATTTTTTATAAAATAGATTTATAACCTTTTGTATCATAATAGCTAGCCGTTCAATCTGCCACACAAAAAATGATGTTAAAATAACAAAAATAAAACATTTAAACCATATATTAATAAGAAACCTTGGATTTTTATTTTTTTATTTTTTAACGAAGAACCAAACTTTCATTGAGAAAAAAATGAAAGAACAACTACAACAGGTAACAAAGTCACATAGCAACTTCAAATAGCGCCACCTAAGGTGGCGCGGTGGTCAAATACTTGAATTTTGAAAGTATTCTCAATTAAGATCTCAAGTTCGAGACTCATCTAGGTCAGGCACATATCATAGATTCCTTCGATGTTAATTATGTTTTTGCATTTTTTATTGAAGGGAGTCTTGAATTTTGTTAACAGTATGACAATGTGTTCTTGATTGGATCTTGAATCTATGATATAATACGTCATTTGGTGTTGTGTGTGTGTTTGATTTGAAGTTGCCATGTGGGTAACTGAACTGATGCTTGTAAATCATATCACATATTGACATTAATTTGTAGACACCTCTCATGTCTCCATTACTTTGATGTGTCCCGGTGCTTGACCTAGGGACGGGTGTGAGCAACGCTCCGATTTTCCAGCTTTTTAAAATTAAAAAAAAAAAACTTCACACAGCAACTTCAAATCAAGCGCGCACACAAACACAACACCAAATGACAAATTATATCATAGATTCAAGATCCAATCAATAACACATTGCCGTCCAGATAACAAAATTCAAAACCACCCCTCAATCAAAAAAATGCAAAAACACAATTAACATCTCCAAACACCAAACATAATCAACGTCGATCGGAAGCTAGCAAAACATCAAGAATGAAAAATAGAACCTAAGAAGCGAAATTAGAGAGGGGGAAGAAGAAAATAAATCTGACCTTTTCTTGCAAAAGGTGAGATGGGTCAAAATGTTCCGCCATTCCCACTTTTCCTACGTCTTCTATGTACGAAAGCTTCTCTGCGTAGCCCAGAGACATGGCGTCTGTGCTGCCTGCTGCCCACTTTCTCCTGAGCTGCGATGATCGAACAGAAATTGCAGACACCAAAGTCCAGTCCCCTTTCTTTGCTCCAACAATTTAAAGCATATGCTTCTTTCACGGAGACCCAAAATATTTGCATTAGTCTCACTATATATATCAATGGGAATAATTCATTACTTCTCTATATTGGATTTGAAAATCGGTATTTGTCTCTCGTTTAATCTTCTTTTTTTTCGAAATAAGGTAACTACGTCCGTCCATATGCCAGTTTTGGAACGTTAAGGGGCACATACTTTCAAAGTTCAAGTCTTCAACCACTGCGTCATTCGTTTGGAAACGTCTATCCTTTAATCATCATCGAGTGTCTTAATTAGTCAAATAAAGTCTTTAAGGTTCAATTCATGCCGGTCATTTATCTAAAAATTATTTTTCTATAACTTTTATTGACATCCAAATATTGTAGGGTTGGAAGGTATACACGAAAGTTGACTCGAATAATCATCGATAACAAAAGAAAAATAAAAATAATGTCTCTCATTTATTTGAGAATATAACTCCTAATTTATACTACAAAATATGTATAGCTATTTTTTGGCGTAGCTATCTTTATATGCGTTCATGTGTGATTGAATTTGACTTGAATTACATTATATATGTGGACGTAAAAAAGATAAATCATGTCGAGAGATGGTAACGATTTTCTTACTTCAATTCTTGACAAGGTCAGTAAATAATTAAGGATAAAAACTTACTTTCACGTAATATATGAAGAGTCGACCTACTTATTGCTACGTGACATAATTTTCGTCACATGTTTTTTTTTTTCATTTTTACTTTTTTTTAACAAATGTCATATCATAAAATAATATTTGAAAAATAATATTAAGGATGTGTTGAGGTGAATACTTATGTCACATACATATGTATACAACTTTTTCATAAATAAATAAAGTCAAAATTAGCAAAAGCTTAGTGGTATCTCTGCAGCCTACTAATAAAAATGTCAATGTTAAAAGTTTGTTTCGAAAAAATAAAACAAAAAATAAAAATGTTAAACGTCAACATGATTGATTAAAAAAACAATAACAAATAGCAAAAAATAAAAATAAAAATTCAATTCACCAACAAAAATCAAATTTTAAAGTTTAGATTAAAGAGTTTTTCATAATATTAGTCGCATGTGGATAAGTTGGTTGGTCACTTAAATATAATGATTTTTTAAAAAATAACATGCTTGTTTTAACAGTTTTTTATTTGACTAACACAAATAAATAAATAAATATATATATATATATATTTAAATTACAATAATTGGGGTGAGGGATATTCGATCTCAAGACTTTAAGTCATTAGGTGATCATTAATGTCAGTTGAGCTACTACTCTGTTGGTCACAAATAAATATTTTTTTGTTATAATTATTTTCGTTTAGTTTGACAATGGTAGGTGGAGAGATTGTGTTCTCAATATAATTCGATCATTCTTTTTATTATATTTTATTGTTTATGTATCTTTATTGCTTATGATGATATTTTATTGTTTATGATGATAATTGGTGCATAGTTATGTTTGGATTAGCATTTAACTTGTCTTTTTTAATTCGACAAATTTAAAGATTTAAACATGTAACTTTTTGTTTTTATAATAAAAATTTAATTTAGCTCTGAATTTTTGTTAACCCTTTAAGATATGTCATGTCAAAATTGTTCAAGGCAATAAATAAATAAAAAGTATGATAATTTAAAAATATGCAAGTTGTGTTATATTAAAACTTTATATTTTCTAAAAAAAAAAAAAAAAAACAAAACTCATATGTATATTCTATAAATTTGTCATGTTGATTGATTTTATTGTTATTTGTTAGTATAATTTATTTATTAAATTAGGATGTACATCCGGCAGACTACTACGGTATTTTGCATAACATAATAAAAAACATATTACATGTTTAAATTTCACATCCTACATATTGTTAATATATACATATTTTAAAACATCTCAAAGTTATATGCAAGTATTGATAATTATATTTTCCTTTGAACATCTGAATTGAAAAAAAAAAGAAACAAGATAATGCTTAAAAAATTAAAATAACAAAACAACCAGAAGGATAGCTACCGACATTATGTACAACCTAAGTTCGAATCACCTTCTCTCAATATTGTTATATCAAAAAAAAAAAAAAAAAAAAATCAATTGATTTGCATTCATCATGTCTCTTATTGGAGCCAGATTTATTATTGTAACAGTTCAATACATCTTCGTGGGAAAAAAAGGAGTTTGTTTCATACTTACATCTAATTAAATGAGAATACGTTAAAAAAAAACAAATAAAAAACTTATGGACATTATATTTTGTAACAACTCAAAAAACGTATCTCCATTTAGGGCATGTTTGACTTTGAGAGAATGAGTTGGGTTGGGATGAGAAGAGAAGTAAAATAAGTTTATGTTTGGGGGGAAAGAAAGAAAAAATAAAGTTTTGTTTGATGCGATGAAAAGAGAATGATTGAAGTTTTTATTTAAATAAAAAATGTATATTTAATAGTTTTTTAATAATAAAGTTATGTTTGATGCGATAGAAAGTGAATTGTTGAAGTTTTAATTTAAATAAAAAAAATAATATTAAGTAATTTTTTAATTTTTTAATATTTAAATAAAAATGTGGGGCTCACGCGTGGAGTTGAATGGACTTATGAAAGTCCATGGGGGCAAACATGGAATAGAAGCCAACTCCACGGTTTGTCCATGAGGTAAACATGCCCTTAATGTCCAGAAGTTAAAAGTTTTAATATCAATACCATTCTTAAAAACAAATAAAAATACCATTAATAATTGTTTAATCAAGGGTAAATTATTTAAGTAAAGAAACCACTATGGAGTGACACAATTGGTCAAAAGACGATATTTGATATATAAAGTGATAAGTTCAATTTATGGTGAGTACTTTCTCCCATGACATTACGCGAAAACTATGAGACAGTCACACTCACAAATATTAACAAAAAAGAAAAAAAACTACCTAAAAAAACAACACAATTTCATTTTCTAATTGAACAACAAATCTAAATTTAAATATATGTTTATTTTAGTTTGTTATTTATATATTCGGTTTGTTTTGCTTTCATGTTGAATTTTGTCCACTAGAAATCAAAATCGAACCAATATATTCCAATTTTCTAAAATATCAAATTGAATGATCAAATATTATTTAAAAAAAACTGAATCGATTGATTATGTCGTTTGGTTCGAGTTTTTTTTGTTTCATCTTTACTATATATATATATATGGATTTCTTCTAAAATATTGCTATTTAATGTTGGTTTATTAGGCATAAATATTCCCCATTTAACTTTTGATTTTATATTAAAAAAAAGCATATGAATAAAAATGTTACGTTAACCTAATTTAATATATTTGTAATTTGCAAACGAGAGAAAGGGCTTTTTAGTAATTTCGCGATTTCGTGTCTTCCAAAATTTGAATTCCGTTGCCCGCTTCTCGCAAAAGTCCATCTTCTTCGTCAGCGAAACCCCCCATCTCTGCAACTCCCCAACAGTTCATATCTCCCCCTCTTCCATGGCCGCTCTGTGAAGCACGGCGGCGATGGAGAAGCTGTTCGTGCAGATCTTCGAAAGGAAGAACTGGATCATCGAGCAGGCCAAGCACCAGGCCAGTCTGTTTGACCAACACCTCGCGTCCAAGCTCATCATCGATGGAATCGTCCCTCCGCCTTGGCTCCACTCGCCTTTCCTCCCTCCCCACGTTTCGAATTTCGAAGGTAATTTTCGCACTCTTCCCTTAGTTTTTTCATCTCTTATGCTGTAATGGATGGTTAGGGCTAGTTGGAGTGTTCATACGTAAGTATTTTTTAGAACTAATTCTCAAAACTTCATTAAAGATTTGAATATATTTTGTAATCAAAAAGGAAAAAATGAATTAACAGATTTAATCGACCAGTCGATTCGGTGTCAATTTTCACTGTTTATTGACTGACGTATGAACAATCTTCATAGTGAAGTATTAATTGTTCAATATTGCAACATTTTTGTTGCTCAATTGGTTCTTGTAGTTGCAGAAGTGAACACGAATGTTGTTTCTGGAGTTGAGTTCGCGCGCTCACCGCTTGAGACCTATCGTTCTAGTTTGAACGAGGGATTGGTTGAAGAAGGGTTGCAGCACAGGTCGAATGAAGAAGCTGGTTTTTTAAACGGTCATTCTGGTGCAGGGATTAGGCCATCTGTTTTACCCCATTGCGACAAAAGTGATGCTGGATTTGATTTAAATTGCACCCCTCATGTTGGCATGAGTCCTTTTTCTCCTCAAGGTCGAGAAGGTGTAGTTTCAGAAAATTACCAAGATCCTACTTTGTCATTGGCACGGTTACACAGATCTAAGTCTAGGCAAAGGGCTTTAGAGTTGCGTAATAGTGTCAAATCAGCTCGGTGCCAATCCCGGTGCGAGAACAAGAATGATTCCGTTGCTGGCGGGATCATGGGGTCTGCTATTAGTTTGCTGCAAGCTGATCACGAAGATGAATCAAGGCTGGCAAAGCCTTCGAGTAGTAAAGGAGTTAGTTCTGTAGAAGAAGAAACTACTGATAAAATTACAATAGTTGAAAGCAATGAGTTGCAAAGTAGATCTATTGATGTGGGTAGTTCTGTAATCAATTCCTCTAAAGATGAAGGGTTATGTGTAGCTGAAGGTTCAATGCAGAATTCTAGGCAAAGGGCTTTAGAGTTGCGTAATAGTGTCAAATCAGCTCGGTGCCAATCCCGGTGCGAGAACAAGAATGATTCCGTTGCTGGCGGGATCATGGGGTCTGCTATTAGTTTGCTGCAAGCTGATCACGAAGATGAATCAAGGCTGGCAAAGCCTTCGAGTAGTAAAGGAGTTAGTTCTGTAGAAGAAGAAACTACTGATAAAATTACAATAGTTGAAAGCAATGAGTTGCAAAGTAGATCTATTGATGTGGGTAGTTCTGTAATCAATTCCTCTAAAGATGAAGGGTTATGTGTAGCTGAAGGTTCAATGCAGAATTCTTGTCAAGTAAATGAGCAATTTGATTCGCCCAGTTCTTCTGGAAAGATTGAAGAATGTGAAGAAGGGTTGGGCCAGGAATGTAATTTTGATAACGCTGAAGAGTCTAATTTGCAATGCAGCTCTTTGGATGTGGATAAATCTTCATGCATTTCCCCTGAAGATGGAAGAGCCTGTCCTGGAAGCTCAAAATTGCATTCTGATCAAGTGAACGAGCAGTTGGACTTATCTAAACCTTCTTCTGGCAGTACTGCTTATTGTGAAGAGACGATATTAGAACATTGCAGGAGCCAGGAATATAATATTGGTAATGCTCTACAGCCTGGGTCACAACATAGCTCTAAGGATGTTGACGATTCATCATGCATTGACATTGGCGATGGGAGATTATTGGACATGTCTAAACCTTCTTCTATCAACCCCGTATGTTGTGAAGAAACTATTTTAGGACATTGCCGGAGCGAGGAATGCAATCTTGAAAATGTCCAACCGTTTGGGTCGCAGTACAACTCTCAGGATGTGGTTAATTCTTCTTCATATGTCGACTTTGAGAACGTAAGATCATGTCCCATTGAAAGTTCAGTAATGCATTCTGATCAAGTGGAAGAGCAGTTGGACGTATCTAGATTTTCTTCTGGCAGTATGGAGTGTTGTGAAGAAGAAATATTAGGACATTTCAGGAGCCAAGAGTGTAAATTTAACAATGCTCAACAGTCTGGGATGCAACCTAGCTCCCAGGATGTAGATAATTCTCAAAGCCTTTCCTTTGAAGATGGAAGTATTAAACAACATTCTGATCAAGTGAATGAGCCATTGGAATCGTCTGGACTTGCTTTTGTCAATATTGAATGCCATGAAGAAGGCCTAGAAGACTATAAGACTCAGGACAATAATATTGATATTAAGGCAGAACAGTCTGGTTTAGGCAAAATTTCCAGTTCACCAATGGTGGAAATGAGTGAGAAAACATCAGATAAGAAGCCCTCCACTTTTCTGGATGACAAGAGAGCTGTTAATGAAAAAGAAAAGTGCAATTCACCCCTTCCCAAGCCTTTGCCACAGACACAGGTAGACTCGGCAAAGGAAGATAAATCTTATATATGTGTATCTAAATCACATAGTGAGAAGAGATATGAAGACACAAGATATGTAAACGAAAATGCTCCCTCGTCTGCTGACAAATCTCTTCAAGATTATGAAAAAATATCTGCTTGTTCTTTGCTGCAAAGTGACGAACCTGTTGAACAAAGTATTTTCTTGAAAGATGGAGTATCAAATTTGCAGTTTTCCCTTGAAAATGTAGTTGAAACTCCATTAGTAGATACAGTTGATGCATCAGTTTTGATAAGAGACTCAGAAACGTTTAGAGATCTCATGGTCATGGCTCCTTGTGTTCCTTCTGCCGGTGAAAGGGATAATAATAATATTGATAATAACACTGAACAGTCTGGTTTTGACAAAATTTTCAGTTCACCAATGGTGGAAGTCAGTGAGAAAACATCAGAAAAGAAGCACCCCTCTTTTCTGGATAACAAGAGGGTTGTTAATGAAAAAGAAAAATGCAATTCACCCCTTCCCATGCCTTTGCCAAAGATTCAGGTAGACTCGTTAAAGGAATCTTATAAAGGTGTATCTGAATCTCTTAGTGAGAAGAAATATGAAGACATGGGATATTTAAACGAAAATGCTCTCTCGCTTGCTGACAAATCACTGCAAGGTTACGAAAAAGTAACTGCTTGTTCTTTGCTGCAGAGTGACGAACCTGCTGAACAAAGTAGTTTTTTGAAAGATGGAGAATCAAATTTGCGGTTTTCCCATGAAAATGTAGTTGAAATTCCACCAGTGGATACAGACGACGCATCAGTTTTGCTAAGCGACACAGAATTATTTAGAGATCTCATGGTCATGGCTCCTTGTGTTCCTTCCGCTGGTGAAGGGGATAGTAATTTGAAGCAGCAACTGAAAAATTCAGGCAGATCTCAGTGTGAAGATTCAGATTCCTTTGAGCGCTGCACTGGGGACTTCAATAGTAACCATCATTGCATATCAACAGAGTGCCAGACTACAGAAAAAGTAGTGGAGTTAAAAACTTTCTGCTCAGTTTCGAAGACAAGTTCTCATGAAAAACAGAAAATGGTTGAGCTGCAATTGGAGAATGGTATTCCTGCAACTTTAGGCTTGGGGAATGAGAAACTTCAAATTATCAACAGGAGCCCTCTAGATAAAAAGTTGATGCAGGAATTTGACTATGAAAAACCGGTTCTTGAATTTCAACGGTTATCATTTTGTGAAGAAGATTACCCAAATGTGAACATCAGCCCTGTAAAAATTTTGCTTTTGGAAAAGGAAGCTCACTTAATGCGGATGCCACAATCTTCATCCAAGCTTACAGTCAAAGAGGTATGTATTAGAATGGAAGATTTATTCTTGTTTGTGTTCTTAAATGTGAACTGCAATAACCTCTTTGGGCTTAATTTCTGGATTCACCAAAAAAAGAAGACTCTTAGAGTTCACGATAAATTAAAGTATACATGTAGTATGAGAAACTTGCATGGTGTATGAAATATAAAAACTTAGTTTCTGAAAAAAAATGTTTGGCAACTAATTTTAGTTATCATTTTCAAGTAAATTTTGGAAAAAAAGTCTGCTTGTTTCCCCCTTTTTTTTTTTTTTTTTTTTTTTTTTTTTTTTTTAATTATATATATATATATATATATATATATATAAATGTAGTATTTAAAATCATTTTTACTTCAAACTACTTTACAAATATAACAAATTCAGAATGAAAATGTAATTTTGAAGATTTTACTTTCAAAAATTATATTTCAAGTAGACTTTCATTTCTCTCAATGAAAGTATGGTTTTTACAAAAATAAAAATAAAAATATACCGAACACACTTTTCTTTCCTTTCAAATAATGAAAAACAAGAAATGAGACATCCTCAAACAAGCCTTGACAGATTAACTAATGAAAACAAACATTGTTCATGCTTAAAGTCTGCAAAATCTGTAAAAATAAACTTTGTTTTCATCATTGGACTTATACCCTTCCATTTATTTTTTCTATCATTAGACTTTTAAGTTATTGTATTTTCCATCATTAGACCTATAGCTTTATGTATTTTCCTCTTCAGTTTAGTAATTTTCATTTCCACTACATCTATTAAAGGAAGGAGGGTACATTGGATAAGTTAAACAAAGGATAAGCAACATTTTTTATTATATTTTTAAGTTTTCCTTTCGTGAAAGCACGTAAGCAAGAAGTGCATTCTTGACAAGGCGAGGTGGCTTACTTAGCTTAGTTGTGAAGCACACATAAACAGATATTTTGGTGTACTTAAAGTTTGAATGATAACAATGAACCTTGAAAGCACCCGTGTGTTCTTTTTGAAGGATTGCTGGTTTGAATGCCCCTGTATTCTTTCTTTTTTATCTCAAGCAAAGCCCGAATTTTATCTGAAAAAAGATAGAATTAGTGAAACATTGGTATAATAAAAGGCACATTTATGTTTATTGTGAAAGTACCTATGGATGAATGTGAATATAATTCTTTCAATTCATAACAAAATTTGCTCATCTTGGTCAAAAAACAAAATTTGCTCATCTTTGTCAAAAAACAAACTTGCCCATGTTCTTTTTAATAATTTGTTTCGAAAGGATTGACCTAGTTAGGAAGTGAGATGTCAGTAATGTTCTTTCTGTTTGTGCTTTTACTAGGGCGCAATGTTCACTAAAAACTAGCCTTATCAGTTTTTATTGAAATTCTTGCGAGGGGATTTTATTGGTTTTCTTCTCCTTCCTTTTATCTTTTCTATTTACTTCTCACACATGATCTTGTTTCTCTTTCTCTGTGTATAACTTACAGGATCTCTCTAGGCTTGGGAGCAATAGCAGAGGCACAATGTTTCGAAATGTTATGCTACAGAGCCAAAATTTGGACACTAAAGAAAATCTTCGATTAGGAGATAATGAACTTCCTGTTGATACGAGGAAAACTGAAGGAGAAGATGAAAATGAAAAACTTACCTTTTGCTCGCTTATTACTCCCGAGATCCAAACTTCTCATTATCTTGGTGCTGATAAGGATATGCCTGCATTAGAGGGGTTTCTAATGCAGGCTGATGATGAACGACCATGCATTTCTGTTGGTGGAATAGACTTTGACAAATTAGATCTTCCGAAATGTTTGATAGAACGTGCTAGCATCTTGGAGAAACTTTGTAAATCTGCTTGTACAAACAGCCCATTATCCTCATCCTCAGAAGGTCTTAGGTTGAACAAGGTGACAGATCTGTATCATTCTCTTCCTAATGGTCTAGTAGAGAGCATGGACTTGAAGAGTAACCTACTGATGAATGATGAAAATAAGCTACTGAAGGATGATAGTAACTTCTTGAATAGCAAAGTCAACTGCACCCCTCATGGGAGGTCTTTTAATGATTGCTGGCAAAGCTTTAGCAGTAACTCAGCTGGTGATGCCAGGAAGCCCTTTGCATCTCCATTTGGTAAGTTGTTGGATAGAAATTCATTAAATTATTCTTATTCCAACTCTGGAAAACGAAGCAGCCCGAACATAGAACTTCCTTGCATTAGTGAAGAAGCGGAGAATACATATGAGGTTGATGATGAATTTTCACTAGATATGGGATCTATAGAGCGAGTACCACTTACAGACATTACAGAAAATGAAAATGCTCATGTAACAGTTTCTGAAGCTGCTACATTTGCTGATAGATTGAGTTTAGAATCTGTAAACCCAGAATTCAGCAACAGAGGGAATCATAACAGAACCAAAGAGAACGTGGGAAATCAGAAAAAAAGTAAGAGAAAATATCTGAGTGATGCTGTAAATCATGATATCTTGCCAGGAGCAAATGGAGCTAAGAGAGTCACAAGATCATCTTATAATAGATATAGCAGGTCAGATTTATCCTGCACGGAGAATTCCAAAGGCCCTCGATTCTCTGAAAAGGAGTCCAAGCATAAAAATATTGTGTCCAATGTGACTTCTTTTATTCCTCTTCTCCAACAAAGAGAAGCTCCAACTAATTTAAAAGGTATATATATTTCATAGCTATAGATGGCACTTGAGTATTAGCATTATGGATTGATTATGAACCTCAAAATATTAACGTCTAAAAATATCTCAGTAATTTGATGTCTACATTACTAGCTACTGAATTGACAAGAATGATGTATGAGAATGCGACAAAAAAGTCGAGTCATAGGCACCAATACCATGCCCCTAACTGCTCCACACTCCAAACTCTTATTCCCCTGTTCTCTTCCTTCGATTATGCACATGCTTCCTGACAGAACAGAATTATAAAAGGAGAATGGTGCACATTCAAAAGACGAAGTCAGTAATTGCTAATAGCCAACTAACAATCTTCCATAATCTGTACGCTTGTATTTTCCTTTGACCTCACTGTGTGCTAAACACACTCGCAGCTTATCATAATTTTGGTGTGGCATTGAACTTTATCTATTATTTGGTAGTACCTAGTTTGAATAGCATGTATCTGATGATCCGAGTATTGTACTGAATTTTAACTTATGTTTAAAACTTGTGCATTCATGTAGGGAAGAGAGATATTAAGGTGAAGGCCATTGAGGCGGCTGAGGCTGCAAAACGCCTTGCAGAAAAGAAAGAAAATGAACGTCACATGAAGAAAGAAGCCTTGAAACTTGAAAGAGCAAGAATGGAGCAAGAGAATTTGAAGCAGATTGAATTGGAGAAAAAGAAGAAAGATGAAGAGCGGAAGAAGAAAGAGGAAGAAAGGAAGAAAAAGGAGGCTGATATGGCAGCAAAGAAAAGACAGAGAGAAGAAGAAGATAGAAAGGAGAAAGAAAGAAAAAGAATGCGTGTTGAAGAAGTTAGGAGACGATTACGAGAACATGGTGGGAAGTTAAGATCTGATAAAGAGAATAAGGAAGTGAAACCCCAAGCCAATGTAAGATGCTATATGCAATAATCTTTGATTTTCCTTGTGCTCATGGGGTAAAGATAACTTATTGTTTTTCCTGTAGGACCAAAAACTAAGAAAGGGGTGTAAAGATGCGACTGAAAAACTGGACAAGGAAAGTGGGCATGACAACTTTGACAAACTATCAGTTGTGGATTCTAAAACTTCTACAATTGACGCTGGAAGGACAAGCTCTGTCGTGGAGGACTCACAAACAACAAGTGTCGGTTCTCTAGAGACAGAGGTAAAATGCTTTTGCGAGTGCACATTTCCAAAATCTATGACATAATTTAGTGTCAATCGTTGAATCATGTTAAATCATCAATCAACCTAAAAACTTAAACTAATAGGTTTTATTAGGTTTGGATAAATTTAATTATATCAACTAACACTCTCTCACTTGCGGGCTTGTAAATTTGAAAATTGTCCAACAAGTGAAAATTAATATAAATTGAGGAGGAAATGACTTTACATGAGTTTAAACACCTGACTTCTTACTCTGATACTATGTTGATCATGTTAAATCACCAATCAACTTAAAAGCCTAAGCTAAATATTAAGTATAGTTGACCGTGATAGTATAGTGGTTTGAGGTTGGAATGATTTTATTTTTTTGATAAGGAAGGCTGTTGGAATTTGAGATATAGTTTTATATGATATATATATTGAAACAATGAAATAATTGTAGTACATAACCCTTGAAATACAAGTACACACCTTAGGCTTTTAGTTGGTTATATACCGGAATCCACGAGAAACATGGAATTTATTTTCATGAAAATTAAAGTTTAATTGAATATCTTGATGTATCTTACATGGAAAAATAATTCTATCTTGAAATTCTGTGGGACTCTTAAGCTTATAGTTGAGAAAGTAAATAATCTATTTGATTAAACTTCCTTGAGAATTATAATACACAGAAGAAAGACTGTTTTCCTTGCTAATTGCAATGCAATAATAATTGTGCTGGTTCTCTTATGTCCTAAGATGACTGCTCGAGTATTTATTAGCTTAAAGTAAGAACAGAACTAGTTGCCAAATAAGGTCAGTGTTGATTCGTTTGACCACAAAATGGAATGAGTTTTTTTTTTTTTTTTTTTTTTTTTTTAAAATAATTGTAATACACTTTTAGATGTTGGGTATTAGTGAGTTTGATTTCTTAATTTTTTTTAAATCTATTTGCTTCATGCTGAAATTTGCAATCTTTTTTAGGCACTTGAAAATGTGATGGAAAATAGAATCTCTGAAACAAGTGAAGAACAATCATATCAAATTTCTCCTTACAAAGCTTCTGATGATGAAGATGAAGACGACGATAATGGTGACATACTAAACAATAAATTTGTTCCATCATGGGCCAGGTGTGTAATTCGTTCTTGTGTTTTCAAATATGGAGATAACAAATGTCCTTTGAACTCCGTTAATGCGATTTAAAACATTCTGCATTTATTATTGCATCCGTCTCTCTCGAGTTCTCAACATCCATTTTTGTGTTAGAACTAATATCTTCATACTTATGCAGTAAGGATCGATTAGCTGTCCTTGTTGCTTCCCAGAAAAAGTTGAGTCCAGAAATCATCTTTCCACCGAAAAGTTTCTGCGAAATAGCTGAAGGTGAAAATTAACCCATAAAGATGGTTGCAGCTTTTAATTTTATTAAATAAAAACATATTAAGTCCCAAAGGCGTGGCACATTTAGTTGAAGACTTGGATTTTGAAGGTGTGCTCCCTTCAAGGTCCCAAGTTCGATGTCTCCCGGTGCCTATCCTAGGGACGGACGTGGTTACCCTTGTTTCAAAAAATAAATAAAAACAAGCTGAGTAGTTTAACTGTTTTGCAGTTCTCTTGCCTCGACAGCATCAGTTTAAATAGTCTGAACCTTATATACCACATCTCATTGGAATGGAGTGCCTATGCGACAGATTTTGCTGAATAATTTCACAAGGAATTGCTGATCAGGTGATTAGTTTCTTGCTACTCAATATTCTGAATAGCTAAATTGAGATGATTATTGTACTACTAGAAAGCTTTATATGCACTAGTCAGCTATTTCTTAGCACCAGAATAAGCTATGAAACCATGTTACCAACTACCACCTCGCGACTGGACACCTCGACCACGAAAAAGTTGGGGGGGGGGGGGAAGCCTGTACTGTAAATTCTTGGTGTTAACCTTCCCTTCAAGCTTTGAGGTTGGGTAGGGGAGGGTGTAGTTTAGTTATGTAGAAAGCAGAATGCAACCTGCAAACATGTAGGTGGAAAGCACTAGTTCCTAACATAACTTCTCTATGTACAATTTATTATCTTGTTCTAATGAAGATGAAAGTGTAGATGAAATTGTTCCAACTTGAAGAGGCAAATTTTTATTATATTATGAAAAAAGAAATGGGGTAATCTTAATGTCGTAAAGGCACATCCAGTGCTACTGGAATTGGTTTATGTAGGAGGAATTCATAGTATGAACCAGAGCATCACAGGTTTAAGTTGGCCTAGTGATCGAAAAGAGGTTATGAGTTCAATTTATGATGACCACCTATCTAATCCCAAATGGTGTAGGGTCAAGCAGTTTGCCTCACGAAAATAGTCAAATCTGCGAATAAACAGAGTTGGACACTCATCGATATCAATTAAAAAATTCATAGTTGAACAGTCATAGATCCGAAAGATTCAGTACCACTTCTGAAATTGGGTTTCACTTTCATCTTGTTTTTGCTTTAACAGAGAATATCCTTGCTTCTTTTTCTTTTTCCTCATAATAAGACAATTGCTTGAAAAATGTTATTATCCATATAGTAAAAGGAAGAACAATCACAAATAATAGCTTCAAAACTGAAGATTTGTTCTTTAGATATGAATTTGGTATTTGATTCAGAACAGTTTAGATGGAAGGTTAGAAATGGAGGAAGAATGAGAAAGCTTTTGTAAAAGAAACAAGGTACACTAATGGGAGAGCAATCAAATGTGGATCTAATTTAACTCCATTAAAATATTGTTAAGTTCAACCTTAATAGGTTAAGACCATTACACATGTCAAACTTTTGACAATGATTGTTCTATAGATGCCTTTTTTCAAGCATATCAATTTAATTGCTCATGTTAGTATATATATATATATATATATATATATATTTATTAATAATGATGAACTTTGTTTGAGATAGAAATGAAAGATAGACCATAATTACAAAAGTGTATAGTCAGAAAATATTGATTCTAACAAAATTGAATAATTGTTTTCGATAAATAACATGCTAAACTAAAAAGAAATCAATTAAAAGTATTAAATATTTAAAGTGAATGATTTTTACTAGATATTTGGAGTATAGTTTATCCTTTAAATTTGAACATATTTCCTCATAAAGTCTACAAGTTACCCTATGATATTCGTATTAAAAACACATAGTATTAATGCTAAATGACATGTTTTGACATTTTTTAATAGGTTATTGCCAATAGTCACAATTTAATTTTGCATCAACTAACAACAATTAATTCTAAATTATGTAATGAGGTGAATATTATTGAAGGAAAAACATGTTCAGATTATTTGACTAGAGACAAAATGTTGCCCATGTTAAGTAACAAAACTTTACTACATTTAGAAGAAAAAAAACACCACTTATATATTCAAACAAGAGACAAAACCATTATCCATGCAATGGTATCAAAACTATATATTTTATATTCACTTCTAATAATCACACCATAACAAGTAAAAACAGCGATATTAAATTTTTAGATTAAAATATTATTTTAGTCTATAAACTATTGAGTTTGTTCTCTTTTATCCTAGATTTTTAAAAGTTCAAATTTTGCAAAAAGCTAATATATATTTATTCCAAATTTAACCTAAATTTAACAAGGTCAGAATGACTAACATCTTCTCAAATCCATCTAGGTCAGCTTAGTTTTTTTTTTTTTAAACAATATTGAAGAAAGATAGGTTTGAATCTGTAATCTCATATTTACTAGGTTGTACATAATTTCACTGAAGTTATGCTCCCTTTGGTAGATTAGCTTAGTTTGATCTTTTTTCTTTTTTCTCCGCTTGTACTTCAATCCCGACTCGTTGAGCTCGACGATATCACAATAGCATTGAAAGAAGATGAGAGGGATGTGAAGTTGGCAGAGGAAGAGAGAGCACACTCCCAACAAAGACAAAGATTCTCTTAAGCCAATGGTTGGGTTGTGCTCTCTCTCTTCTGTCAACATGAGCCCTTCCATGCTGCCTTCAGCTCTTCAATTTCACCATTATTTGCTGCAGTTTGAGTTTCACATTCAAATAAAAAAAACATAGTTATTAGAGTGTCTTTAATGTAATTAACCTAATTTATTTTATTTCATGCATATTCATGAAGGCATTTACCCTTTTTTTCCTATTCCTCTCCCAAAATTGGAGTACAATTTCAATTTCCTAATCTAAAGTTATGTTTGACTTTATTTAGTCTAATTATGGTATAAACAAAAGTAATCTTGCTAAGATTTTGCTTCTTGGTGCTATTATTATTGATATTTCTACATCACTTTTAGTTTCCAATTCATGATGAAAACTATAAAGTTTATATTTTCTCAAAATATGACAAAAGGAAAGAATATGATTTTTGTTTTAAAAAGGGTAGAAGATGGGTATTTTCAAGGTCATAATTTTTTTTTTCCTCCAAAAATCTTGGAAATATTCATGGTTTATGATAGGGGATGAGAAAGTTCACTCCGAAGAAAAAATATATGTAACTCGATCGATTAAAACATATTATAACACCATCGAACAAAAGATTAAAGGTTCAAAATCTTGCTAGAACTTAAATATTAAAATCTAGCAAAAAATATTACCTTCAAGATGATAGATTTTCCCATGGCAGCAAAGCACAAAAATTCCCAAATCACTTAAGCAGATAATAGGTTTTTGAAATTCTAAAAGATGAACTTAAAGAAATTATTCTGAGAGAGAGACAATAGAACAGTTTGTGGGTGAAGATTTCAACTAAGAAACTTATTTTAATTTATAGAAGGAAAGGGTCAAGTCAATAGCCAATAAATGAATATTAATAAAAATCTTAGCACTAGATTGCTACCACACTTATATTTAGTTAAAATGTAATATTTTATTTTTTCCAAAAAAGAAGTAATATTTTATTCACTATGTCAAGTAAGTACTAGTATTTTTCAAAAAAACAGAGAAAAAATATCTCAATAAATATGATATAATTCAACTGATTAAGATATATATTCTTGTTTAAGAGGCTAGAAAAAGTCAAAACTAATGATAGTAATAGGTACTTAAGTGTAAATTAAGTTCATAAAATTTTGAATCTACCACCAACCTGTTAAAGAAAAAAAAAATCAAACAACAATGTATTGGATCAATTATAAGTTTTTGACTAATGATGAAATTAAATATATATAGCCATATAGGCTACACTTGAATCTATATATTTTTATGAAATGATTTACCTCAAAGATTTTGATATTATCATTTCCTAAAACATTGATGCTAGACATTGGTACTAATTAGGGTAACATCAGAGGTCAAAACTTAGAAATTTAACAAAATTTACATTAATAACTTTTTAAGAGTTTCATCGTTTCAATAGAGAAATAATTGCATGCTGCTCTATAACCAAATTTTGAACTTCTATTAATTTTGTTATTTTTTTAAATAATTATTTTTCAAAATCACAAACATAATAAATAACTAAGATTTAGCCAATTAAGTGGTTGCATGCTGCTCGGGCAGCATGCAATTATTTATCGTTTCAATATATAACTTTGAATTTTCTTTGGGTCTTTATCATAATTAACACTATTCATAAAAACTTTGTATTATGTCGCATTTTAGTCAAATCATTAACACTATTAACAATTTCATTTAAAAAAAAAAACTATTAACAAAATATGAAAGTGACATGTCTATTAGTAGTTGTCTATCTCCATCATGCCAACTCAACGAAAATATAACATTTAGGAAGAAAAATTTATAGTATTATGATTGTATATATACATTCTTTCTTCAATAATTTATAACTCTAATGGGTGACTTGATTTTATTATTTGAACACTAGGGTTCGTCGTCCACATTCCTCGATTTATACTATTTTTTCTTTTTTATATGAGTTGATTCCGGAGTTAAAAAGATGTTGAAAAATTAGGAATGATAAATTCTGTCCATAGGAGTAACTTACACGTAGGATCAAATGATATGTCATAATAACATATTTGAAATTTGAAATATTTGAATCTATAACTTCTTAATTACTAGATTAAATAAGATATCGTTAGAGGCATTTATTTAGTGGTATTGAAATTTGAGTTGTACAACTTTAGGACCATCTATTAGAATTATAACATATTTTTTTTTATCAAAAAATGGTTTATAGCAAAATTCGGAGTGATTGAACTCAATTAATAACTAGTGATTGAACTCAATCAGTTTGTTAAGTGATTGAGCTCATCAATCACTAATTCAATCAATAACCAGTGATTGAACTCAATCACTACTCAATCATTTGGAGTTTTGCTATAAACTAATTTTCGATAAAAATATGCTATAAATGCAATTCTTTACCCCATTTTTATTATACATAAAAAAAAAAAAAACCCTTGAAATTTTGTATATTTGTGAGTTGGGATTTAGTTTAAAATGAAGAGATTCTCCAAGAGCTTTCACTTTCCACAACTAAAGGTGAGTTTCTCCATTTTTGGTTATCCATTACTCCTCTCCATTAGCCAAAGCATGCAAAGACAGTTTTAGAAAATGGGGGGAAGATGGTGACCGGCTACTGCAGGTCGATGTGGGCCCAAAAACCGTCTTATTCCCCAAAATTTCCAACTGATACAGGCCATTCCAGTCACGCCTGATGCCTCTTTCAGGTCACCAAAATGGAAGCCCTCTCTCTCTCTCATCTTACCTGTACAATTTAAAGCATACAAAATTATAAATAATTATCTTATAATAAATTTGTAAATTAAATATCAATATCAATATAATATATTAGGTGTTTCTCAAAAAAAAAAAAAAAGAAAGAAAGAAAAAAAAAGTCTACTTGTAACTAAATCAATCCAAAACTTACCAAAATGGATTAGTGGCGCAATAGTTTAATAGTTTAGTGGTAAAAAAAATCAGCACTAAGTTCAACGTACTAAATTTAAATTATTCTTTCCTTTTACTCTTTTTTTAAAACAATAATTCGAAAACTTGAAATTTTACTTCTCTAAATTACACCATTTATTCGTCATTAGGTTGCACTACCCAAATATATCGAAGGAATGAGATACAATTAAAATGTTTACAAATTAAATGATTAATTTTTTTTGGATGGTGGTTGGAGGGGATTTAATTATGTAGTGGATGTCATAAGAAGGAGAGAGTCTCAACTTGTGATTGTACAATTTTGCTAAAAAATAGTATTATTTGTTTTTATTGACTTTAAGTTTAATTTGTTGATGTTTCAAAAAAAAAAAAAGTTTAATTTGTTAGCAACTCATCACTAGAAGATTTAATATCGAAAATGTTGGATCGAGCACACACTTTGAGAGAGTTTAGAGACAATATTTTTTGCTTTTTTACAATATCGAAGGATTCGATCCCATAAACTCTTGATTATTAGATGTACATTAATTTCATCGAGCTACTATTTTTGTTGGCGCTGATTGAAATAAGTTGCATCACATCTTGAAAAAACATTAAATTTGAACCAACACACAAAAGAGGCAGATTACAAGAGTAAATGGACATATTTAATATATATATATATATATTTTTAATGAATCAACTTGTTACTATGTGTTAATGATGCAAACTACTCCTTATGACATTTCAATATTTTAGTGTTATTTGATAATTTTGTTTTTTAATTGAAAATTTATGATACATTTGTTCTATTGAGTTTGATACTTGGAGTACTTCCATGCATTACTTATGAGAACACATTTCTACGATTTGACTTTTCGGTATAGATTCCTTAAAAAAAAAAAAAAAAATTGAGGTTACATTTATTTATTTATTTGGTTCAACAACCTTTTCGAGTGGAGTCTCGAATGAATAACATTTTAGCTACTAGGTTGCATGGTCTAAATTTAGTTAAATTACATAACTTTCTGGATTAACCTAAATTTTCGAGTTGGTCAATCTGCCAACCCATTTAACCTTATATATTTGAGCAATTCAACCCTCATATAATTTATCTTAGGTTATATTAATTTCATCTTTATTCTACTTATTTTTCCTACATAGAGGACATTATAGCCAACTGCCGTCACTGAACCCTTTGATTGTACACCCTTATTTATATATAAGGTTAAATGACCAACAATAACATAGCTCTACTGTCATCTTGTACGACCTAGTAACCATACGTTTAAATCTCCCAATATTATTGTATAAAAAAGGTTAAATGATTTTTTTTAATACGTTATAATCTCTTTGAAAAAAAAAAAAAAATCCATTAAGCCGAGTTATTGGCCCAATATACAAAAGTCGCCTCTTCTCTCTTTCTCAATTCGTGTCTGCTATTTCCTCTCTTCGATTGATTTCAAAATTCATTTCTTTGTTCTCAGAATCGTTCTGTTTCTTCAGAATTCATGACGGTAAGGCACCTCTTGATTTTGATTTCCTAAGGATATTTTGTTTATGATGATTTGATTTGCTTATCGATCGATTTGAGCTCCATTTCCTGTTGAATTTCCGTTTTCTTGATTCGATTCAGTTTTATTAAAGCAATTCTGTGTTTCCCCCTTGATGATTTGTTTATCCTTTCCTGATCGAGGGCAAGAATCTGGATTTCTGCTAGATTTTAGTTAGTGGCTGGAATCAATAAATCCGTCGGCTACATTCAAATATATATTATGTAGGATTAACCCTTTTTAATGGGTGTATTTTGTTTTGTTTTTATTGATTCATAATGGATTTGAAGGTATTTATGAAATGGGTTGGCATAAATCAATTGATTCAGATTCATATTGGGTACATCTTGTTGTTGTAGGACAAAGGTCGGCCATTGCCAAAATTTGGTGAGTGGGATGTTAATGATCCGACCTCTGCTGAGGGGTTCACTGTGATTTTTAACAAAGCTAGAGATGAGAAGAAAACAGGCGGAAAACCTGATTCACCGGGAAACGTTCGAGCACAGGGCAGGCCTGGAGCAGATCCTGCCAAGGCACCGCCGGTAAGATTTCGTTCGTAATCCCCTTTCAATTTTGCCATTGGATTGTTCATTGTTGTCTTAGTTAGCGTTAGTAATACCATGTCTGTTGTTTGTTCATATAAACTAAGGCATCTAAAGAATGCTTCCTCTTTTGTGCCTATGGACAATTGTTTGGTCTATAACTGTCAAGAGGTTGTATATATATGTGTATTTTTTAAACTAAGAAACAAGCTTTTCAATAAGATTATTAAAAGATACTACAGATCAGGATACAAATCCAAAAAAGTAACCAAAATGTACAATGTACTATGAATGTAAAAAACAAGGCTGGACAATCGAGGGCTGAAAAAAGCCTCAATGCAGATTTCTGAAGTGTTTGAACAAACCTTGATTTTGAGAGATATATATCTGCATCAAGGTTTGTTCAAACATTTGGGAATTATCTTCATTTGGAAATGAAATATGTCGGTAAAGTACCTAAAATTTAGTTTGGAGAGAATAGAGATGAGATCACATCATTTCATGTGATAAAATTAGGATCTGTTCGATTTTATATGCCTTGTGAGAGACTTTGTGCTCATGAAACATGAATTTTCTAGTTGTATTTTATCTTTGAGATTGCTCTGGTTCTTGTTGCATAAACATAGGCCTTCAAATGTAATGGATTGATCTCGATGTTGCATTTACTCCTTTTTTGGCGATTATTTCTACAAAATGAATAATCTGCAGTTTCACCTTATATTTTGTATTTACTAGTGTTCTTTGGTCTGTTTTCCTCATGTGGATGATTATCAGAAGAAATGGCTTTGCTGTATCCAGACCCCCCCTGCTGAATCTTGAGAGAAGGTTCGTAAAGGAGCCACAGTTGAGAAACATATTATCCTGTAATTGTATGTCTGCTTTGGCTTCTCGAATACGATGAACTTTCATGGAGCCTAGAAGGTCCTGCTGAATTTTATGCATTTTAATGTAAATCTGAGTGTTGTTGTTGTGGAGGAAAAAGTAAAGAAAACAAACATGTATTTGTATTTATATTATTGATATGATGGTTTTTTATTAGAGGATAAAACTATAGTTGCTATTCTGTCTTTGCCTTTGGTGTGAGCTGTAAAGCTTTGCACTGGACATCATGTATAATTGTGGCTGGTATAATTAATGTAATACAACTTTCGCTTTTCTTTCGACATGACCTTTTCTCATAATATAGAACATTTATTTGACCAACAAGATTTGAACCTACGACCCACAAAGAAGCCTTAGTTTGCCCATAACGGTTGGAGATACTCACTTTATGGCATCTGTGTGCATTGAAAATGTGAGAATTCTTCAACATCTTTATAAGAGATATGGATTACTCTCTTCATTGTCAATTGATATTGAGGTGGAACCCCATGTTATCTAATAATAACATACAAACTATGAGGTACTGAAAGAAACTATACTGAATTTAATGCATTCCAATAAAAAGTTGCAAGCTTTTACAGAGCCAATAAATGAGAAGGTGAAGAATATGAAACCATATAAAAAACCAAATTTTCAAACCATTATTTGAGGAAAGATCAAGGTAACAAACTCCAATCCCAACAAAAGATTCCCCTACATGTACTCTCCCAAATTAAAGAAGAAATGAAAAAGAAATACAAGTGGCTAAAGCCAATATAAAGGACTTAATTGTCACAGAGCTTGGCATCTTTCCCTTATCTGTTCTAAAGAAGAGTCCTTGGTACAAAGGCCAATTGATTAGGACCAAAAATCCACAAAGAAGAACCTGCAAAACCATAGTTTGAAAGGCCATCACCAAACCACTGCCACTTTCTACTGCTTTCTTCAACATCCCAAGAAAGCAAAGCAAATTAACCAAAGAAATTGTTGTTATTATAGTAAACATTGGAGACGAAGCTCCGAATTCCATCATTTCCTTTTCATATCTTTGGGAGACTTCATCATCAGTCACTTTAGCTGTGATTACAAATGCTGAATTAGAAAATCCAAGTGTCTTCAAGACAGTGTCTATAACAGCAAAGAGATAGGAACCTATTCTCTTGTAGAGCCAAAGCCTCTGATCATTCCACCAGCCTAGGATTGTTCCTCCAACCAACATAAATTCCACCAAACTAGCAGCATACTTTGCAAATATCACATACACGAAAGGTATCAGCCATGGATTTGAAACCTGAGTACACGAAGCAGTCCGCCAGTCCGCCAAACAGATTTTTCTATCATAAAATTTTAACAAAGGTAGGGAAGTTATGTACCTGTGGAAACAAGGGAACGCCTCTGAGGAGATAAAGTGAGGGGATGATTGAGTAATATAATGTTGCAAAGGAATTAAAACCCCACAGAGAATAGACGCAATATCCCATCCACAGGCCTAGGCTGATCTTTCCACGAGCATACAATGCAGGACTGTGCCTAGAAAGAAGTATTTGGAGGTTGCCTTCAGACCATCGCTTATGTTGAACTAGTGTCGGAAGTAATGAGGTTGGTGCAACACCTAGAAAAGCTCCCCTCTCTGGATTGAAATAGACCGATTTCCATCCTTGTCTTTGGATTGACATCCCAGTTAAAATATCTTCGACAAGACTTCCATATCTTAAACCCATCTGTAATTTAGTTGTTGAACAGGCACATAAATGTGAGAGAGGAAAAGATATAGAGGGAGAGTGAGAGACAGAGACGAGCAAAAAGACCAACCTCTTTTCCCCATTGAGTGTTCTCTTCATATGAACAACTTGCTAGATACTTTGATTTTTCTTTTAGTTCATTTACATTTTCAGAAGTTCTATAGTTTTGACTGTTCCAATCATTTCTGTATTCTTTGCTGTACTTTTTACCGCATAAAACGTCTCTTCTATGAAAGCAGCCTGTTCCTATATATGGAGGGCCTCCAAAACCATCCAAACCAGTGAGTTCCTTCATGAAAAAAAACCCAAATCAATATTCTCCCAATATGTAAGTTACTAAATGACTGAATAAGTTTTTTGAATTTTTTGGTACTAACTATATTGACTTACCTCCATAATGACTTGTAAGCTACACCCGTAGATATCATTCTTTGTTACATTGTCAAACTTTTGTGGAAACTGGACAAATGCAATTTCATGGCTCTTCTCTTCATCCATAAAGAAGCAAAGTGCATCTTTTATGGCATCAGAGTTGTTTGAATACATATCACAGTCTACATTGAGTATGATTTGCCCATTGCTTATTTGTGATGAGACCCTAAGCTGAAAATGGAGCCAATCATAACCAGGTTAGGTACTGTCATCACATGTTCTAAGCATTCACTAGTATCCATGTAGATGAAATTATATTTGATTGCGTAAACAAGTAGATTAAATTATACAGAAATGACAAGTAAGCTGCATTACTTGACAATTAAGGTGCTATAGTCGTATTCTCGAACAAATTTGAATTGTTGTGATGGTGTGCATATAAGGCCTGTCTCTATTTATGAACATATTTAAGTAGATAATTACCAACGCATTCATGGCTCCAGCTTTGAAGTTGTGGAAATATTGAGGTCTCTTCTCACGAGCCAAATACACCAAAGTTGGTAGCACAGACCCTTCAATATCTGTGGCTTTTGGATCTCTCTCATCTATTAATATCTGGGATGTTAAGAACAGAGAGAATAAAATATTTTGAATGCTTGCAGCTCAAGATTAAGACAACATATTTGAGAAAGTAGCATGTTAAATAATATAAACAGAGTTTGAAGTGTGTTTTATGCATAACAGAACGACATTCTTTAATGTATGTAATTTGATTTGTTTTGAGCTTTTCATGAGAAAGTGACAGAGATTACTTGAAGGAAAGTATCGTGGTCACGGCGAGATGTATAGGATTCCCACTGGGAAAATCCTTCACTACTTGACCGTATTTCTTCAGGAACCCGACCTAGATCGACTGCAGTTTTGATCCTGCTCTCCATGTCTTTGTATAGCTTCTACAAAAGAAGAACCCATCCAGGTAAATGCAGCCATTATTGCCAGCTTGAGATATTTTCAACATTGCATGCTGGGTTTCAATGTTCAGTTTATAATTCAAAAGCAAAAAGACTTCATTTTTTTAGTTAGAAATCTGCTCTTATCTAATATAGACTTTACCTGTTACATGTAGCTGGTTGGACTTGTTGAAATAGAAAACTAACTTGAAATGATTATGAAGACTGTATGTAGTAATTATGCATTTCATGATAGTAAGCATAGCATAGTATAAAGACATTTAAGCAAAATAGTTACTTAAAATGATGATGCAGCATTGCAACATATCAGGCAACGTTTTAGATTCCTAAATCAAAATCTAGTTGACTTCAATTTTCTATCAATCTATCCTATGTTCCAATGCTCCCTACTTAAAAACGCATTCTCTTTTATCTAATGTACATATTCTATTGGATCAGGTAACCAAATTCAAATGAAATAAAACATATAAAATTCTTAGTATTTTTAGTAGATCATTATTTTTTTATAAAGTAACCTGAATTAAGACTTCTTCTTTGCCTTGGTGATCAGTCTTTAAGGCAAAGTAAGCTGCAGGTGACCTTGGTTGGATGTTGAACTTCTTGCAAAAAGGTATCCAGTGCTTTGCAAATTGAGATGCCTCCATAAGAGCATAGTAAGTGAGCTCGGAGCCTGCATCGTCGGAGAGGTAGACGCTGAGCTTCTCGGGCGGGTAATCGTATGCCATGACTGATAATACTGTGCTGATGACCATGGCTGGTGGCTCCATCTCAGGATCTGCTGTGCACACAAATATGTCCACTCCAGGCAAGTGTTCCTCATGTCTGTTCATCAACAACATCCCATTTATAAAACACATAAACCAAGGAAGAGAAACTAAGAATCTGCTCCACAATGATTTCCCATCTCAAAAATCACGTAGACCAAGGGAGAGAAACGAAGAGAGAGAGACTATTTCACAACAATATTTAGTTACAAACATTATAGAAACTAAGTGAAATAACCTTTGGAGAGAAAGAGGTCCTATTCCTCTACAAAAATCCACTTCAAATAATATATATATATATATATATATATATATTTTTTTTTTTTTTTTTTTAAACTAACACAAACTGCTAGAGAGAAAAGATGAGCCCCATGGAGATTTATTTGTATGACGTTGAATATTATGGTTGATAGAGTAGATTGATGCTTGAAAAATAGTCTTTCTACCTCTTTCTAGTTAGAAGTGTGGCTAAGTTGTGGGGTTATTAGTAGACCTTTCCCTCGGCCTTTTCGTTTAACTTCTTGTCGTGAGCTAATGGTAGCTGATGCAATAGTCAATCCTTCAGACGATTGGAATTTTGAGGCTTTGAAGAAATTTAAGGGGGTGTTCGGAGCAAAGAGTCATTAATGGTGTTTAGAGTTAAGAGGATGAGAGTTTTGAGAAAAATGTGAGAGAGAATGATTATCGGGGAGAATAGTTATCGATATTTGAGGTGAAGAGAATGATTATGAGGAGAATCATTAATGGTGTTCAGAGTTAAGAGAATAATCACGAAGAGAAAAAAATGGTGAGTACGTGGAGAATAAAAAGTAGTTATTGAGAGAATTGAGGTCCAAAATATTAAAAAATTAAATTCATATATATGGAAAGATTTCTATCCAAAGAGGCTAAAGATTTTCGCGTGGGAATTGAGTCTTGTGTAGTTAATACAATTGAAAGATTGCAGAGGGGAATGACTTATATCTTTGAAGTGAGATATTGTTCTTCCATTCAAGATATTTATTCGAATTGGGTTGATCTTGTTGGGCTCTTTGCTTTTAGCTTGCTTTTGTCTCTTTTGTTTCCAAACATTTACTGTTTTGTTTCTTTTTTCTTTAGGAAAAATATCTTTAGAGTAGCTTTCTTCCTAGTAGTTGGAGATCCCTTTTGTTACTCTTTGGGATCCATATTGTAATTTCATATATTAACGAAATTGTTTCTTATCCAAAAAACACAATATCTCACTTCAAACATAGAAACTAAGTGAGAGAAACTGAATCTAAGAAAAGAGAAAAAAGAGAGATTTAGACCTTTGTGAGAGATTGTGTTTAAAGGTTTGCCTGTGAATTGGTCTCCATCGAACCGCCTGAGTGATAATCCAGTAAAATCCAAACCAGATCTCAGCAGCAAACAAACCAAGCCAAACCCATCTTCCTTCTTGTGGTACAGATCTCACTCTGTAACTCAAAACCAAACAAATTCCCACAAGAATGGAGGCTGCAAATACCCTATATGCTACTCTCCCCTTACCCTCTTTTGTCTCAAACAGTGGCAAATACCCTTCACTCCCCATCTCTCTTTCTAACACAGACTAATTTCTTCATCCAATGAATGCATGTTCCTTAATATATGTATATATTTACACTTGCAATAAGTTGGGAGGAAAGTTTGAAGGAATGGCAAGTGGAAGATTAGTTAATGAGTGGATATAAAGAGTTGCCCCAACACAAAGCTACTCTAAAGAAAAATGAGTTAGAAGACAAACTCAACCATCGTGGAATGGCTTACTCGTCAAGAGGACCTTTGGAAAGTAAGAGGTGATGGACTCAATCCATGTGGACCACCTACCTAGGAATTAATTTCCTACGGACTTCCTTAACATCCAAAGTTGTAAGGTCAGGCGGTATATCCCGTGACATTAGTCGAGGTGCATGCAAGCTAGCTTGAACAGTCACATATATATATATATATATATATATATAAAAGGTTAGAAGGAAAACTTTATGCTTTATATCAACTATGACAAAACAGCATGAAAGGATTTATTGGCGTGGAATTCCACAGATGATTGATTGAGGAGGATGTTTTATTTGGTTTTTCTAAGTTTTGTTTAGTATTTATCATTGTTTTTGTTTTAAGTTGAAATTTCTTTTTCTCTCTTGACTTTATTATACCTTGAGATTCTCGGATTTTCTTCTTTTTCATTTATGAATGAAATTGTTTTTTATTCCAAAAAAAGAGTTTGCAGAAGCAAAGTCTATGGAGATGTGTAAGTGAAGAGGTAAGCGGGGGCAGGTAGGCCATGATAGCAACAGAGGTGAAGTGAAATGTCCATTTAAAAAAGATCAAAATATCATTTTGTTCCGTGTACTCCACACCGGTTTTATTTTTGTTTTTGTACTTTTAAATGTCTAATTTTAGTGTATGTACTTTCCATCAAACATAAAATATGATTCTATGTTTAATTGAATAAAAATAAAATAAAATAAAATAATAATAATCATATAATTCAAAAAGAAAAAATAATAATAACATAATATCAACATTTTCCCTAAATTTATAATGAGAAGTAATTTTTTTATTTAAGAAAAGTTATCAAAGACTTGTCGTAAGTACCAATTTTAAGCTTGAGTTTGGATATGTTCCTTAGGAATGATGCAATAGTCGAGTGTCTAGGCCTTGAGGATGTGGTCTGTTTGAGATCTCAGGTTCTAGACGACTCTGAAAATTAATTTTTCAGACGACCTCCAATTTTGCATTTGGTTCTAGGATGTATCCCGGTGCCACAGTATAAGGATGGGTAAGTTTAGAGGAGCAAAGCTCCAAGTTTGTGGATCATCAAACTTAAAAAGAAAACCTGAGTGCATATATATATGTGCATATGTTCGTTCAAACTCTTGGTAAATATTTTTTTGGTTATAATTTGTATAACGTAAAATGAATAAACTGCTGTTTTACCTTACTTTTTGCTTTTACAAGTTTTCTTTCACCTGTTTTTCTCATGTGGATGATTATCAGAAGAAATGACTTTGCTGTATCCAGAGCCCTCCCAGTCTGATTATTGAGAAGTTACTGTTGGTTGGTATAGGTTAGATTGGTAATTTAATATATTTCAACGAGAAAATATTATTATGTAACTTTGACTACTTTGTCACTTAATACCTGGTGTGATTGGCGATTTAACATAATTTAATGAGAAACATATTATTGTGTAATTTTGACTGCTTTGTCACTTGATATCTGGCATAATTTATCCATAACACACAAAGTTAGAGATACTTAAGAAAATATAATGAATTTATTGCATTCCAATAAAAAAAAAGTTGCAAACTTTTACAGAGACAAGAAATGAAAAGGTGATATGTAACTATAAAAAACCAAATCTTCAAAACCTGTACTTGCTCTTCAATCCCACCAAAAGACTCCCCTATGTACTTAATCTCTCAAATTAATGTAGAAATGAAAAGGAAATACAAATAGCTAGAGCCAATATAAAGGACTTCATAGTCAGGGAGCTTGGCATCTTCCCCTTATCTGTTCTAAAGAAGAGTCCTTGGTACAAAGGCCAATTGATTAGGACCAGAATTCCACAAAGAAGAACCTGCAAAACCATTGTTTGAAAGGCCATCACCAAACCACTGCCACTCTCTACTGCTTTCTTCACCATCCCAAGAAAGCAAAGCAAATTAACCAAAGAAATTGTTGCTATTATAGTAAACATTGGAGACGAAGCTCCGAATTCCATCATCTCCTTTTCATATCTTTGGAAGGCTTCTTCATCAGTCACTTTAGCTGTTATTATAAATGCTGAATCAGACAATCCAAGTGTCTTCAAGACTGTGTCTATAAAAGCAAAGAGATAGGAACTTGTTCTCTTATAGAGCCAAATCCTCTGATCATTCCACCAGCCTAGGATTGTTCCTCCAGCCAACAAAAACTCCACCAAACTAGCAGTATACTTAGCAAATATCACGTATGCGAACGGTATCATCCATGGGCTTGAAACCTGAGTACGCGAAGCAATCAGCAGTAAGTCGGTCAGACCGTTATAGCTAACCTGAAATTTTATAAGTGGTAGGAAAGAAATGTACCTGTGGAAATAAGGGAACTCCTTTGAGGAGATAAAGTGATGGAATGATGGAGTAATAAAGTGTTGCCAATGAATTAACAGCCCAGAGACAATAGGTGCAATATCCCATTTGCGGAAAAATTGCATGCAGGGGTCTGGACCCCAAATCTATTGTCATTTGGGGTTCGGACCCAAAATAATTGCATTTTGG
>JBBMEF010000001.1:4431092-4510717 GCA_037832685.1 Sicyos baderoa | reverse complement strand
TTTTTTTAAGCCGTTCTGACACGTGTCAGTGTCAGGCGGCGTGCGTTTTTCCGAGGGAGTCGCGTCTTTCAGAAAGACGCGACCTAACGGGACGGAACGAATTGACGGCCACGTGAGCGGTCAACGTGTTGACCGAGGGTCGCGTCTTTCGGAAAGACGCGACCAAAAAAAAAGGGTCGTCGCGTCTTTCGGAAAGACGCGACGACCCCAAAATGCAATTATTTTGGGTCCGAACCCCAAATGACAATAGATTTGGGGTCCAGACCCCTGCATGCAATTTTTCCCCCATTTGCAGGCCTAGGCTGATCTTTCCTCGAGCATACCATGCAGGACTGTACCTAGAAATAAGAATTTGGAGGTCGCCTTCTGACCATCGCTTATGTTGGACTAGTGTCTGAAGTAATGAGGTTGGTGCAACGCCTAGGAAAGCTTCCCTCTCCGGGTTGCAATAGACCGATTTCCATCCCTGGCTTTGGATGGACAACCCAGTGATAACATCTTCCACAGGACATCCATATCTCAAACCCATCTGCAATTTGAAAGTTGTTGAACAGGCTCAGAAATGTGAGAGAGGAAGATGTAGAGGGAGAGACAGAGACTAGCAAAGAAACCAACCTCTTTTCCCCATTCAGTGTTCTCTTCATAAGAACAGCTTGCTAGATGCTTTGAATTTTCTTCTAGTTCATTTACATTGTCTTTAGAGTTCCTATAGTTGTTACTGTTCCAATCATTTTTGTATCCCTTGCTGTACTTTTTACCGCATAGAACGTCTCTTCTATGAAAGCAGCCTGTTCCGATATATAGAGGGCCTCCAAAACCATCCAAACCATTGAATTCCACCTTATCAGAGAAAAAAAAATCATATAAATTTTCTCCCACTGGCCAATATGTATGTTACTAAATGACTGGAATGAACTACAAAGTTACTGATATATTGTCTTACCTCACTAATAACTAGTAAAGTACTTGAATAGATATCATTCTTTGTTACATTTTTGAACTTTTGTGGAAACTGGACATATGCAATCTCATGGCTCTTGTCTTCATCCATAAAGAAGCAAAGTGCATCTCTTATGGCATCAGAGTTGTTTGAATACATATCACAATCTACATTGAGTATGATTTGCCCATTGCTGATTTGTGATGAGACCCTAAGCTGAAAATTGAACCAATCACAACCAGGTTAGTTACTTGCATCAAATGTTCTAAGCAACCACTAGTATCCATGTAGATTAAACTACATTCGATTGCGGAAACAAGTAATAATTAGTGCATTAGCTTGACAATTAAGGTGCTATAGTCGTATTCTCGAACAAATTTGAATTGTTGTGATGGTGTGCATCTAAGGCCTGTCTCTATTTATGAACATATTCAAGTAGATAATTACCAAGGCATTCATGGCTCCAGCTTTGAAGTTGTGGAAATATTGAGGTCTCTTCTCACGAGCCAAATACACCAAAGTTGGTAGCACAGACCCTTCAATATCTGTGGCTTTTGGATCTCTCCCATCTATTAATATCTGGCATGTTGAGAACAGAGATAATCAAGTATTAGAATGCTTACATCTCTAGCTTAAGGCAACATATTTGAATAAGTATCATGGTAAAGAGCGTAAACAGAGTTTAAAAAGACCTATTCAAACTTGGTTATCTTGTACTTGTTTCTTTTATTTCGTAATACAATTCGGATCCTATCAGTTTCCTTATTACCCTAGATTTTCTTGTATTTCCTATTATAGTTAGGGTCTCCTTATATTCCTAGGTTTTCTTGTATCCCTATGTATATGTCATTCCATAAAATGATATATGAAGTACGACATTCTTTATTGGATATAATTTGATTTGTTCTGAACTTTTCATGAGAAAGTGACAGAATTACTTGAAGGAATGTATCGTGGTCACGTCGAGATGCATAGGATTCCCATTGGGAAAATCCTTTACTACTTGACCGTATTTCTTCAGGAACCCGACCTAGTTCGACTGCAATTTTGATCCTACTCTCCATGTCTTTGAATAGTTTCTGCAAAAGAAGAACCCATCCAGGTAAGGCAACCATTAATGCAAACATGAAATCTTTTCAACATTGGATGCTGGGTTTCATTGTTCAGTTTATAATTCAAAAGCAAAAAGGCTTCCATTTTTTTAGTTAGAAATCTTCTCTTATCTGATATAGATTCCACCTGTTACATGTAGCTGGTTGGACTTGTTTAAATATAAAACTAACTTGAAATGATTATGCAGACTGTGTTGTAATTATACCTTTTGCTGAGTTTTAGGTTCTTAAATCAAAATCTGGTTGATTTAAATTTTCTATCCTATGATCAGATCCTCCCTACTTAAAAAGTATTCTCTTTTATCAAATTCAAATTAAATAGAACATATAAAATTCATAGTATTCTTAGTAGATCATTCTTTTTTTATAAAGTAACCTGAATAAAGACTTCTTCTTTGCCTTGATGATCAGTCTGTAAGGCAAAGTAAGCTGCAGGTGACCTTGGCTGAATGTTGAACTTCTTGCAAAATGGTATCCAGTGCTTTGCAAACTGAGAGGCCTCCATGAGAGCATAGTAAGTGAGCTCGGAGCCCGCATCGTCGGAGAGGTAGATGCTGAGCTTCTCGGGCGGGTAATCATATGCCATGACTGATAATACTGTGTTGATGACCATGGCTGGTGGCTCCATCTCAGGATCTGCTGTGCACACAAATATGTCCACTCCAGGCAAGTGTCCCTCATGTCTGTTCATTATTAACATCCCATTTAGAAAAACACATAAACCAAAAGTCTTCTCCATTACAATTTCCCATCTCAAAATTAGCATAGACCAAGTGAGAAAAACAGGAACAGAGAGAAGAGCCTATTCCACAACAACATCCCATTTCAAACATAAAAAGTGAAAAAAATCAAGGGTGTGTTTGGGCTCCTGTTTATGTAAATGGCCGAGTTGGTTATAATAACCTTACCCATGTTTGTCCTATCGTTTATTATAGTCGGTGGTTATCTAAACATGCGTGCTCGTTTATCTAAATCTACGTGTCCGTTTATCTAATCTTATATATATATTATTTTTATGTTATAATAACTTGTTCCTCAAACACCGTTTATAATAATCCACCGCTTATCATAATCCAAACACACTCTTAAGAGAAAACCATCCATTCCACAACAGTATCCAGTTTGAAACATTATAGAAACTAAGTAAAAGAACCTTAGGGAGTAGAAAAAGAGAGATCCTATTCCACTACAAAAACCTACTTCCAACACCACAAAAACTAAGGCAAACTTCTAGAGAGAAAAGAAGAGCCTCTTCAACAATATCCCATTTCAAACATCAAAGAAAATCAAGTTAGAGAATCTAAGAGAGAGCTTTTTCCACATGTTCCACAACAATATCCCAATTCAAACACCATAGAAACTAAGTGAAAGAAACTATGAATGAGAGAGAAAGAGACACTGTTCTATAACAATATCATACTTCAAACATCACAGAAACTTAGGGAGAAAAACTGAATCTAAGAGAAAAAGAGAGAGAGATTTAGACCTTTGTGAGAGATTGTGTTTAAAGGTTTGCCTGTGAATTGGGTTCCAACGAGAAGCCTGAGTGAGAATCCAGTAAAATCCAAACCAGATCTCAGCAGCAAACAAACCAACCCAAACCCATCTTCCTTCTTCTTCTTGTGGTACAAATCTCACTCTGAAACTCAAAACCAAACAAATCCCCACAAGAATGGAGGCTGCAAATACCCTATATGCTACTCTCCCCTTGCTCTCTTTTGTCTCAAACAATGCCAAATACCCTTCATTCCCCATCTCCTTCTCTCTCTTTCTCTCAATGCATTTTCCTTACATGTTTATTATATATATACACTTGCAAATTTAGTTTGTAGGAATAAACTATCATGGGGTGGCCAAAAATGTCACAATTTTTTTTTTAATGTTGTCTTGCATATGTCCCAATAAAATAGTCGAGATACGCATAAACTAAAATAGTCGAGATACGCATAAACTGATCCTGATACTCACGGTTTTTAAAAGAAGTTAGAAGGAAGGTAGACTGGGTCCAAAATAATGGGAGCAAGAAGAAGCCAAGTCTGTGGAGATGAGCTGGTGAAGAGGTGAGTTAGGGGGCAGATAGAAGAAAAAAGAAGTTTTGAGTTTTGGATTTGTTTGAATGAGAAAGATTGAAAATTTGGTCTTGTTTGTACAAACCTTTTTCTTTTTTATAAAGTTTGATTTCTAGTTTGGAATTATTTTGAAATGATTTCCAATATTTTCCTTTCTTTTAAATGTCCCTTTTTGTGTAGTTTTGTTTTGTCCTCTTTCTCTCTCTCTATATATATATATCCGTCGTCATCACTTACGCAGGCCAACACTATTTTCAAAAATAGGAAAATGTAGATCCATATGTTAATCATAATTATTGGTTCTGAGTTTAATTTCATACAATTTTCAAAATTTAGGCTATGAATTATTGTTATTATTTATTTATTTTTGCCAAAGATAGGGCTTCAAGTGGTTTGTATCTTAAAGATCATTGAATTCTACCTTTGATGTTGTTATGTTCTGAAACTAAAATTCATAATTTAATTATTAAAAAACGTATTAATTAAAAATAAAAACAATTTTAATTTTAATTTTTCTTTTGCAATTTGACCAAAATTGTGAAAGAAAAATCGATTAGAATTGGAGATAAAGTGAAAATAGTACATCATAGAAATATTATAATAAAATTATAATTGTTGGCCATAAAAGTCAACATGCTACTTTTGTCATCGATATATTGTGCTTTTTAAGGTGGTTTTTTTTTTTAGTTTTTTTTTTATTTAATTTATTAAAGACTCTTTTCTTTCCTTTTTTTTTCAACATTTTATTAAAGTACTCTTGAGAGAGGTTTGATTTTAATACTTCCTTGTTTGGTTGTTACGTACTTTTTGATGGACAGATTATTATAACAAAATTTATGATAAAAAATGTTTGAAGAACAGATTATTGTAATAAAAATTATGCATTTTTTTACATATCTTTGAAATAAATTCATTATAAATAATTAATGAAGTATTTATGTTAAACTTCAAGTGAATTTTATTAGTATAGTTAAATCACACCAAACCCATATAAGTTCAAAATGCATACAACTACAAAGCATGGTGAGCCTATAACAAAAACCAAGAGAGTGGTGCATCGGGTTTAGGGACGGGCCAGTAGTGCCCCAGATTTCGAGGAGCAAAGCTCCAAGTTCTCGGGTCAGCAAAAAAACGACGACAGTAACTTAGTATACATACACTATACAAGCCAATGAAGCCAAAGCAACAGATTTGAACAAAACCGAGGCTGGCAAACACCCCTTATCCTGGCGAATGAAGAGTGCTTCATAAGTGGGCAAGTTCAGCAAAACAATCAGCCCACAAACAACAGTTTGCAAAATGAATTTTTTCAAACCTTTGTAAAAAATCTCCAAATCCAAAGCAGCAACATTGATCATGATTCCTAACAAGCAAAACAGGTTTAGCATTGCAACTGTTGCTATCATGGTAGCCATGATGTCTGAGCTCCCAAACTCCATGATCTCTTGTTCATACCTCTTTGACACATCCTCAGCTGCAACTTTTGATGTCACTGTAAATGTAGTTTGGGAAAATCCAAGCTGCTTGATGATTGTGTCAAAGAAGCTTAAGAAGAATGCACTTGTTCTTCTGAAGAGTAACATTCTTTGTAAGTTCCACCAAGCTTTGAGTGTGTCTCCACAAGTTATGGTCTCAATTATGCTCCAACAGTTACTGGTTACAAAGACATATGCAAAGGGTATGGCCCATAAGCTTGTAACCTGTAGTTATTAAAGGAAGTCAAATCATCATTTTATAATTGAAGATTCCTGAAAAAAGAAAATAAAAAAGTGTTTCCTTTACAATAATCTAAGATCATAGACCAAGGACGTATTTGGGAGTGATTGGAAAATGTTAAAATCACTTTTGTCTGGTTCAGAATCAATCATAAACATGCCTTCTTCTTTTTAATTTAAGGACTAAATGGATACAATAATTTAAGTTGGAGTGATTTGAAAATATTAAAATCACTTTTGTCTGGTTCAGAATAAATCATAATAAACATGTCTTTAATCCATCAAAATCAATTTCAATAGTATAAAAATTGGATTAAGAAAAGCAAAGTCTATCACTAAAATAGTTATATGAAAACCACTTTTTTTTTAGTACCAATTGGGGGAAGGGAAACCAATAAACCCTAGAGAGCCAAATACCGATTTCTGAGCTTGATCCTCGGTTATATGAAAACCACTTTAAACCAACAGTTTTACATTACTATTATAAAAAGAAAAAAAGAAAACACACCCACATACACACTCAAATATGCTTTAAAAGGTGCAAATTATGAAAGATACCTCTGGGAACAATGGAATGCGACGAAGAAGACAAACTGAAGGAACGGTGGCATAATAAAGCATTGATATTGAAAGTGGAGCCCATAAAAGATATACACAATATCCCATTTGGGCTCCAAAGCTGATCTTCCCATGTCCATATATGAAGGGGCAGTACTTGGACAAGAATATCTGAAACATGCCTTCAGACCACCTCTTAAATTGAACTAAAGCTACATCCAAACTAATTGGAGCAACACCCAAAAAGGCTCTTTTCTTTGGATTGTAGTAAACAGATCTCCAGCCTCGGCACTGTATTGATAGCCCAGTAACAATATCTTCAACTGGACACCCATATACTAATCCCATCTGCAATCAATATCAATCAATCTCATTTTAGAGAGAGATCCATCTATTAATGTTGTTGGTTGATATAATTACATTTATGATTTACCACAACCCATCAGCTCAACAAGTTTTTGGGTTGAATGATGATTTAACATAATTCAACATGGTATCAGAGGCCACAAATGAGGAGTGTTGGTTGATATAATTAAACTTACCACAATCAGCTTAAATTTTTGGGTTAATTGGTAATTTAACATAATTCAACATGGTATCAGAGCCCATAAGTGAAGAGCAAGGTTGGTTGATATAATTAAATTTACCACAACCCATTAGTTTATGCTTTTGGTTGATTAGTGATTTGACATAATTCAACATAGTATCAAAGTCCATAAGTGAAGACGAGTGTTGGTTGATACAATTAAATTTACCATAGCCCATCAGTTTATGCTTTTGGTTGATTAGTGATTTAACATAATTCAAAAAATGTTAACCGAAAAGCATAGTCTATATCCCATTTTAGAGAGTGAGAGAGAGACCTCTTTTCCCCATTGAGAGCCATTCTCAAAGTTGCAGTCAACGAGAAGCTTACTAGCTTCTTCCAAATCATCAACAGTTTTTCGAACTTTCTCATTAGTTTGCACGTTCAAATCAACAGATCCATTAAAATCTTTATTGTACTTCTTCCCACATAGAGCTTCTCTTCGATGGAAACATCCAGTGCCACAATACAAGGCCGCACCATAGCCATCGATGCCAGCAAGTTCAATCTGCAACAAGTTCGTATATATTATTTTATAAACTTGTTCGTATACTGTTTTTTTTTTTTTTTTATAATAAGGAATCGGAGCATCACCCCACTATATATGGCACTCACACCAGTTCTAAAACCTGAACTTGGGAGAGAATAAGGGATTTCATAATTAAACTCACTTGAGGGTTTCAAACATGAGACCTCCAAGAGAGAATACTTTGAAGATCCCAATCGTTTACCAATGAACCGTTCATATACCGTGTTTGTTAGAATTAAAACATTTATTCGAGTTCTCACCGTATTAATAACTTCATCTGGAACGCCATATAACTTGTTTTTTGTGATATTGTCGTAGTCTTGTGGAAATTGCACAAATGCAATATCATGGCTTTTTTTCCCATCCAGGAAAAAACATAGTAACTCCTTAATTGTGTCCGGATTATTTGAGTACATGTCACAGTCTAAGTTGAGGATGAAGGGAGCATTGCTTATCTTTGAGGATACTCTAATCTGCAACACAATTGTATGACTTTAATTTTTATTCTTAACATCAGAACATGGAAATGCATAAAGTTTCGACTAAGTTATCATTTTTAGTTCAATTGATTTGTTTTTTTGTTTCAATTTGGCCTCTATAATTTGAATTCTTTTTTTATAAAAATAAATGAATATACTACTGAACGAGGAATATTAAAGGGGAGATGATCTAGATCGTAAGAATAAAAAATGGTAATGATAAATTTGGTCCTTATTGTTTGTAGAATTTAGTCCTTAAGGTTTAACTAAAATTTAGGAACCGTTTGATAAACATTTTGTTTTTAGTTTTTTAGTTTTGAAAATCAAGCTTGTTTTTGTTTTTGAAATTTGACTAGTATTCACATACTTTCTTAAGGAAAGATAGATACAATGTAGGGAAAATGGAGCACATGGTAGTAAATTTGAGTAAAAATAACCTTAAATTTCAAAAATCAAAAATAAAAAACCAAATAGTTATCAAATGAGGCCTTAGTATTAAGAGAAAGTTAGAATTAGTCTTTATGGTTTTAAAAACTAGAATTTATTCTTTATAGTTTGATAAATTCTAAAAAATAGTCCTTGTCCATCACAATCGTTGGCGGATTAAATATGTGACAGTTCATTATTCATATGTCAATAATGACGGTGTAAGTTAAGTGACCGATTCATACAAAAATCACATCATTTATTCATGGATAGTTTTATCTCCATATACTTAATTCCACGGCGATTATGAATGACATGAACTATTTTATAGATTTTATCAAACCATAGAGATTAAATTCTAATTTTTGAAATTATAGGACTAAATTCTAACTTTCTTCAAAACCATAGATACCAAATTTACAACTTTAAAAAAAAAACACACACACACAATCACTTAAAATCAAGCACAAATTCCAGGACCAAAATGAACAATAACTTATCCAGAAATTCATGTTGCAAATCTTACCAGTGCATTCATGGCTCCAGCTTTAAAATGGTGGGGTTGGTGGGGTCTCTTTTCACGTGCCATGTACACTAAGCTTGGTAGCACATATCCATCAGTATCCACATTATCACCATTCTTTCCATCAATTATCATCTTCCAAGAAGTAAACAGCGAAAAAGAAAATTAGTACAAAAAAAAAAAATTACAGCACCTTATGAACAACATATCTGAATGAAAGCAAGAAAGATCACCTTAACAATGGAGTGATGATTCTGCTTTGTTACACCATTATCCCACTCAGAGAAACCTTTACATCTATCCTTAATCTCCTTAGGAACCTTCCCCATTGCAACCACCGAGTTGATTCTCTCCGTCATTTCATCGAACAGTTTCTGTGCAACCCACAAACAATCTCATCTCAAACACTAAAACTAACCCAAAAACACAATCAATCCAACAAAATCAAATTTAAGGAACCGATTGCATACCTTCATGGCGGTCCACTCGCGAGATGGATGTTGGTGAGCGGAATCGTCGGAGAAGTAGACCTGAGGGGACCGGCGATCGACAGTGAACTTTCTGCAGAAGGGCAGCCAATGCTTGGAGAAATCGGAAGCTTGGGTGAGAGCGTAGAAGGTGAAGTCGGAGCCGCCGTCGTCGGAGAGATAAACGGTTAGTTTGTGAGATGGGTAATCGTAGGCCATGGCGGATAAGACGGTGTTGATGACCAGAACCGGCG
Organism: Sicyos baderoa; assembly: GCA_037832685.1. Classification (NCBI taxonomy): domain Eukaryota; kingdom Viridiplantae; phylum Streptophyta; class Magnoliopsida; order Cucurbitales; family Cucurbitaceae; genus Sicyos; species Sicyos baderoa. The sequence continues at coordinate 4,501,059 of JBBMEF010000001.1, read as the reverse complement.
GTTCGATAATGGGGTCGGCGGTGCAGACGAATATATCGACATTTGGTAATTGGTCGTCGCTGTACCTGCACAGAACTCATTTCCGCCATGGAAGTGAGGAGCTTCACCAATCACCACGCCCATTTTATTGGAGAAAACAATGATTATATAAAATAAAAATATGTATATATATTATATGTAAAAAATATATTTTTAAAAATTAATAATAAATTTGGGTTCGTATGGGTGAACATAAACTTTAGGTAAATCTAAGAAGTAATCCAATTTATAGAATTTTATTTAAGTAGATTCAACTCAACCCTAAAATTGAGTTGAATTATCTCGATTATTGAGATTCTTTTAATACCACTTGTTGGAATAATTTTGTATTTGATGGTAAACAATTATTTTTAAAGCCTCATATCAAACTTATCCCTCAACCAGTAATAAAATCGATATTCAAACGAATAGAAAATCATACAATCACTATTAATATCATTTCTTAACAAATCCTACAAACCCTATTTAGATAGCACAACTGCTGATAATATAAAAGTCAAATATTAATTTCTTGACTCGAACTTGTGACCGTAAAACCAAATACCAATTTCTTAAATGAATAGTTAATTATTATTTTTTTAAAAATGAATAGTTAATTACTTTAATTATACTTAAAATGAATAGTTAATTTTTTGAAAACTTTTTTTTTAAAAAAAAACAAATGAATAGTTAATTATTTCCACTATTATTAACTTTTCTATTATTTTTTATCCAAATCAAATACTCTTAATTATTAGATGTCATTATAATTCTTTTCTGTAGAAGATCAACAAATTTGGAGTCACAATATCAAAAAGATCATGTGTACTTCATGCCAAATAACCCTTTTAATTATATATTTATGAAAAACTAACTCTTTTTTTAAAAAAAAAAATGAAAAACTAATTCTATAATATAATATGATTTCAGAAAAAAAAATCTTTTATATAATATTTGTTTTTAAAATCTTCGTATTTATTTTTCTTTTTTCTGAAAAACCAATTTTTTTTTTTATTATTATTTTAGCAATATTTGGAAGAATGAAGATTCCTAACTCATGGTTAGTTAGTAAGTCATAGGATTTCAAGAAGAAAAAAAGTTTGTAAGTCATAGAAGTGTTCATACATTCTCCGAAAATTGATCCGACCGACCAAACCGACCGAATTAGGGTCAGTCAATCGGTTTTCAAGCTTGAGTCGGTCGGTGTCGACTACAAATTTGTTAAGTCGGTCTCGGTCGGTTAATCGAAAATTTCTTTTATAAAATATTGATATTTTCATATAATTTAATATATTCTTTATTAAATTATTTAAAAATTAACTTAAATTTAAATGTGTTTCCAAAAAATTATTCTATATGCTAATTTTTTAAAATTAATTTTTAAATTTTCATTATAAATTTTTATGATGAAAATATTTTTTTAATAAAAAATAAGAAAAAATCAATATTAATTAACCGAATTTAACTGACTTTACCGATTGGTCGGTGTCGATTTCATTTTTTAGGAAACCGAATAGATCGGTTCGGTGTCAATTTTCTTCGAAAACCGACACCGACCGATGAACACCTCTGATAAGTCATACGAGAAACAAAATCTTGGTTATAAGTAGGATAGAGTTTTTTCTAAATAAAAAAACTTTTTAGAAAAAACACACACGCAAAAGTGGGATAGAGTTGAAAATTCATGTTATTGAAATTCAATGGGTGGTCCAATAAAAATTAATTGAAAGCAACTTATGAATACAAAAAGTTGTATATTTACGGTTGCGCAATTTCTAGATAAAAGTCTAATCTGAGAGTGAATGCACAATTACACATTTAAAATAAAACATAAAAAGTATAATAGAGAAGGGAGGAAAAGAGATGAACATCGTATTTAGTGGTTCGGGAACGTCCTTACTCTACTGTTATGGATCGATCGATCTTGATCGGTCCACCATCATAATTGCCATTGATTGATGTACATGGGCTCACAAAAGGGCTAGGGTTTCTATTCACTCTTACTCTCTCAAAGGATGAAACCCTGCCATAAGTATTTTATATAGTAGCACTAATACACCACTCATGATTAGCTAAAACTAATCCTCCTAATCAACCTAAATTACAATAACGAATCTAGGATTAATAGAGTGATGTGTAATTCACATATTACATTTACATTTACAGCCTCCCACAAAAATCTTTTTTTACAAACCCAATCGTAAATTATTAAAAATCAATTAATCAAGTTGGTATTTAGATTTCAATCTCCAATCCCAATGGTAAGAGAAATTAAGAAATAGTAATAACAACCAACAAAAGTAGCATAACTCTATCGAAAATATTTAGATAATACTTATTCACCCTTACAACCACGCATTTTTATTTTGTAATCTCTTTCATTCAATCAAAATTATTTTTTTAGAAAAAAAAATAAAAATGCATGGTGGTAAATATTTATCCACTCTTACTCAAATATTGCTATCTTTAACATGCTCGATATTTCTTGTACTAGACTCACTAATATAAATATAAAATTTTATTTTAAAATTAATTGTCAATGAAATCTCGAGATCCTTAACGATTTCAACTGATCGAAAATAATTAATTCGAACGAAAAAGGAACATGAAAGAAAGGAGAAAAATCATCATCAGGTGACTCAATGAGTTCAAACGATAGTGTAACCATCTAGAATAAATTTTCTATAAATTTTATTGACATTCAAATATTGCCGATATAAATTTAAAATATATAAAAAAAAAAAAAAAGGAAAAAAGGGAAAAAAGGAGGGATCGATTATGTACCTCGAAGAAAGTCTATCTTTGAAGGTAAAGTTAAAAGAAATCCGCCAACGAAGAGACTGAGTAATAATCCAATACACGCCGAACAAAACCTCACTCACAAACATTCCGATCCAGCCCCACCGCCCTGGCTCGCCGGCGGCCGGCATCTCCGCCGCTCTGTAACCCCAAATCAGGCAGATTCCGGCCATGACCGTCGCCGCAAAGGCTCTGTAAGCTCCACGGCGCCGCCCTTCCTTCCTCTCGAACAACGACGTCGTTTCTCCAACCCCATCGTTTCTCATCTCTCTCTTCTTTTTTTTTTTCCTTTTTTTTTTTTGTGGATTAAACTTATTATTATTTATCGTGTAAAATTGTGGGAGTGTTGTTGAAGGAATAGTTTTGGTCTTATATTTATTTAGTTTTTGTCTTTTGTGGAACATTGAGGGTGCCTATGACGTGACATCACATCGTTCTTCTCGAGGGCTTTTGTCTTCTACTCGAACCCGTGTTTGTTTACCGTATTTAGTGAGGATTCAGATTAAGAGAATATATTGAAGAATTGTTTTGAGTTATTAAAAATTAAGAGTGATACTTAAAAATTTGTTTGAGTGTAATTTTTGTGTGAATGAATAGAGTCAAAATCTTATTTAGATGTAGATTTAAAATGAGTAGTTAAAAAAGTAGTGATTAATAACGAATTATTTTGATTTATTTGAAATAAATGATTAAAAATGAGTTATTATAAATAATTGAGTAGTTATAAATGAATAATAAAAAAATGAAGAAGAGTTAATAAAAACTCGTTTGGATGTAGGTTTTTGAAGAAGAATCAGTAAATCATTAGACTAAATTATCCTTAAATATAACACACCAACAAGAGGAAGACTTTTTGATATAATAATATTGGAGGAGGTGGATTCTTTTTTAACCATAGTTACTAGGTCGTACAAAATGTCAATATAACTATATTACTGTTGGCCAGAGGAAGACTTCTTATTCTTTCATATAATTGAGATTTTTATTTGAAAATAAAATGTATCATACCAACGAGTCATAAATTTAGTGATTGACGCTGGTGTTGAATAAATTTATAACCAAACAATGAAATCACTACGCACTAATTCATCTGGTGATTCATTGTTATATATATATATAAAAAATGAAAAAAAAGTCATAAATTTGGTTATATAATCTTAAAATAAATATAAGTAGTCACATATACCTTGTCCAAAATATAATGGCAAAAAAACTTCCAAAATAGGTAACATTTTATTAACCAATCCATTTTATTAGGTATGCATATACATCGTGTCCTTTGCAGCTTGAAATTTTCTCATTATGTCATGTAAAAAAAAAAGCAAAAAAAAAAAAAAAAAAAAAAAATCTCAAATGACAACGAAGATCATGTGACATAATCATATTGTTAGGACAAAAAAAAAATCCTATATTATCAAAAAAGTTGTTCTCTTCCCTTCCAAGCATTAAGCATTCTGTATTATTTCTCAAAAAAAAAAAAAAAAAAGAATTTTGTATTAGAAAAAAAAAAAAAACCATAATATAAATTATTATATTCTGACTTCATTTTATTAATTAAAAATTAATTATTTCGTTGAAAGTTGAAACATAAAACTTTAAACTCAACCTATGTTTGAAAATGCATTTTAGTTAGTTAAAACTGTACTCTTTAAACCAACCAAACATAATAAAGAACTGAGCATTGTATAATCAATCACACGTCCTACATTTATTTTAGTTCAACGACAATTAGGGTGTGAAATTCGTAATTATGATCTTTTCATTCACGGACATGAACTAATATAATTGAGCAATTACTCTTCTTGGCTCAACCGCACACATTTCAATACTAGTGAAATTGTACGAGTTAGGGTTAGTACTGAGCATACCTATAGCATACCTAATCCCTTTGTTTATAACAAGAAATTAAGGTAGGTTTGGATCATGCTTCCATAGAGATATTTTTTTTTAATCATGAAACATTTTTTATAATTTGAACTTTTTTTTTTTGAGAAGCAATTCTCACTTTTATAATTTGAACTTAGCTCGTATATTAACATGGTAAATATTATTTTTTTTTAAGGAAGAATTAGCATGGTTAAGTTGAATAAGCAATAGTGCCACTAAAAAATTAATGGAATAGGTTGAACGTAATTTGATTATAAAATAGTTATGTAAAAAAAGGATTATAAAATAGTTAAATTCAAATTTATGATTAAAATAGTGGATTCTTTTTCTTTTTAGAATTAGAATAGTAAATTGGTCAAACTTCGTATCTCCATAGAATAGATTATATCTTCAATCTCGATGACGGATTTATTTAGTAATATTGTATTATTTATTTTAGATTATTTTCACCCAATACATTATTAATTCACTATTTTTCTTGGGAAATATATAAATATAGATATATATAAATCCGCCACCAAATTTGACTAAGATTGTTTAGATGTGTTTGGATAGATGTAAAAAAGTTTTTAAAAATTAAGCCTACCATTTTGTGGATTTAATTATTTTTATCATCCATTAATTAGAAGTGTTTTTAAAATCCAACCTTGATAAAAATAAAGAATTTTTGAAATTTGTTAAAAGTAATTAATATTTTCTTTTTTAGTATGACAAAATAATTGAGAGATTGGAACATGTCATAGATCACATGTCAAATATCTAATTTAGTGATTACTATAACTCAACACTATTTTATGACTCTACAATATTTGAATGTCCAAAAAAATCATAAGAAAGTAATACCAAATTAGTGATCACTATGCATTGAATTTATTGTCTCATAATTTTTCAAGGCTCTCCTATTATGGATTGAATTCATTTCTTCCGCTAGAGCGTTGTGGTATGCCGGTACAGACCGCGCGTTCAATTCTGCTTTTGATGCCTTCGGTGGGCTGTCGACTAAGTGCTACTTCGTCGCACAGGCGCGAAGTGTGCCCTATGCCTCTAGCACTTTTGTTGCAAAGTTTTGGAGGTCTAGCATATTTAGAAGTGTGACAATATTCATACAAAAAGAACTCAATTTAATTACCATGCATCTGATATGAAAGTTAACATACATCAAGTTTATAAGGTCTCCAAAGAAAGATAAAAAGATTATCCTAAATTCATACATTTTTCGCTCATCTATAGAGCGATTTGAGATTACATGGGACACAAACAAAATAAATAAAATAAAATAAAAAACTAAGACCGAAGCTTCTTCACCGTTTACATTTTCTACAGCTGCTTGTAGCAGCTATAAGCAATGCCGACAGACACAGCAGCACAGACAACAGCAGCAACGGCATACGTATCATCGCGTTCCCAGCTCTCGAGCCATGTTGGCATTGCACAAACCTTACGGGAAGACGCTTTGCCGCTATTGCTTCGTGATGTTAGTTTTCTGTTGCTCTTTGCAGGAACGACTACAGGAATGTCGTTTATATCTGAATCGATTGCAGTTCGAGATAGGTCGGGGTTCTGACAGCAAGAGGAGTAACCATCTCTGTCTCCCTGACAGCAGCCTGCAACCTCGACACAAGACCTAAAAAGATTGGAGTTCGGATCACTAGTCGGAATTTGAACCGACTCTTCCTTGCTTTTATGGCCATTCGTCCCACTGATTAGACTAAGTCTCCGTTCTAGGCCCAGCTTCTGTTCATCCTCTGATAAACCCATCTGGCCCCTAAATGAGCATTTATAATATAGGATTAAAACTGAGTGTTCAATAATAAATTAGGATTTAATGAACATTATAGTTCGGGACCAGTTTAAACTTGTGTCATTACTAGATGCTAAACGTTTCCTTATATGACACATTTGGTAAGACACAAGCTCATCAACCATCTCTGTCACATCCTTGTGATCTTTTTTATTTTTTACATTCTTATGAACCTCTTTTTTTCTTTCAGCTAAACATCAATTAGGGTGAGGGATTTGAATCAGACCTCATGATCAAACACACTAATTAGTTGAGTTATGTTCTCGTTGGCCACATCCCTAATGAACCGATAGGTAATTTAACCATATAACCAGTATTTTTAAAAGTTCAATGCACACTAAAGCATGCCTACCGCCTACCGGAGCTTAAGCGCAAAAAACGCATACTTTTTTATGTGAGGAGCACTATATAGTTAGAGTGAGAATATTAAAAATAAATACTCTCAAGATTAGTAAATGTTTTTTTATATATATATATATTAATAGAGAACAAAAAAACCTAAACGCAAAGATTTGACATTAAAGGTTAGTTAAACTTATTTTTGTATGCCAAGAGCACTACTTTTTATATGAGCCTTGCCTACTCAAGGCAAGGCAATGCACTGAACTTGTGCCTTAAGCCTAGACACACGCCTAGGCTGTATATAACTTTAACAAACCTCATCAGACGTAAATTCATATACTTCTGTGCACAATCTCATATCTAAAGATCAAATAGCTTGATGCAAATTTTACCTTCTTGTTCCCAGTATGAAAAGAATGGTTAAGAGCAAGATAGAAAAATCGTATTTTCCTCGAAAATGGCACTTGCCAATTGCCATACATTTATAAGAGTTTATTGATGCAAAAAAGGAGCGAATACCTCCAGAGTTCATCAACAATCTTCCCTTTCACAATATGCTGTTGTATCAATAAAAACACATCTTCTGGTGAAACATATCCATACCTGAAAAAAAGAAATAATAAATAAATAAATAAAACGGAGGCGTGTTACTGCAGCAGTGTGTAGGAAAAGTTCTAATCTTTTTTTGAACACGAGACAAAACTCTTCATCGAGAAATAAAAAAGAGTATGCTCAAAGGATACAAACTCCACACAGAAGTGTGGAGGCAAAGTTCTAAATGCATATTCATATTATCACATTTGAACAGATGTATCAATTAAGATAGATATCATATCTCTCCCATACCAGTGCCCAGTGACTTCTCCATTGGCATTTGATCCAAATATAATGACATTTCCTGCGTACTTGTGGCCCCCAATATGTGAGCATGGGCTAACAGATATTTCATTTTGAAGACCAAGAAATTTTATCTCGTCTCGGAATCGACTGACCAAGGTAGGACCACAAACGCCACACCGACGATCTCGGGACCCATGACAACATACAAAAACATATGAACCCTTCAGTGCTTCAGGAGATCCAGGCTGCCACTCGCCATTCTTTACAAGCACTTCTTCAACAAATGTGTCAACATCAAAATGGGTCAACCTCCTGCAATTGATTCGAGGACATGTTCAATTTCATTATATCTCAACTTCGGAGTTGCTATTGTCACAGCGAAGGATAAGCAAGGAATTCATCAGAATGAAGTTATTTAAATTAAGCTTGTAACTGACACAACTAACCTATATCTTATCATGTCTGGGAAGATTAATACATCCCCATTCGACGTCTCGGTTCCATCCCGCCCCTCGCATATGGTTAAGCGGGTCTAATATTTCCAGAAGAAACAGAAAGTTGAACATAGAGAAGAAAAAATATCCAGCATCATTCAAATAGAGAGATAATAAGAAGAGCATTTGAAATCATATTCTATCTAGGCGCATGAAAGGATTAACAAGAAACCTCCTTAATCACAACAAAGACTTTGTGGTGTTAATTTAAATAAAATTACTAAGCACTCGTTTTAAAAACAATACAAAGCTACACACTGTCTTATTTGTTGTCTTCAAATCCACTCTCAAAAGCTTTTTTTTTTTTTTTTTTTTGAGAAATCACTCTCAAAAGCATTATAAGCTTAATTAGTCCAGTTAAAATGCTTAGCCACAACAAAATCTAGAAGTTTCTATGATGCATAAAGATGAGCCCGATCAATTTGATCAGTAAATCACCAGATCTAAAACAACAATATACAACATTAGAGTAAACAATTAATCTCCCCAAGTATTGCCGTCCAAACTCCCACGAGGAAATAAGAGTGAAGAAAACAACTTTGAAATCCTAAGAATCCAGGCCTCATTATTTTTTGTTGATAACCGGGGAATCAAAGCTTTACCTCACTACATACCCTACCCTAGAGCACCTGCGCCACTCCCAATTCTCAAGTCCTGGACCCCAAAAGAAAACATGAAATTTTACAACTCGTGGCTTTTGAACTTGAGACCTCCTAGATAGTACATCTGGGAGACTCTAAATCTCTACCAAATGGACTAATGTCATAGTACATGTCGCGTCAAGAAAATCCGTAGGAAATTAATTCCTAGGTAGGGTGGCCACCATGATGGAACATATTACCTCTTAACTCCCAAGACCCTCTTGACCACTAGGACACATTACGATTCCTTGGGCGGCATTTCAAACAATTGAACTCTAACCAGAAAGAAAATCACTTCAAACTGCTAAATTCGACTCCCAGCCCTCCAGCCTGCACAAAAATCCCCACATTGCAAGACCAACATTCCCAAATCACTCCAACAACAGAAGAAATTCAATTACACAGTTAGAACCCAAGAAATATAAGTACAGACATAACAACAAACAGTTGGTGGGCAGAAAACATAAACCTACTTCTTTCTTCATATCACCCTTCCTGGCCATAAGAGCAGCAGAAAGCAATCTGGGGAGGCGATCAAACTCAGCAGCCTCAATCCTGGGAGGCCAAACCTGAGGGTTCTTGTAGCAAAGAAACACATGGCGGTGATAGAAATCGACAGTCCCGGCAAGAGGGGTCTGGCGAAACTCGAGGCGGGAGAAGCCGAATTCGGCATCGCTGACATTGCCGCCACTGAAGTCAGAGAGAAGACCGTCGTTCTGGAAGCTGCCGGAGGTGCTTCCGATGTGGGAATTAGGGTCGGAGAGAAAACTGTCGCGGGGGTCGGAAACGGAGATCGGAGAAGAAGAGGAAGATGGGTTTGTGGCGAAGGAAAGAGGGTCGTCTCTTTCTCTGTTGCTCGCCATTGATTTCGATGGAGTTTGGGGAAATGGGGGTTCGGCGATTGGGGTTGGGGTTTAAGGGACGGTTTCTTCTTAATGGTGGTGATGGAAGTGAGAGTTCAGTGGTGATTACTGGAATGAATTGTTTGGGAAATTGGAGAATTGGGGTTGAAGAAGAAGAAGATGATGAGAAGAGAAATGGAATGAAATGGGGAGATTTTGAGGTGTTTGATTCAAGAAATGTGAAGAACAGGGGAAATTGGGAATTATTGTTTATTGGGAAACTCTCCTTGCACAAGGGCTTGGTTTTATATTGAGTTAGGTTCATTTTGACAACTAAACTAAGTTTTTATTATTGGGGTGTTCATGGGATTACACATTTTAATAAATAATATGCCAAAAAATATTTGCCCTTAAACAAAAGAATCCTAACTCATCAAGTTATAGGTTCAAAAGTCTTCCACTTTAATTGTTGAGTTGAATTACAAATAATAATAACAATTATATTTGATTGCATTTTTTCTTTTTTTTTTAATTATAATAATTAGAAGTGAGAGAGACTCGAACCTAAGACAGACCTTTAGGTCATTAGGTATCCATTGATGTCGCTTAGGTGTCCATTGATGTCGCTTGACATACTGCTCTTGTTGGCTATACTTGATAGTATTTATGATTATTGTAGGTTTCCAAAAAAAAAAAAAAATTCTTTTTTTAAAATTACAATGGAAAGATTCGAATTCATGACCTCTTTATTCATAGATGTACACTAAGGTCATTAAGCTTACTCTGATGGGATATATTCACTTTAACCTAACTCGGCTAGTTGGATATATGTATTTTACTTCATATCTATTTTACTTACCTTCTAGATTTTTTAAATTTCAATAAAAAAAAGTTTGATATCACTTATTCAAGTCCACAATCAAATATTGTAGGATTGATTGTCCCATAAAATTAGTTAAAGGAGTAATCAAACCATTTGTATAAAAAAAATCTATACATAATATATATTATATTACATTAATATTATATACTTTTGCACAAATCTTGATCTGACTTGTAAACAATTAAGTTACAAAATTTGTCTACCCCTTTTTGTTAAAATTTCACATGAAATGAAATATTGGATAGCATTGCGCAAGTTTGAATTTGATGAAACTAAGAAATTATTGCAAAAATAGATAAAAATTCTCCAACCTAGTTTAGATCAATTTATATCATGATTTCAAGGGTTTAAAAAGAACAAAAAAAACAAGGACCAAATGATTTTGTTGGCTACCAAAAAAAAACCATAATTTAGACCTCCAGAATGTCGAACACAGTTAATTGTTACAAAGCGATGCTCCATCATCAGTTTCTGAGGGAACAAACATTGCATCATCTAAACAAAATTTTCATCATAAAAATATAATAAGAAAGCAAAAGTATGAGATGAGAATGATCCTACATGATTCTTAGCTATCAAAATTGAACATTTCATACAAGAACTATATTTTCTTTCCACGGTCGAGCCGCTTTAAGTGCTCGATAAATATCTGTCGAGATCTACTTTGCATCGACCACACAATCTTGAACATGTACCTCAAATGATTTGATTCCATGTTTTACTCTTTCTTGCTCCCACCTTTCGTTTCCCTCAAAGCTTGACGTTTCTCTTCCCTGCATCGAATTTGATATCGTTCGTAAGAATCTCAGAGAATACAATCAATTTTTATTTTCAGGGCTAAAGTGCTGCTAAGGTTTTGGAAATCTCACCTAGATTTTGAAATTTCTTCTCTTGAAGGAAATTTTCTCTTCTCCCTCTTTTTACGAGGCTCGATCGCTTGCGGTTGAAGGCGTTCCCCATCCTTCTTTGCCTTTGCACTCTTCTTCTTTGGCTCATTATCTTCTTCCTCTTCTTCCAATGATTCTTCTTCCTCTTCCTCCAATGCTTCTGAAGATTCAGCAGTTGGTATCTTGTTGCTCATTTTCTTCAACTGTATAATAAGAGAAATTTATTAACTCGAAGTTCAACCATACAGTTCATATCAAAAGGCCTAGCTTGCATTAAAAACAACAATTGAATATGAATATTCATTAAAAGTGGAAGATAAATCTATGGTTATCTTGCTGCAGTTGGAGTGCGAACCTCCAAGCAACAAGCATGACAGTTTACAGGTATAGCTGCTTCAAGTAAAACTCCCTTCCCACAAGGCTCTACATTTAGCTGCCTATTTTGTTTATATGGCACCATTGAATGCCACAAAAATTTGGTTTATAAATAAAAATATAAACAATTATATGATATGAACACTTTGGGTGCATTAGGGGGTATCAGTCAAGACTTTTTTTTGTTATTTGTGAGTACTTGAGCCAGCTAGGTGGCCACCATAGAATGAATCTACAACCATTCGGTTTCCCAATGTCCTTCAATGGTGTTAGCGGTCAATAACAAGGAGGTTTATAGAACAGGATAGGTTATGATAATCTGCATCTACCAGGGTTATTATGTGATAACTTGTGTTTAGGATTTATGTAATTACAACTATTATAACAAAAGTTTAATGATAGTGAGAGGTTCAGTTGGGATGAGGGGTTACGAATAAACTCATCGATTATTTTGTAAACTAAATTTGTAATATCAACAATGTGTTCAAAATTTTAAAAATAAAAAGCAGACAGACACTCCAAACCACATGTTCTAACATTGTCTAGGTAATGGATAATCAACACTGTTTTTCAAAAATAGAGTATTTATGTTTCCAAGGCACTAATTGAGAATGCAAATCCACTCAATCCCCCATTCAATAGGAATTGGGAAGGAAGAAATCACCATATATCAATCTTTTAAGGTTGAAATTTACCTTTGCCACAAAAAACCCGTCCATGTTGTGAACATGGGGGTAGAAACGTCTCGTCTTCTCCAAGGATGGGTGAAAACGCTTCTCCCTGAACCGTATAAACCTAAAACAAAAATATGTTGGTTAATTGAGAGTGTGAACAAGGTTGCTGGAAGTAAGTTCAGTTTAAAAACGAAGGGGAGAGAAAGCGTGGTGTGGTACCCAGGACGTCCAAAATCAAGGCCACATGGCACAAGTTTCACATGCCTCTTCTTTAGTGCATAGTCAACAACTGCTTCATTCTGCAAGATGTGAATGTGCTATTAGTAATAGACAATATTTTATTTGTAAGAAGGGTAACCACGCTTATCCCTAGGCAAAGCACCTGAGACATCGAAGGAGTAATGTCACGGGTGAGTCTTGAACCTGAGACCTTGAAGTGAGCATACCTTCAAAGCTCAAGTCTTTGATCATTGTGCCACCTTGGGACACTATAGCATCGGCAAGAAAGAAAAATGACAAGATGGATTGATACAGACCTCATCAACCATTATGGAGCATGTGGAGTAAACAACATATCCCCCAGATTTTGAATTTGCATCAACCATGTCAATTGCAGCAAGTATAAGTTTCTGTATGGGACAACAAAAAACGAAATTAATGCAGGAGTCTCTTTTTGTGCAACGGTGCCAAAGTAAATAAAGAAATGATTGAAAATTTAATGACAAAAAAAAAACACATAATTATCAGATATACCTTCTGCAACTCAGCACATTTCTGGATTTCTTCTAGGCTTTTTGAGGTTTTAACAGATTCATCCTTTGATACAACCTAACAAATAAAACCAATATTCAGTCTGAAGAACATATGCCAACATTGGAGGGATGGCAATGAAGTAACGGATTCTTATCTAAAAACTATATGATATAGACATAAGGTACTTACTCCAGATCCACTGCAAGGGGCATCTAATAGAACTCTATCGGCTGTATTCATGCCCAAAACTTTTGGGAGCTGAAAACCAATAAACAGTAAAAAATAAAATTTAGTGAGCTTAACTGCTTAAGTCATCGTGTTGTAAATCATGCAGCCTAGCAGCAGCTTATTTCACTTCTCAAAACAATGTTATGATACAATATTTATGAATATTTCAACCAAGCGTAACTCTATTGGAAATTCTAAAAGACATAATATACTAAATTAGAATAGAGGTAGTAGTAAGAACATTGATAATCATACCTCCTTCCCGTCGTAGTTACAGACAACGGTATTTGTCACTCCCATCCGTTGTAAATTGGCAGTAAGTGACTTCAGTCTTGGTACTTTCATCTCATTAGCAAATATTATTCCTGGGGTAGTTGAACATTTTAAGTGAAAAGTAGAATCAAAAGTTAACAATTGACAACTGGATCCCCATGTCCGTGATTCAAGTGAACTGACCAGTAATATTTAAAACTGGTTTGTAGACCTTAATTAGTTTAATCCAGTGGACTTTTTATATAACTGTTTTCTTCCAGTGCCAATTTATTCTGGTTTGGTCAAAATTAACCAAAAAAAACCTGAACACGAACAAACACACACACTCCCCTACTCCATTCCGCTTTTACCAATATCCTATTGCTTCAACTGATTCTTGTTTCACATAAAAATAGTACATTCTCTATAAAAAAAAAAGCATTAAAGGAAATGGCCAGCAGATTACTTCAAAAACTAGAGCAGACCCTGTATATGGACTTGGCATTCCAAGACAGATCCTATATAATTCTTCTTTATAAAGTGTGAGATAATATATGATTAACATCCACATATCTGAATTAGAGATTACATACCACTATTTTTCATGAGTGCTGCTATGTAAGTAGTTTTACCACCAGGAGCAGCCCTGCAACATTTTTAAACTCTTATAAGAGACATTGATTAAATAATGGATGGTAGCTAAACAACATGTAGCATATCGTTAGTCAATGCAGTTTTATTTCTCTCTAGTGTCCTCCATTAAGACTTTTTCACCATCAAACTCAAATCTCCAAAATCTAACTAGAGTCAAGAAGAAGAAGATGGAAAAAAATCGATGTGGAGTACTTTATCATTTTTATTTTTTGAACGTTGAAATCTATCATCAAAATTAAAATTACCAACTTGAAAATCGAAAAGAATGAACATATGTGAAAATTTGGGGGTGATTGGACCAAGAAATTTGAAAAACTCTTAAAGCCGGAGAAATATAAGGGTGATGAAACATTGTAGCACTACTTAATTCACTTACGCCATGTCAATGATTCGTTCTTTTTCCTGAGGAGCAAGGGCCATGACAGGCAGAAAGGAGCTTGCACCTTGTAGCTGAACAAACAAACATACATATTCACTACTTAAAGCAATGAGGAACATACATAAATATAATAAAATTAGTAGACAGTGTACCATGTAAAAACCAGCCAAATATTCAGGAGTTGCTCCAATTGGCACTTGGGAATCATACACAACCAGTCCAACCTGTGATTGGAATAGGAAATATAACCACTAAGTTACAAAAAAGAAAGAAGGAATGGAGGATAAACTCACAGAAATAAAGCACCTTACCTTTGACCACTTGCTTAAAGGATCTAGGTTTACACCTCTGTTAATCAGAACATCTGCTAGATCCCGCCTTCTTGTCTAAGATCAAATAGTAGTATTTGAATAAGATACACATTAAGAAATAGCACATATAACAGAGATACCTTTATGATAAATAATTACCTTTAAGGTGTTAGTCCGCAAACATATTGGTCTAGGCTTCTCAAAAGCTTCAATAAGTTCCATTAGCTCGACAACCGGAAACAGCTGAAAAAACAATGCATGTTGATCATTAACTTTCATAATAACTTATAGTCCCAACACGAACATAAGATAGTTAATACACATGACCTGTTACCTCAACTAGAACCCCAATAAAAAATTCGTTATAGCCATAGTATGAACCAATATCTTTCTTAAGTTGTTCAACATAATCCTTCCGGGTTGCCCCTTCTTGCCTCAAAGCCTTTAAATTTGAAAGCACTCGAACAACTAAATTCACATTTCAGAAAACATGGGGAAACATAAGCACAGGAGCAAGGGAAAAGAATAAAATGCATACAACAAATGAAAATGCATACTTTCTTTTATCCTCCTTTGTAAATTTGAGAGGTCAGGAGGTCCAAGCGCTTCTTCTTCCAGTTCCTAGTAAACATACATAGTAAATTAGTAATAACGAACACATTTATTTTTAAAAAAAATGTACATGCATATCAATTTCTTTTTTCTTTTTGGATAACCGAGAATCCGAGTTGCACATCACTCTAAACCCGAGCCACCCATACCCAGAAGACAACAAGAGATTTTGCAATTAAGCTTGTTTCGAGTAACGAAGCCGCTCCATGGGGACTAATGCATATAAAATTCACAAAAAACAAACATAGGTGAATCTGTGCAGACCTCCTTAGTTGGTAATCTGAACTCATCAGATTCTTCTTTAATATTGAGCTGCATTTCATCGGCTGCGTCTTTTTCTTCCTTCGCCTTTTCTTCATCAATGGCTCTAGACTTGCCTTCAATGTCGGAATCATCAGAATCCGAACCCGAACCAGAATCGGAGCCTGAACCATTCTCTGCAATTAAAACAAAAAAATATCAATAAACAGAGAGTTATTCATCAGCATAATAATAAAAAAGAAAATCGCAACCACCTTCGTCGCTTCCTTGGAGGAAATCATCAGCCAAGGGATCATCACCGTCAGAAGAAACTTCAGAACCAGACCCAGATCCTTCTTCATCGCCATCAATCATTCCATTCTCTACTTCATCCTCATCAAAATCATCGGAAACGTCAGAATCATCCTCAACCTCTGCCTTAGAACGTTTGGGCGTGAAGAGCAAGTCTTTCTTCTTCGTTTTCGATGGAGGGTCGTCCCGTTTCACCGCCTTCTTCTTGTTGAACTTGGCGGCAGCCATTGAAGCTGCTTAATTGAGAAAATTTGCTGGAACTGCGAAGTGAAAGAGACGAGCAACTGATTTAGGCTACCGATGATATATGAAAGCAAATTGGGGTTTAGGGTTTTGGTGTCTCACCTCCGGTTCGGTTTTCTCGATTAAAATTTGTGGGTTTTTTTGTAGGTTTTTTAGTATATTTATTTCGTTTGGAACTTCAAATATATTCCTAAAATTAAATAAATTATTTATTTAGTTTTAAAAATATATAAATAAATTATTAATTCTTTCGATATTTATTTATTTTTATTATTAAATTTAGAGAAAAAAATCATAAATATTATGAACATAGTTAAATTGGATTACAAACAAACAAGATAATCAACATGTCATAAACTAAACTAACCAAATAATAATTTGTAGAGTTAATCTGAAATTCTTTCTTTAGTAAGAATAATTGTATCTAAGTTTTAAAAAATTTGAGCTTTTCATACAACAATATTTGAGGACACATATTCGAACCTGTTAGTTATTAGATCGTACAAGATATCGGTAGAATCATGCTTTTGTTAGCCTAAAAATTATAAATTTAAACCTTTTCATTTATAAATATTCTTTTGAATTAAACAATATTTTATTTCATATAAGTCATCTAGGTTTTTTTTTTTTTAACGAGCATCTAGGATTAAACTTGGCTTGCCTAACTAATGGGAATTTGTTTCAAAAAAAGAAAAAAACTAATGGGAATTAGGATCTTATTACTTATATAATACAATTTTGGATACAAAAAAAATTGCATGTTATCCAGATAGCATGCATCATCTATTATAATCAAGTTATTTTTTTAAATAATTATTTCTTAAAATTACAAATATAATAAATGGTGAAGATTTAACCAATTAAGTGGTTGTAGACTCCCGTTTCAATTATTTTTCTTTTGGTTACGAAGCAATTGCCCACTGAGCTTACGCGATTAAAAAAATATATATTTTAGTATGAAATTTTAAATTCAGTTGAAAATCAAAATAATCACTCTGTCATTTAATTATCATTTTAGTAAAAATCGTAACAAATCTAGAAGTCGGCGACAAGGAAGTGTGTCGTGGAGGAATTAGGGCTTTTGATTTGGGCTGGGCTTTTCTTAACAAATTGGAAACCTCATTCATTGGATTACCATTTTCCTTTTTTTCCTTTTTTTAATGTTTTAAAGAAAAACTTATTAAACTTAATCAATTTTAGAAAACAATTACCCAATATTGTAACCCATTTTCTTATAATAATGATATATTGATTAGTGTTGTAGGAGGATTTTCGCAACACCACAAGGACGCCATAAAGGGAGCTCAAGAAGGCTCGATACAGAGTGAGGAAGGATTGGGGTCGCGTATTCAACCCTCGTGCACGTGTGCATGTGTGGGCCGGACTCATGAAGACGACAACAAGAACTACGATTTGTGTTCGATTTGGTCACACCTTACCCACTCCACATGGTGGTAAGAGATGCGTCACAAGGGCTTACCCAACACCGTCCAAGCATGATGATAGAAGCTTACTCGATGATCGCTCACACATGAAAAGAAAAACGAGAAGCACAAAAGTTATTAGATCAAATCGGTTTCTAGTTGTAAAAATCAATAAAAACCAAACCGAAACAATAAGGATTTATTTACTTCCATTTTTCTTTTTATATACTAGTTTATCTTTTTCATTAGTATATGGCTAATTATTTTTTATTTAATTTAATTATAGTTTTTGAGAAATTGTAGAAAAAAAAACGTTCAAATAGGGGTTGGAAGTAAAATAACAAGTAAAAAAGTGCTTAAAAACGTAGAGATCTATATGAAAAAAAAAAAATTAGCTAATGATTTTGTCTATTATTAGGCATTGTTCGGTTCTTTACTTCCAATCTCTATTTGAATATCCTTAACAACAACATCATCAATGACCTATAAACATTTTATTTATGTACCGAATGAGTCGGTGACGCGATTGGTTATCTGGATTGGTATTAATCCATTTCCACGATCACAAGTTCAATCCTTGACATTGATGTGTCCACCCCCAACTATTATAATCCAATAATAATAATAATAAATACACGATTTATTTATGGTCATATGATATTGGAGATTCCTAGCTAACAATAAATAATTGTTAATATGATAATAATATCTTATTACTATAGATTCCTAGTCAACTTGATAATTTTTTCACAAGAAAACGAAAAGATCTATAAAGATTCTGCATAAGTCACGCGTTGCCTATTTAATACAGTGGATTTATTTGAAAATTACTTTTCCAATTGCATCAATTTATTTTTAGGAAATTTTTCATGTATAACAAAAATTAGCTAAAAAGTTGTATCTATAACACAAAACTGAAAATAATTGCATATATATCAAAAAATTGAAAGTAGTCGAGTGATTGAGTATAATTGAGTTCAATTACTAGTTATTGATTAAACTCAATCAGTTGAGCTCAATCACTTAACAAACTGATTGAGTTCAATCACTAGTTATTAATTAAGTTTGATTGAGTTTAATCACTCAAAATTTTGGTATAAACAAATTTTTGATAAAAATGTGCCATAATTTTAATAGAAGGTTCTAAAGTTAGTGTACAAAACAAATTTTCTTATTTGTATTTCAACTTTGTTGGCTACTTCTCTCTCTCACTCTCTCTTCAAATTCGCTTTGAGTTCTGATTGTAAGAAGTAATTTTTTTTTTCTTTTTTATTTATATAACTTCGTGCGAACTGGTTTCTTCGTAGTAGTAATAATAATAATAAATTTGAAAATTTATTGTTGAATTAGAGCAATTGTAAATTGTATTATAATTTTTATAAAATATTTTTTTTTGTTTTTTTTTGTTTTTTTTTGTTTTTGGGAATTACCCAACCTTACAATTTTTAAGGCAAAAAAAAGCATAGTCAATGAACAACAAATTTAGTTTCCTCAAAGAAAAGCTAACAACAAATACATTGAAATTTAAGATTTTGAATACTAAAGATCTATTGATGGTTTAATTCCATTTATATTGATGAAAACTTTGCATTTTCAAACTTTCACTTTGCATAATCACATTGTTAATGTTCACATTACAACATATCTTCAATTATCTTTACTTCATTTTTTACTCTCACTTCGTTTAAATGTTAAGACCATTTGTAAAAATGTAATTTTTACGTAGATTATCTGCGTGGATTAAATTCATTACTTTTAGTTCATGAATAATATTTTAAACCATATTACTAACATCCGCCTATTAAAAATAGTGGCAATAGTTAAACTACTTATCACAATATAAAAGCTATACTACTTTCTTTTATAATTCTTCAATATCCCTCAGCAAAATTTATTCTCTATTTCTCATTTTTATAAGATCCACTTCAAATCTTGTTATCCATGTACTTCTAACAAATCTTAAATAATAGTTTCTATTAAAAAGATACAAATGAATGTTTCTAAAATTTATGAAAATAAAGCCAATTTTAAGAAGCATAGAAAGTACACAATTAACAAAAGGGAAATTATATGGATAGTCCAATTTTACAAAATAATTATAAATTTAGGCAAATTTGAAAAAATTTGCATCCATAGTCAAATATACGGTATAAATAATACTATCATATTGTATTATGTATTAGTTATTCATTATAAAAAGTATTACTTTATACTTTTATAATGTATATTTGATTATGGTTGCTAAATTTTTTAAAATTTGCCTATGTTGTAAATATTTTATCAATTTGATCTATTTCTGCAAAAACCCTTAACAAAATTATATTTTAACCCCCAAAAAAACACAGTTATTAAATCATATATATATAGAAGAAAAAAAAAGATTTCAAATATATTCAACAATGTGAACATAAAATGGATGCTTTTTCAAAAAAAAAAAAAGAAAAAAAAACAGAGATTTTCCCACGGGCCATGATCCTCTTTGTCTCTAGTCTCCCCTTTTCTCTATTATCTAAACTACCACCTTTATTTCTTTCCCACACTCCACATCTTTCTCAACTCAAGAATCAAATCTCAAAACAATATTACTTTCTGTTTCCTAAAGTTTCAATTCATCCACACACACAATAAATATATGTTCTTGATTTTTGATCTATTTTAGTACAAATTTAGGGGAGGGAGATCTACAAACCTAAATAAAGGACACTACTACTGTCAAATAATATGAGAATCAGATATCAATTTCCTGAATTAAACCTGTAAGCGTAAAGTTGAAAATTAATGACTTTAATTAGTACAACAACAATATTTAAAGATCGGGAGATTTAAATTACTACCTCTAGATCTAGAGTGCATGTTTCAAACCTTCTCATACCAATATTCAAAATAATAAATAATAATAATTGTCTCAATATAAATCCAAGCAAGCAACTTTAATTTGACTCAAATGGGACAATTATAAACCCAAAAAAAAAAAAAAAGGATTGGACCACAAGCTCACCTTGGTTGGAAGCCAAAGCGGCGAGGCTTTGTAGTGAAGTGAAGAATTAAAAGTCCACAGCCACCATTTGTCCATCATCTTCTAGAGTTCAAAACAGTTGTCATTATCTTCAAGTTAAGATAAAAAAAGGCCCTCTTTTTAAGGAGCTTTCAAATGTGAAGAAGATACATAAAAAATAAGAAGATTTTGCAGTTGGGGCCAATATAAAGCTATTATTCTCCATGTGCATTATGAATCCGTCTAGATTCAAGATTTCAGAGTAATAAAGCTACGTTTGTGTCATTTCATTTAATGTTCATCATATGGTTGGGGTTTTTGGATCAATGAAATGTGAAATATTACCTTTTTTTAATAAAAACTTTGCGGTGTCGTGGGATTCTGAATCTGAACCGCTTGCTTTGGGAGGAGCATTAAAAACCTGCCTCTGAAAAGAGTGAACAGCATCTTTTGCTCTTTTCCTCGTATTTCTGTAAGTCCTAGAATGTTTTTTTTTTTTTTTTTGAAAGAAAAAACAAGCATTGTTAGTAGAGATTCTAGAGAATCAGAAAGTAAAAGTACATTTTTTCTGTATAATTTCTGGTTTTTTCTTGTAGATAATACTCTCACTGCAGGTTGGAAGGTGAAGGTGAAAGAGAAAAATGAGAAAAGGAAACGATGGGGATGGGATCCCTCAATCCAACCTCCCAGAGGAAAAGCTAGAATCTTACTTCGAGAAAACTGGTGAGAAATTCACTTTTCTTCTTCTTCTTTCTTCCTTGATCTCGGGTAGGTTTCGGATTTGAAACCTCAGAGTGAGCTTAATTGTAAAATCTCTTGTTGTTTTGGAGACGAAAACTAACTGGGTTTTCATTTGGTAATGCAGGGGAAGAGGAAAATGACAGTCCAATTGAGGAAGTGAGGCTGACAGTTCCACCAGCCTTGACATTCAGAACATGGGTTCTTGGGCTAACATCTTGCTGTCTTTTGGCCTTTGTAAACCAATTCTTTGGTTTTCGCCAAAATCAGCTTTATGTTTCTTCAGTCTCTGCACAGATTCTTGTTCTTCCTCTGGGAAAATTGATGGCTGCAACACTTCCATCAACCTCGGTTCGAATTCCACTCTCCAAATGGGCGTTTTCGTTGAATCCAGGACCGTTTACTCTCAAAGAACATGTTCTGATCACAATTTTCGCCAATTCCGGATCCAACAGTGTCTATGCTTTGAATATCGTCACTATTGTCAAGGCATTTTACCACAGGAATCTCCATCCTCTGGCAGCCATGTTGCTGTCCCAAACCACTCAGGTTATTTTCCTTGGGCTCAATCAGCCTCTCTCTCTCTCTAGATTTCTTCAGCCTGATTATCTTTGTCAGATGCTTTTACACATCAAAATTACCAATAATTTTTCTCAAAATACCCACTTTCATGTTATGTTGCTGCAATTCTACTATATTCTCCTGAGTAGTTGGAAATGAGCAGATGCTTGGATATGGATGGGCTGGTTTGTTCAGAAGATTCCTTGTTGACTCCCCATATATGTGGTGGCCTGCAAATCTGGTTCAGGTGTCTCTATTCAGGTACTTTCTTCTAAGAACAGAAATTTATAAACTTTGATTGACTAATCTGAATCACTTGTTAGTTATGAAAAAGACATTATCAATCAAATGAACCTTACCTCACCCCAAATATCTGGGAGTTCAGGGCATTGCACGACAAAGATCAGAGACCAAGAGGAGGACACACAAGGCTACAATTCTTCTTCATGGTTTTCATATCGAGCTTCGCTTATTACCTCGTCCCGAGTTACCTCTTCCCGTCAATATCTTGCATCTCATTTGTTTGCTTGATATGGAAAAACTCTATTACTGCCCAACAGATTGGTTCTGGGCTTCATGGCCTCGGCATTGGCTCATTCGGGATCGATTGGTCGACTGTTGCTGGCTTCCTCGGAAGCCCTCTAGCTACACCTGGCTTTGCCATTGTCAATATCTTAATTGGGTTTTTCATGGTTGTTTATGTAGTAAACCCCATTGTTTACTGGTCAAATCTTTACGGAGCTAAACGATTTCCCATGATTTCAGCTCATACTTTTGACTTCACTGGTAAAACCTACAATATTTCTCGAATTCTTAATGCCAAGACATTTGACATAGATCAAGCGAACTATGATGGTTATAGTAAACTCTACCTCAGTGCCTTCTTTGCTTTTAATTACGGGTTGAGTTTCGCAACATTGACCGCAACTATCTCGCATGTTGCTCTTTTCCATGGAAAGTAAGCTCCACAAACACAAAGTCATCTCTACAATTTCTTTTCTAACTAAGTCATTTCATACGTTTTTTTTACCTTTTATTTTGTCTTCTGCTTTGGGAATTGTGACCAGAACAATCTGGCAGATGTGGAGAAGGACGACAAGTGCAGTCGGGGATCAACTGGGAGATGTGCACACTAGACTAATGAAGAAGAATTACAAGGCAGTTCCTCAGTGGTGGTTTTATGCAGTGCTGATAGTAATGGTGGCTCTAGCCTTATATGCTTGTGAAGGTTTTGACAAACAACTCCAACTTCCCTGGTGGGGAATTTTACTAGCTTGTGGGATTGCGTTGTTCTTCACCTTACCCATTGGAATCATCCAAGCAACAACTAACACGGTATGCTCATGATAACACAGTAAAAATATTGAGCTAAAAAGATCATTGACATTTCAATTCTCAATCATTTGTTTAACAACAATGTGCAGCAACCAGGGCTTAACGTGATTACCGAGTTGATTATCGGTTACATGTATCCTGGGAGGCCACTAGCCAATGTGACTTTCAAGACATACGGGTATATCAGTATGTCACAGGCTCTTATGTTTCTTAGTGACTTCAAATTAGGCCACTATATGAAGATTCCACCGAGATCAATGTTCCTCGTTCAGGTAGTTCTTTTATTCTTTTCTGTTAAGAAAGTGCATATTCTAACTCATTATCACGGTAACAGGGCCAGAACTTATGTTTTTTCTGTGTTGATCAACATGAACTTTCAGTTAGTTGGAACAGTAGTTGCTTCAAGTGTTTACTTTGGTACAGCCTGGTGGCTTCTGACGACCATCGACCATATCTGCGATCCGGCCTTGCTTCCAGAAGGAAGTCCCTGGACATGCCCCGGTGATGATGTTTTCTACAATGCATCAATCATATGGGGAATCGTCGGGCCACTCAGAATGTTCGGAAAGTTAGGTGTTTACCCAGAGATGAACTGGTTCTTTCTCATTGGCTTACTTGCTCCAGTCCCTGTATGGTGGCTTTCCCGGCAGTTCCCCAACCAAAAGTGGATAAGACTTATAAATTTTCCCATCATCTTTGGAGGCGGTTTGGGAATTCCACCAGCTAGGGCAGTGAACTATTTGACATGGGGGGCTGTAGGAATTTTCTTTAATTTCTATGTTTACAGGAAGCACAAGGCATGGTGGGCAAGGCATAACTATATCTTATCAGCTGCTTTGGATGCTGGGGTTGCTTTCATGGGGGTTCTTATATATTTCACCCTTCAATCAAAGGATATAATAGGTCCGAACTGGTGGGGGCTCGATAGCACAGACCGTTGTCCATTGGCCTCCTGTCCTACTGCACCCGGAATAGTGGTCAAAGGGTGTCCTGTTCATTGAAGTTCTCTCTGTAATGGAAGTCGTGGCTGCGGGTGGTGTCTGTACTATAGTGTGCTGCTATAAATGTTGATAGCTCATTGGTAGGTAAATCACAATGTAATTCATTAGTTCACAAATCAACAGTTTCTTTCAGTTGCAATATTATCTTCCTAATTCCCTCTATCTTGCTCAAGCTTGATTGACCTTAAATGAGGGTAATTCATACCAAAGATGTATCTGATGAATCGAAATTACCAATTTCAAATATACAAATCAACATTTTTCACAATTAAAACTACCAGTAATCACCACAAGAACAAGAACCATTTTTGAAACAGTGGAATCGATTTCTATCACGAACAACTATCTCTCTGGTACTAATGAATGATATGATCTTCAAAGCAGCATGGCAATCCTCACAAACTCGCAGATTCTTCATGATTCTAATAACAGTTCCAGGTGTTGTTTTGATTAATCCGAAGACTACTGCTAATTTCTCACTATGTCGATACAGGAACTTTTCTTTCTGATCATCTTCCATGTCAAGCAACACCACTGAGGTGTTGGGCACATATCCTTTGAGCTTCATTCGCTCGAGCAACTTTTCCCAAGTCTTGAATATCTCTTCAATTTGAGGGTGTGTCTCATCTCCTGCAACAAAATTGTGAGCCACTCCTTCCACCATAATTGAACTCCAGCCAGGTGTCTTTTTAACCCCTTTATCTCTCATTAACTTCCTCACTCGCACTACATCCTCCCATCTCCCTGCTTCTGCATAGATGTTCGATAGGACCACATAGTATCCATCATTAAGCGGATCCAATACAGAGAGGTGATGGGTGGCTTCTTCGGCCAATTTTAGGTTTTTGTGAACTTTGCAACCACCAAGAAGGGCTCCCCAAACAATACCATTAGGTGCAATAGGCATGTTCATGATGAACTCATGAGCCTCTTGCAGCAGCCCTGCTCGACTGAAAAGATCAACCATACAACCATAGTGCTCGATCCTAGGAACAATCCCATAGTCCTTAGTCATGCTAGCAAAATATTTACGGCCTTTCTCTACCATTCCCATATGGCTGCAGGCATGCAAGATGCCAATGAAAGTCACTGCATTCGGCTTCATGCCCGTGCTTATCATTTTATTGAAAAACGCAAGAGCATCTTCAGCCCGCCCATGCCCCGCAAGTCCAGCAATCATAGCTGACCATGAAACAATCGTATGTTCTTCCATGTCGTCGAATATCCTACAGGCATCCTCCAAGCAACCGCATTTTACATACATATCAATCAGAGTGTTACAAACACGGATATTTTTCTCATAGCCACTTCGGTTAGAGAAATCATGTATCCTCCTCCCCAAATCCAAGTTCCCCATATCAGCACAAGCTACAAGAACAGCCACCACCGTAACTTCATTGGGCAACAACCCAGCCTCTTCCATCTCCAAAAACAGATCAATAGCCTCCTTGGGCTTCCCACATTGAGCATACCCACCAATCATTGAAGTCCACGACCTCACATTCCTCTCAGGCATTTCATCAAACAACTTATACGCCCCCTCTACATCCCCCCTTTTAACCAACTGGGCAATCATAATATTCCACGTCACAACATCCCTCAGCGGCATTTTATCAAACACCATCCGGGCAACACCCATTTCGCCACACAAAGCATACAACCCAACAATCATATTCAGCAAGAACATATTGGACCGCAACCCAAGTTTCTCAACATACCCATGAACAATCCTACCATTCCTAACATCCAACAACCGGGAACACGCTTTCAAAACAAAGGAACAAGTATAATGATCCGGGCAAACATCAAACTGACGCAAGCGGTAAAAAAGCGAAATGGCGTCCGCAGGGGAATCCCCCTCGGCGAAATACCTCAAACAAGTGTTCCAGAGGGCGAGGTGGGGCGCGTCCAGGAGGTGGAAGATGAGGTTGGCGTAGGCGAAGCCGGAATTGAGCGCACAAACGGAAGCTACCCGTGAGAGAGGGAGGGAGGAGAGGGGAGATTGGGTTTTGAGGAGATGGGCGTGGACTTGCTTCAGCTCGAACGGGGAGGTGAAGTTGTGGAGAAGATCGGTGGGCGAGGAGGTTCTGTGGGGAAGATGGGGAACGTGGAGCACAGAGATTGAGCAAATCATTTCGTTGTGTTTCGGTACAAAAGAAACGCATTCGTTTTCGAGATCATCCACATTCCACTGGAATGTGCAGGTTTTGGGTTGAAGACCTCGTTTGGATTTAGTTTTAGGATTAACTAAATCCTCCCTAAAACCTTAGGCTCAAACCAAATTTTATTAACTTTTACTTATTTTTACTTTCAAAAATAAATTTCATTTCTAACCATTTATTATTGATCATTTTTTTATAATTACTCAATCATTTTTAATTATTTCTTTCAAATCAATCAAAATAATTTATTTTTAACTACTCGTTTTTAACTTTTTTAACTATTAAAAATAACTAGTCATTTTAAATCTATATTCAAATAAGATTTTGAGTCTAACTCATCTACACAAAAATTACATCCAAATGAGTTTTTTGTTATAACTTTTCATTTTGAACTACTCAATATAACTTATAAAATTAAATTCTACCTGATTATGCCAAACAAATGGACCCTCAACTCTTTAAGTTGTCTTTTTAGAACTTTATATTTAACAAAAATCAAAAAAACTCGAAAATTGAAGCTTCGCTCCACTCTAGCCAGAGTAATTACGTCGCATCTCTCGATCAAACACCAAAAAACATCAAAATACATGCAAGTCTCTCAAATATGAACTTTGAAAGAGTTAGTCTTCAAAACTCAAATCTTCAT
This sequence comes from Sicyos baderoa, assembly GCA_037832685.1. Lineage (NCBI taxonomy): Eukaryota > Viridiplantae > Streptophyta > Magnoliopsida > Cucurbitales > Cucurbitaceae > Sicyos > Sicyos baderoa. The sequence goes on along the minus strand of JBBMEF010000001.1, from coordinate 4,473,730 downwards.
CACTACGTCACTTTTTGGAGACGGAATAAAACTATTCAAGTGTCATTATCTTTTTTATGGTCTTCATGACTTGTTTTATTTTGTTTTTTTTTTTTCCTTAGAGGTGTTTGAGTATTGAGTAGGAAAAATGAGAATAATTATGATTAATGAAAATATCGACAATGAAAAAGAAAATGTAAAGGATAATGATGGTTTGTATTTTGGGGAAGACAAAACTATGAGAAAAACCATTATTTATCCCTATAAGCTTGTTTTGAGATCAGTCTATCTGTTGTATTAGTTATGATCATTTTTGTTTTTGAAACATAATTATTATTAGGGGTGCACAACAATTCAACAACCCAAAAACCCGAACCAATCCAACCTAATTTTATAAATTGGGTTGGGTTCAAAATATGAAATTATCATGGGTTCGGTTGGGTTAAGGGTTGACCTAAAATCAACCTAACCCAACTCAAATTTATCATTTAATTTTAAAAATATTTTTTTTACTTATAATATAATTAATATATTATTTATATTATATGTATATGTATATTTATTTTATTTTATTATTATTATATTTTTTATTTTAACATTTTTTAAACTTTCAACCTATTGATGAGATTTTGAAGTTGGTAAGTTTGAGTTTCGCATTTGCAATAACAATCTACTTATATTAATGTTCGTTTTACGTTTTTAGAAATCGAAAAAATGACGTTAGATGCAAATCTATGAACCCGATAATCTAACCCAACTCAACCCAAAAATAAAGGGTTGGGTTGGGTTAGGTTATGTCTTTAATTGGGTTTGGTTGGGTTGGAGAATTGACCAACCCAAAAAGTTGAGTTGAAAATTACTTCAATCCAACCCAATCCATGTTCATCCCTAATTATTATTATTATTGATGAAGGATTTTGATAATCTTTGTTGGTATGTTTTGAAATAAAATTTTGAAAAAGTGGAAATAACTTGCTTTTGAGTGAAGTTGTGTATGCACTACAACAAATGCTATTGACTAATCTGCTGAAGCTGAATTGGTGGTTGGGTTTTCTTCCATGTGGATTTTTTGAGTACCATGAAGCTTTATTCTTGTCTTAAACACAATTTCTTCAATGAGTATTGGTAAATAATAGAAGCCTGGTGTAATGCAGACTTTTTTCAATACTTTGTAATTTCTCCTTTAGTTTTTTCAATACTCATGTTTATTTGTTTGAAAAAAATACATAATTAAACAACTGAGGCCTCTGTTTCATCATTTTGTTTTTAAAATTTAAATGTACAACAATTTATTTACCATATGTTTTTTCTTATGTGGATATGTATATCTACTTATATTTATAGAAACCAAATTAAAATTTAGAAAGAAAAAAAAAAGTAACTTTCAAAATTTTATTTTTGTTTTGAAATTTGATTAGCATTCACATACTTTTTTTTAAAGAAAGATGACATATTGAAAAAATGCAAAAAACAATACAAAATTTGAATAAGAATACGCTTAATTTTCAAAAGCTAAAAATAAAATAATAAATAGTTATAAAATGGGCTTAAAAAAATGAATCTAAATCTATTATATTTATAATATTTTATAAAAAATAAAATAATATTCTTTTAAGATTATAATAAATGAAAGTTAAAATTTAAAGTATCATTCAATTTATTTACTTTTTTAAGGACAAATTAAAAGAAAAAAAATTACAAATATTAAATTTAGAAATGGAGTCGTGATCAAGTAATCATGCAATGCAATGAAAATATAACATCAAACCGATAATCAATTGCGAGATTCGGTTCAACTGTCATTCATAATTTGACCATAAATACGTGAATTTACATAGTTGTGTAGTTTTGGGAAGAAAAGTATGATGGAGAAAAGGGAAGGTTTGGGTGAAAGCGACAGCGAAGAAATGGACAGCAAATTTCAGTATGCCACAATCATTTTCCTCTCTAATCTCCAGACTCCATTATTGCTCTGTTTATATCAATTCTTCTTCAACCTCCCTCCATTTCTCCATAATCACTTCCAGCTCCCCTGCAAATGGAGCTCGTTCCTTACGCCGACCCATCTTCCACTTCCAATTCCTCAACACCTCCATGGCAGGACATGTTCAGATCCGCCTCAATTCGAAAGCCCATCCCCGACCCATCTCCCAAACCTCCTCCTAAACCCGATCCCAATCACCCCTTTTCCGGCGACCCTCAAGTTCGCCTCGCCCTTTACATCGCCATGGCTCACGCCGGCCTCGCCTTCGCCATTGCCACTCTCTACGCCGTCGCCCGCCTCCTCGAGGCCTATCTCCGCCCCCTTCAATGGGCCGTCCTCTGTTCCATTCCTCTTCGAGGTATTCAGCAAACCCTTGAAGGGTTTTGGTCTGAACCCCTCCAATTGGGCCTCACCGAGACCATTCTCGCCATCCCTGTTGCGGTTTTCCAGGTTTTTGTTGGAACCCTTGTTCAATTTCGCGAAGTTTGTTCTAGGGTTGTGTTTAGGAGGAAGAGATCTGGGCTTCCTAGGCGTAATCAGAGTGTGTTTTCTAAGTTGTTGAGATGGCTTGTTTCGTTTTGGATCTTTATTCTTGCTTATGAGAACTTTGGTGTTGTTGGGTCTGTTTTGCTTCTTGGATTTGGCTTTTTGTTTGACTCTAAATCTGTTTATTCTACTATGTCCTCTGTTTCTTCGTTTCGGAGTTCGAGTTTTCGTCGTACTGCTGTTAGTGCTTTTTTCACTAAAGGGCTTTTGAAAAGATTGAAAACCGTTGTTGCTGTTGGGTTGATTGTTGCTATGATTGTTGTGTTCTTGGCTGGATTGGTGTTTTTCTCTTACAAAATTGGGGTGGAAGGGAAAGATGCTGTGATTTCTTTGAAACTACATGTGGAAGAGAACAATTATGCAGAGAGGATTGGGGTTAAGAAGTGGATGGAAGAGAATGATGTTCCTGGGATGATTGATAGTTACACTACCAAGCTTTATGAAGCGGTGTCGGATCAGATAGATAGCTTGGCTATGCAGTATAATATGACGGAGTTTGTCACTGGGATTAAGCATTTGGCTTTATCATCACCCCGTGCCAACTCTTCGGAGGCTTCGACCGTTCTACTCACTCCATCGCCGTACACGCAGAAGCTCATGAGTTTGAGAAATCGGATTAGTAACAAGGAATGGGGTCAAATTTATACAGAACTGGATGCAATTATCAGGGAGTTGATAATCACTAGGGAGGATTTAGTTGAGAAGGCCAAAGGATTAGCTGTGCAAGGGATGGATATTTCTCAGCGAGTCTTGGCTAGTAGTGCATTGGTTGTAGGAGGTAGTGCTAAGTTCATGTTTTCGATTGGGAGTTCTATCATTTCTGGAGCCGCTGAGGTTTTCAACTTTGTCTCTCAATCGATGGTGTTCCTTTGGGTTCTGTATTATCTCATCACTTCTGAGTCTGGTGGTGTGACTGAACAAGTAATGTATATGCTTCCTATTGAAGATGCAGCTCGAATTCGATGCGTTGAAGTTCTTGACAATGCAATCTCGGGTGTTCTTTTGGCTGCAGCGGAGATTGCAATCTATCAAGGATGTCTTACATGGCTTGTGCTTAGACTATTTGAAATACATTTCTTGTATATGTCCACTGTTCTTGCATTTCTCAGTCCACTTTTCCCAATTTTTCCTTCATGGTTTTCAACAATTCCAGCAGCCTTGCAGCTGTTGCTGGAAGGTAGATATGTAGAAGCTATCTGTTTGTCCATTATTCACCTTGCGCTTATGGATTACGGCGCCTCAGAAATTCAAGAGAACATGCCTGGTCACAGTGAATATCTTATGGGGCTTAGCATCATTGGTGGAATGACTTTGTTTTCATCTGCATTGGAGGTACCTTTTTTTTTCTTCCCTTTCTAGACTTTTCATTCTGCATTCCATGTGTTTCTGCTCAGAGAAATTATATAAGGTAAATGAGTTTGATGATTTAGTGTCTAAACTAGCTAGCAATTGCATACATACTTCAAGCAAGGTCTGATCTCAATTTCTTGTTTGAAATGTAGCAGTTTCATTTCCATTATGAGTCTGTGCTAGAACTGTGAATTCCAATTATCAATCCAATTTTTAGACACTTCATGTGTCATTAATTTAGACACCACACATTTCGTGTCTCCATTCCTTCGATGTCTTCTAGTGCCTGGCCTAGGGACGGGCGTGATTACCCTTGTTTCAAAAAAAATAAAATATATCAATCCAATTTTTGATGAAGTTGTGAATTGTTAACATAGCTTTTTTTACGCTCAGTCTGAAGTGGTGCTTCAACAGGGTGGTTGGGGACATCTGCTACCTCTTTTGTTCGTCCTTGAAATAATTTAAACAACAGAAATTTTCATAAGAAATTATCATAAGCTTCAAGAGAAACACCCATTCTTTATGAAAAACCTTTTATTTCCCAAAATCCAAATCACTCTGCTCAACATAGAAAAATACAAAAAACTTTTGCAGTAAATGTTTAATCTTCTTGTCTAAACAAATCCAATGAAAATGTGATATACACTGAAAATGATCACAAGTTACTTTCATCTGCTGCTGGCACATTGGCCCACCAATGCGGTTGACCGCTTCCTTCCACCTTTGTGGGGGTCCCTTTTAAAGGAGAGAGAAAATTTGTAAATAAATTTCAATAGGGCTTTTCTTTTGAAATTTTGGTTAGAGAGAAATAACTGTTTATTTGGTGATACTAGGGAGCCTTTGACACTCTTTTAACTCAAATAGTTACCTTAGTTTTATATTTGTGTAAATATTTTAGTCTTGGTATTCTTATGGCTAATTGAAAGACCTTTTGGGAATCTTTTGGCTCTATAGAGGGGGAAGGTTCCCTCACACTTGGGTCCATTTGTTGAAATTTCATCTAGGAAAAAAAGTCATTAATTGAATTTATCTCAAATCTGACTTTGCTCTTAACTTTTTATTGCTTTTATATATATATATATATGCCAGTTTAAGCACACCTCGACTATTCACTTGAGACATACTGCTTGAATCTACAACATTTGGATGTGAAAATAAATTTTCATGAGACATACTGCTTGAACCTACAATATTTGGATGTGAAGAAAACTCATAGAAAATTATTTCAAAATAGATGGCCACCATAAAATGAACTCGTCAACTTTCGGAACCCCAAAACCCTATTTCACCACTAGACTAACCCTGGATGATTACTTTTCTCTAAACCTGTAACAAAGGATATGGTTATAGCCTTCCATTTTCTTTTTCTTTTTCTTTTTGTTGGCTTGCTGCCTTGCTTGAATAATCTTTTATTTATCCTCATAGGGTGCAATTATGGGACCGTTGATTACGACGGTCGTGATAGCCCTCAAGGATTTGTATGTTGAATTTGTTCTTGGTGAAAATAAGGTGAAGGAGAAGGAGAAAGAGAAAGAAAAGGAAAAGGAAAAAAGCAACTAGACATCAGTTATTTTTGTTTGTAAAATTGTGGTATTCTTATAAAGCTTGTGGTTGCTGCAACTCCATCATTCTTCTGTGATCCAGAACTGCCCATTGAATTGTAAGAAATTTGTAAGTTATGTATATTACACTGGTTCTATGGTGTCTGTCTCTTTATGTCTTCATCTTCCCCCTGTAAAATCATTTTGTTTTTGAGAGAAATATATATAGTCAGATTGTTATTTGTTTTTGGAAATCGGAGTTTTTCTCCACTGTATCCGGGGTAACTACGCCCGTTCCTAGGCCAGGCACCGAGAGACATGAAAGGAATGGAAACACGGGAGGTGTCTTCAAATTAATGTCACAGATGAGTCTTGAACCTGAGATATTAAGAGGAGCACATTTTCAAAGGTCAAGTTTTCGACCAGCTCCATAGATTGTTATTTGTTTTACTTTCTGAAAGCTTGTCACTGTATGTATGATGTTAGTTGTTGGGTCGTGTTGGGAAGTACTTTGTTGCCTTTCCTGTCGATTTCTTGTCGAATTCCAGAAAGTTCTGAAAATTTGGAGTTTTAATGATGGAAGCTGTATAGTTTGCAGAATCAAGTCAATTTCTTCTTGGTTGTTTGTGTAATTTGAATAGTTGAAAGATTAAATGTTTTAGTTGAAGTTGAAATATTCAATATTCTGTATGAGAAAGAGTTGAACTAAACTACATATGCATGTTTGGATTGAGTTTTTGTCTTTGCCATATCTGTTTGGACTGAGTTTGGCATATTCTTGAAAGTAATTTTTATTCATGAAAAAAATATTTTCTAATCTATCATGATATTTGGTTACATAGCCTATAAAAAAAAACTACATATGTACATATGCATAGATTGTTATCAAATAGGATCTTCTTTTTTTTGTGTTCTAAATTATCTTTGATTTATAAAATTTTTGTTATTTAAGAAATATTGGTTGCACTTTTTAAATTTTAGTAATATTGAAAATGTGGTCTATTTATACATTTTTTTTTTTTTTTGAAAAATATTTATACAAATTTTAAACTTTAAGAACCATCCTAAATTTGAAGAATAACTTGGTACTCTTAATTCTTTTTTTACGTTTTTTTTAAAAATAATTCTGTTTTTGTTTTTTACCATTGTCTCACCAAAAGTAAAGGAAATGAATGTTCAAAATCATAATATGCCACGTGTCAGTCAGCTGTGTGCCACGTGTGAGCTTATGACGATAACGGTAACTTTCAAGTATTCACAATTTGATGAGTTGGCTGGATTGGCCGGTGGATCTTCGCCACGTGTCGTTAGAAATTTCTCGCAAGTATTGGGGAGGTTGGGATTTGATAGTGATATCACAAATATTTTACATTCTTAGCTTAGGTTCCCACTTTCTTATGTTTTTCAAAATTTATAGTTTTTTTTTAGTATAAATTGGAATAAAAGGAACTATAAGTATCGGTTTTAGTGATAGCTCTTACCGAATGCTAGTTCTGGGAGTGCGGTTTCGATTCCCGCTATCCGCTTATCTTATATATATAAGAAATTATAATTCTAATTATTTATTTTAATTTAAATATTGTTCTCGATATCATTTAAGTATATATGTATTTTTAATTATCTTCCACTAAAATTTAAGTTAAGCTAGCTATTTAGTTGTACCGAGACGAACCTATGTACCTAACATCACAGTTTTGTTGTGACTTAGAAAAACTAAATTATAACAAAATGCAAATGGTATGATTGATACAAACTTTCAAAATAGGTATGTGTTGGATGACCTATAAAAGTTTGGTGGCACATTCATTATTATTTTTTTTTAATTTACTTTTTTGCTTTGATCAAATTTATATTGGATAAATCTCAAGCTTTCAAAGGAAATTTGGACACTTCACACTATTATAGTTTAATTTTTATATTTTATGATCACGAGTTCGATTTCTGTAATCAATATTTATAAATATAAAATAAAAAAAGGGAGATAAAATGTGTGACACTAAAAGTGTCATATAAGAAATATTATGACGGGGTGCTACTCGGGTGCACCTTAATTTTTCTCATAACAAAATATAAAAACAAATCGCATCACACAGGTGTGCACACCTACAATTACCTACCATAATAAATAATTTGAATATAGTTTAGTTAGTTAAATTAAATCATATACATTAATCTCACACGTAATTGCAAAAATAAACAAATACAATAATTATATATATTATTTTTTTAAATAAAAAAAATCATTCAGAGAAAATGGGATATAAAGCAAACTGGACAAGGTTTGACCATTTAAATAAATAAAAAAAAAAATCTTAATACCGACATCATGTCAGATAAGATCAATTTTCATGTATTATTATTAACAAGATATTATTATATTTCTCTTATTCCCTAACTTGCTTTCCAATTATGACAATAATTTTAGGCCACTTAATTAGTAAAATAGAACTTTAAAATAAATTCAATTCATACGGGCAATCTACTAAAAATTATTATTTATTATTTTTTTTTAATATTCAAATGTTATCTAATCAAATAATATATTTTTTTGAAATTAGTCGAGATTCGTAAAAGGTGACCAAAAAATCCAATTACAATAATGTATCAAAAAACATCAAAACCCTAGAAAAGAAGCTAACTTGACAAGATTGAATAAGAATGAATGAAGCGTTTAGAATTAGAGGTTTCCACGTCGCGCATATGAAATGGGGGGTGGGGCGATTCCGAGCTTCCCCTGTTTTGAACAATGGTGTATGGCCAACCGCCATTCCCTCCTCTTCGCCCGACACGCCCGCCCTTCAATTTCAATTTGGTAGCCAACCATTCTAAACCGCCTTTTTTTATTCAACCATTTTTCTTTCTCTTTCTCTTTCTCTCTTTCGCTTATCCATTTCAAAACCCATGTGGGTTTTTGTTTCAATCTTGCAGGGCTTGCAAATTCTGTTGCTTGTTTTGTATTTCTATACCCCCTTGATCTTCTAATCCTAGGTTTCTCTGTTTTTTTTCAATTTTTTCTTGATTTTCTGGTGACCCAACTCCACCTTCCTGTCTTCTTCTTTTCCTACCGTTTTTGTTGCTGTTTTTGCTTTATATACACTTCATTTGTAGTTATTTGTTTGTTCTGAGATACCCTTTTGAAGCTTCTTTCTGAATTGGCTAGTTTTGGTTCTGCACGCTAGGTGTTTGATGTTTTGTCTCACTGAATACCTTGTTGTTGGGACATGGGAACTTCATGAATTTGAGTTCTTTGCTTTTGTCTTAAACTGGGTCTCCTTTCAATTTGTGTTATCCTTTCATTAGAAACGCCCCCTGTTCTTTGTTCATCTTACCAACTTTTTCCACGTCCTTTACTTTGTTTGTTTGTTTTCTTGTTCTTTGATTGGTTTTAGTTGAAACAAGGTTGTTTTCAATGATTCATTCTGGTTTCTTCCTTGTTGGTCCTAATTCGGATGTTACTACGTCTTTCATATCATCACCGGTGTCGAGAGAAGATGGTTCTACGGCTGATGGTATCAGAAATGAATTGTCTGATTCCCCTTCTTTTTGGGTTAGGACGGCCATGAAACTCTCTAGAGCTAGATGGTTCATTTTCTTGAGAAGAGTTTTCCACTACCAGAATGGATCGAGAACTGATCTTGGGCCGAATCCTTTCAATTCGGGGTCGTGGATGGCGATTGAACTTGTAGCTCTATTGTTTCAGCTAATCATCTCGGTGTTGACCCTCGCCATTTCACAAACTGAGAGGCCAGTTTGGCCTATGAGATTGTGGATTGGTGGTTATGATCTTGGTTGTGTTCTAAGCTTATTGCTTCTCTACAGCCGCCATCGAAATTATTATCTAATGCCGGGAGATGGTAGTAGTCTTTTGGATATCGAACAACAGAGGAACAACAATGAGCCATCAAGGTAATCTTCGACATGCTTTCTTCTTATCAGATTTTGAGCTGGAATCATCATAGTCATGAAATATGAATTTTGATCATGTTCTATGAGTAGCCAGTGATGATGTCTTGAATTTAGAATGGACCAAGAAGCTTAGGTTCAATCATGTTCTAGTTCTTTTCAGGAGCATTCAGATTAGAATTTTATGCAGTTAATGAATCTTTTCTTAGTAAAATTCAGAAAAGGATTTGAAGTATTGAAGGTTTTATAATGACACGCAGGCTTGAAACTTCTTATATTGTTTGAGTAACTGAAATTAAGTCAAGGCAGACATGAAGCTCAACTGAAAGTAAAACCAATTTTTTTATTTGATGCCTTTGTCTTAAATAATAAAAAAGTATGTATATGCAAAACTTTACCTCTATTTTTTTTTATTAGGTTGCTTTGTTTTAAATATTAAAAGGTCTGCATATTCAGGTACTCATATTTGATAAACAGATGTCGGACGTCTCTCGATCTTTTCTTTGCAATATGGTTTGTAATGGGAAATCTTTGGGTCTTCGACTCTCGCCTTGCCTCGTTCCAAAGAGCTCCAAAGCTACATCTACTATGCAGCTTCCTTCTAGCTTGGAATGCCATATGCTACGCTTTCCCATTCATTCTGTTTCTGCTGCTATGTTGCTGTGTTCCATTGATCAGTAGTCTTATAGGATATAACATTAACATGGGTTCAACCGAAAAAGGAGCATTAGACGATCAAATTTCTCAGCTACCTTGTTGGAAATACAAAGCAGTCGACGCAAACATTAACCTCGAAAGTCAACCGAATCATAGCAATACAGAACATCCGAAAGAGGATCCAGTAAGCACAATTTCTTTTCATGGTTTAGGACTTGAAAAGAACCATTTATCTTACGAGCGATCGGGAATTAAAACACTTTTGTTTGTCTTTGATTTTTCAGGAATGTTGCATTTGCCTTGCCAAGTATGTAGACAAGGAAGAAGTGAGACAATTGCCTTGTTCACATGTTTTTCATCTCAAATGTGTAGATAAGTGGCTTGCTATTGCATCTTCCTGCCCTCTCTGTAAGCAACAACTTCAAAGGTAGAGAGCCAAGAAAGAGCAGCAGTTACAAGTGTTGCATTGGTCTTTTCTTTTTCCCTCCAAAAAGGAAAATTTCACATTTTCACCGTTTTTTTATTTAGTCATTTAGATTAGAGTCTTCCATGGTTACTTGAGCGAGTTATTGTGCTCACCAGTTACCTAAATATACTGAATGTTACATATAGCAGGAAAAATGATGCCTTATTTGTAGATATTGTGAGAATTGTAGTATTTGCCTAATGAATACAAACATAGAGTTGTTTTTTTCTCACTTTATGGATTGTTGTCTATTCTCGTCCCCGTCCCGACCCGAACTTGATTAGCTGTGTAAAGGTTATTTGGGATAATCGTGTATGGAAAAGAAGAAAACTCGAACAATCGAACAGGTACGAATCTTCCCCTACCCTCATTCTTCTTTGATTAAGGGTATAGTTTTTCATTTGTCTCTTGCTCTCAAAGGTGGAACAAAGATTTTGCCATTTTTCCAGGAGTCAAGTTTAGATAGTCACTTTTGAGGTAGAGAACAAGTAAAAAATGTCAAGTGAGCAGTTAAAACTTTGATGTTTTTTGAACTAGACAAGAAAAAAAAAAAAAAAAAAATTAAAGGAAGAATTTGTGCTACCAATACTTGGAAGTTGGTTGCAAGGAGTTCTTCCTTGAATGTTTGAAAATTTAAAGACCCAAGTAAATGTTCAAAGAAAAATATGATATATAACTAAAACTTAATATTGTTGACTTAATTTTTTTTTTAATATAAGTTCAATAACCAAAACAAATTATTTCAACATTTCCAACATGGAAATTTAAACCTAACCACTTATCAAATGCATTCATACCTAAAAATGAAAAAAGGTTGTAATCCTCCTCCCCAATTTGTACTAAAAAAAATAATTATGAAAACTTATTTTCTTGAAATGAGAGGAGTAATCAAACAAATTCGACCCTTCAACTATTTTTTTTTATTTCAACCATATTTGTAACTTTGTTGGTTACTATATATATATATATGATATTGTTGCAAATATTTAATAGTTGAAACATCATTTCAAAGGAATGTTATGTGAAAATGATATTTCATCTAGGGTAGGAATCCTCTCCTAGTCTCCCACCTCAATATATATTGCTAATTATAAACATATACTTCACTAACTACTTTAAATAGGCTGTCAATATCAAGAACAACATTATACCCATCATCTTAACACTTTTTTTCCCCTTTTGGCCGATTATTGAAAGGAAAGAAATTGATTTTTTATCATTCAGATTCTTCTATTTTCAGTCTTAATAATTACAACATTAAACTATTAACTTACAGTTATGACCTTTAAGGCTATAATTACTGCCTTTTTCAATCTTTACACTTTGATTTTATTTAATTTTGGCTTTACTAATTTGTTGCCTATTGTCTAGAGTTTATTTCAAAAATTGAATATATCTACCGAGGGTTAGTGACGTAGTTAATTATCTTATTTGGTGTTAATCTATTTTAATTTCACAGTCACAAGTTCGAGTCTGTCGGTATTTGGCTCTCATGTTATTTGATAGCAGTTTGTGCCTCTATGTAGGGTTTATTGGTCAATCTTCCCCCAAATTTGTACTAAATGTTTTTTGAATATATCTATCTAGGCACCTAGTTTGTTCCATTTTCCTTAACCTTGCTAGAGTATTCATGAGTAGGAATTGTCTTAGAGTTGGTTTTCACAAACAAATTTTTGGGGAAAAAAAGTTATGGTTGGTTTTTACATACAAGATTAGATATATTGTTGTTTTTGTTTATTGGCTTTTTTTTTTGATAAATTAACCATTTTTAATAAATAGATAAATCCTCTAAAACCCTTTCTCCATGTATTTTTTTTTTAAGAATTGTGTCACCAACCATCAAATTCAAAAACAGAATCATTTTTTATTTTAACTCTTCTGAATGTTTAAAATATTCGAATCATTAAATTTTGAAAAGTAATGGTCAAAGGACCAAAATGTTGTACTTTCCATGAATTATAGACGACAAAATATTAAATCTTAGAAGATCTTCTAACGGAATTTAATAATATCATATATTTTCTAATAAATCTAGAGGATATCAATCATATTTAAGTACTTTATCTATATCCATACATGAAAAGAAATGGGTGGTTTCATTCTTTTACGATAATTCAGTTTAATATCATAGTCACGTATTCGATCACGACACAACAATATCACGAGATTAGAGAATTTGAACTTCCAATCATTAGGTCGATAATATATATTAATTACTACTAAAATCACTATGCATTGACCACTCTTGCTTGTTTCTTAAAAAAATAAAATAAAAATACATTTGAATTTCCACTAGTTTATAAAACTTATTTTATTGGTTTAAAAATAAAAAGCTGTTGAAGAGGAAGAAATTTCGGTTGGACAGTTGAAGGAAAACGGTCGATTTGTTGGCCTTTGCTTGCTTTCTCAACAAAAACCTGCAACGATGTTAGGCAAATCCAATCCAATCCAAATCCAATTCTTGACGCCAAATTTGAAATTAACTTCGAATCTAAGGCTATTATGCCCATTCCCCCTTCATTTTCTGCAACAATCTTCACCTTTCTCCACCATTTTCGACAGCTCCCCTTTGCCCATTTCCTTCTATTTACACTTCCATGTCCCTTTTCCCCTCCTTTTTCTCAACCCCTTTGCCCTTTTGAGGCTTTTCCAAGCTTCCCCCTTAAAACCCATTTGCCTGTTTGTTACTCATCTCTACCTCTGTTTGCCTCTATCTTTTCCGGGTGATCGATCGATGTTGTTCTTGTTTTGAGTTTGATTTCTGTGCAGGGTTTTGAATTTGGTGTTCTGGTTTGCGGCCGCGGAGAAGCTCGGGTGCTCGAGTTTGGGGTGAGTGTTTTGGTTTTGTGCACGGTTGGTGTTTGATGTTTTGCCTAGCTGAATGTTTTTGTACTTTTTGTGGATTTGAATTCCCAAGGCCCCGTTTGTTAACCATTTTGTTTTTTGTTTTTGAAATTTAAGCCTATTCTCACTTAAATTTCCTACCATATGTTCCACCCTTCCTACAATATATCAATCTTTCCTTAAAAAAGTAGGTGAACACTATCCAACTTTTAAAAACAAAAACAAACTTTTGGAAGCTACTTTTTTTTGTTTCCAAATTTTTAGTTTGGTTTAATCACAAATATAGGTGAGAGGTAGATATCCAAGTAAGAAAAAACATATGGTAAGATAGTTGTTGAAGACTTAAATTTCAAAAACCAAAAACCAAAAACAAAATGGTTATCAAACGGGGCCTAAGTTGTGGTTTGTTTCGTTTTGATCGTTGTGGGGAAGAGATCTGTGGTTTTGGGAATTTTGGCTGTCATGATTGGCTCTTGAATTTCCATGTAAATGCTCTGTTTTTTTTTCTCTCTTTCTAATGTTTGTGCTTAGTTCTAGCTGTTCTTTTCTGCCGTAATGATAAGGAGAGGTCGTTTGGGTAAGAGTTTTGTGGTTTTGGCTGTTATGATTGGCTCTTGATTTTTCATGAAAACACTCTGTTTTCTATGTTTGTGCTTAGTTGTAGCTGTTCTTTTGTGTTGTATAGATAAGGAAAGGACGTTTGGGGAAGAGTTTTATGGTTTTGGCTCTTGAATTTCCATGAAAATACTCTGTTTTCTTTGTTTGTCCTTAGTTCTAGCTGTTCTTTTGTGTTGTATAGATAAGGAAAGGTTGGTTTCAATGATCACTTCTGGTTATTTCGCTACGGGGCCGTTGTGTAACTGCGGTGGGACTGCTTCCTTTATCTCAAATTCATTGGTGGAAGAAGATGGTGTAGGTGCGGATGTTAGAGATGTCAATTCTGTTGCTCTCCCTGCTGCATCTTTCTGGGTTAGGACAGCAATGAGAGTGTCTAGAGCCAGGTGGTTCATTTTCTTACGAAGAGTATTTCACTACCAGAACGGACCGAGATCGGATCTCGGGTCTGATCCTTTCAATTCCAGCTCGTGGATGGCAATGGAGCTGGCAGCTCTGGTGTTTCAGCTGGCTATCACAGTGTTCTTTCTTGCCATTTCAGAGACTGAGAAGCCAGTGTGGCCTATGAGGCTTTGGATAATTGGTTATGATCTTGGCTGCACTCTTAGCTTGTTGCTTCTATACGGGCGCTATTGGCATCTTTATTTATTGCGCGGAGACCGTGTCGGGCTTTCCGATATGGAGCAGCGAAGGAGCAGTCAAGCATCAAGGTATTTCTTAGCATGCTACTTTCTCTAATCTAGAGTGGATAAAGAGGAGGATAAAACTTTTGAACACAACTCTTTTGTGCGAAACACTTACACTTTTTGTTGAGTCTACAGAAGAGATTACAAGACTAAGTGCTTAGGACTCACACAACAACATCACTCTATGACTAATTGAAGACACTACAACACTTACTTTTTCTTGGATACAAAACATAGTCAGAGTGGAGGAGTATTTATAGTATGGGTCGGACAATGTGGACGCATGTTTGTTCCTAAAAATATCTAGATATTTGTCACTTTCTAGGACATTCTTTAAATGTCTACATAAATTTAAATTTCTAAACACTTCTACAATTTACTAAGAAGCTTCTAGATAATGGATTAAACTCTAAGTGAGCTAATTAGTATTCTTGATAATTTGGGCTTTCATAATTATTGGGCTAATGATGAACATAACAAAAAAAAAACAATAACAATGTCTATTCTTTTTTGTTGGGTCATTTCAAAAGAAAAGGTCTATGGAAGAAGGCTTAAAATGATAGTACATGCAATTTAGAATCAATATTGCTATATGATATTTTAGAACATGTCATCATCAAGTAGTAGACTCATAGCACACTTGGAAAATTGGCTGAAAATACAAGAGAGAAATGTTGCTTTTGTTGCTCACTCATATAGCATGTGGATGCAACTTTTGCAACTCTATCTACAATTTATGTTGAATACAATGTGCAGGAGCATGCGTTTGATGAACAAATGTCGGTCGTCTCTAGAACTTTTCTTTGCCATATGGTTCGTGATGGGTAATGTTTGGATCGTCGATTCTCGCTTCAGTTCTTTCCAAAGAGCTCCCAAGCTTCATCTGTTATGCGTCTTCTTGTTAGTTTGGAATGCCATCTGCTACTCCTTTCCATTCATTCTTTTTCTGCTGCTATGTTGTTGTGTGCCATTGATTAGTAACCTTTTAGGATACAACATTAACATGGCGTCGACCGACAAAGGAGCATCGGATGATCAAATTTCCCAGCTACCATTCTGGAGATATAAGGCAAGCTCAAAGCAACCTGATAGTAACAAAGGGCTTCCAAAAGAGGATCCAGTAAGTAAAGCATTTATTATACTTGTAAATTTGTAAAGAAGGATGACTTTTTATCTTAAAAAATAAAGTAGGTTTAAAAACTTGACATAGGCATTTTGTTCATTTACTTGATCGATCGTGCACAAGTATTTGAAGCAATGTAGTAGTTTAGGCCCCGAAATCTAAATGGTTATCGAACGAAACCTTATATGTTTGATTAATGAGAAGCTAATAATAAATTTTACGAACAGTTCAAAGACTAAACAACACTTTTTTTAGAGATTTAAGGGCGAAAACATAATAGTTACGAAAGTTCGAGTTGAAACGAAGATTTAAACCAAGAAAATACTGTCATTTGTCTAATGTTTAATCATGAAAATTGATGAAAAGAAGATTGTTATTCTGAGTTTGATTTGGTCTGCCATTTTAGGAATGTTGCATTTGTCTGGTCAAGTACAGAGATGAAGAAGAAGTAAGACAGTTGCCTTGTTCCCATTTGTTCCATCTCAAGTGTGTAGATAAGTGGCTGGCTATCACATCTGCATGTCCTCTCTGTAAGCAACAACTTCAAAGATAGAATATATATATATATATATATATATATTGTTTTTGTCACTCACCAGAAATTTCTCCATTTTCACATGCTTGCTTGAATGAGTCACTGCAAAGTTCTGAGATTATAATACAAAAGTTACAAATATAAAGAAATTGGTGCCTCATTTTTTATGTATATATACATATAACATTTGTTCTTGATCTGTGAATTCATAACCTGGTTTTATGAAATCTGCTGCCTCCACTCTAAGTTGTGAGAAATTTCTTGGATTACACTGTCTACATGTTTGTGTAATTGTTAATTGTTCGTTTCTATAATTATCATCGTGGTTATGATCATGCTTGTCCAATGTGTTATTTGCCTATGGCAGCATCGTTGTTGATCGTGACATTGTCGTTTGCCTTGTACTCACGTCTCGTATAAATATATTAACGACTTTATTGACGTTTTTACGAGTGAGTCCTTGTCGCTTTTGGTCGACATATTAGACATTTTCATATGGATTCAACATCAACATGAAACATGAAACATGAATCCACACTTTCATTATACACTAAAATACCGAGGTAACTAATAATAGTAAGGCCGTAACTATTTTCTTTAACACAATCATCAATAAAATTATATTTTCAAAAAAAAAAAAAAAAAAAAAACTCATCTCTTACACTTCAGAATGAGTTGGATAATCGAAATTACTGAGGCCCCGTTTGATAACCATTTGGTTTTTTGTTTTTGGTTTTTCAAATTTAAGCCTATTTTTTCTCAAATTTTCTACATTTTGTTTCATCCTTTCTATCATGTATACATCTTTCCTAAAAAAAATAGGGGAAGATCAACCAATTTTTAAAAATAAAAAAAAAAGTAACTTCTCAAATTTGTTTTTATTTTTAAAATTTGGTTAGTATTCTCCTACTTTCTTAAAGAAAGATGGAGCACATTGTAGAAAATTTGAGAGAGAATAAATTTAAATTTGAAAAACAAAAAACAAAAAACTAAGGGCCCGTTTGATAACCATTTCGTTTTTTGTTTTTTATTTCTAGTTTTTTATTTTTGGTTTTTGGTTTTTTGTTTTGAAAAATAAAAACCGTATATGTTTGATTACTCATTTCAGTTTTCTATTTTTAAAAATTAAAAACCAAAAAACATGTTTGATAACTGTTTTTTGTTTTCAGATTTCACATTTCATTTGGCTTTTTTTAGTTTTTTACTATTTATTCTTGATTCTTTGATACTTTTTTAAAAACAAAAACAAAACCTTGTTTTTAAAAGCTACTTTTTTTTTTAGATTTTATAATTCTTTTAATATTTTAAAAATGTTTTTAGAATTTTAGAAATAAAATCTAAAATTGGTTATCAAACGAACCTGTTTTTAAAATATTAAAAACAAAAACAAAAAATCAAAAACGAAATGGTTATCAAACGGGGGCTAAATAATTTTGAAACGGGGTGTAAGTTATTATTATTTTCTTTACGCGCTCAATTCTTCTTTTGGTATTTAGTGTAAGTAGAAGGTTGTTGGGCCTAACCTTTGTAATTAATATTATTTAATAAGTGATATGTGATGGCATTTATGTCTAAATAATTAATATTTATGACGTGAAATTCTAGATAAATTAGTCGAGGAGGAATTATCAGCTACGGAACTCCACATTTCATTCCATAAATAGAGCAATTAAAAATGCCACGTAGATATTATGAGATTTTTTTTTCTAGTACACATTTAAGTGAATTCAATCAAGCTAAAACTATTTAAAATAAAAAGTATATTTTTTTTTTTGAAGCAGAAATAAAAAGTATATTTTTTTTTTTGAAGCAGAAATAAAAAGTATATTTTTTTTTTTTGAAGCAGAAATAAAAAGTATTTTTAGTCATGTCTACCTAATTTTTTTTGGAATAATTCAAATATATAACCTCTTAGTTATTGAGTTTTACTAATATAGTTAAACAACTATTATTGATCTAAAATAAATAAATGTAAAAGATTAAACTATTCTAGTTATTGATGTTTCAATAATAATAATATTTATACAAAATATATAATGACATTTCAATGATAAAAATAATAATGTTGAGTATATATACTTAAAGATCGACTATTTATACAAATAATATTTATGACGTGATTAATTAGACAAAAAAAAATCATATCATTTGTATAAATAGTTAATTTTTAAGTATATAATTTTTTGGGATTACACAAAACAAATATTTAAATTTGATAAACTATGACTAAATTTTAGTTTTGGATACTATAAGATCAAACTTTAACTTTCTTCCCTTAATATATTTATAAATTATCCAAAAGAAAAAAACGAGAAATTATACTTTAAAATTTGTTTTTTTTTCCTTCGAAATAATTATAAATATAAGTAAAGTATAAAGTAATTGCATCATTAATACATTATACCACTCTATTATAAATGCTTATAAGAAAGTTTGTGATTTTTTTTTTCTAAATAAGTATCCTTGCTTTTTTTTTTTTTCTTAATATTTATATTTATAATTATATTTTGGGAAATTTGCATGTATATTACAATAAGATAAAAAAAATTGAGTAAATAGCAACTTTTTGAAAATATTTGCAAATCTATCAAAATCAGATTAATAGACTCCATCAATAGTGTCTGATAGACTCCATCAATAGTGACTGATAGACTCCATCAATAATGTACTCCATCAATAATGTACTCCATCAATAATATCTGATCGACTCCATCAATAATGTACTTCATAATAATATCTGATAGACTCCATCAGTAGTGTTTGATAGAATCTATCAAAAAAAAAGTTGCTATATTTGCAATATTTTTAAAAAATTGCTATAATTCTAATGTAGGGTAGGAAAATTGTTATACACCGCAAATTCCCTTATATTTTAGATTCCACTCTTAAAAAAAAAAAAAAAAAGTTTTGTAATTGTTGATGATGAATTTCCACACGTATTGAAGGTGTGAAATAGCGCACAGTCTGTGGTATCAGTGCCTAATAAACTGCAACTACCGAACCATTTCTCAATTTCATCTCTTCCCATTTTCTCTTCCGATTCGGAATCCATGGGCGAATTCAGGTCCAGATTCTGGGAGGTTTATTCCCTGCTGAAATCCGAGCTTCTCCACGACCCTGCTTTCGACTTCACCGACGATTCTCGCCAATGGCTGGACCAGGTTCCTTCCATTTCCCCTTTTTTTCCGCTCATTTTTCTCGTTCTAGAATGGGGTTTGTGTACCTGTTCCAATCCAATCACTTGCAAATGTAATGTGCTTCAATTTGATTCGTGTTCAGATGCGGTTCTGGAGTCCCTGAAATTCATGAACGATTTGTTCCACGAACTCGAGATTTTGTTCCAGGATTATACGATTAGGGTTTAGTTTTCAACTGGGGTTCTGTCTCTTTTTTTTTTTGTTTCTTAGAGCTGTTTCTAAATCGGTCTATGTTTAGCGGTTCTTATATTGATTATATCACTCTACAACAAGTTTAATGAGTGCTTGTTTTTAGACCACAACAGATTTCACACCAAAATTTAAGTTCATGATGTTGATTGCTGCTAAAGATGGGCGTGGTTTATGCGGAAATGTTTCCGTATGTTTGAATATATGAGCAATATGGCAGGCAGATTGTAACATTAAGAAACTAAGAATGTGGATATTGGCTTGAATCTTACGTTTATAATAAAACTTTTGAGCACCTTAGGTCAAATTGTGTGCGCCATCGAGTGTATGATCTAGTTAATAACTTTCGTTATATGCTTAGTCTTCGCATCAGTGGCCTTCGTAGTGTTTAATATCAAAGAAACATAATGCTAAGTGTGCTTACAGTGAGTTTTCATTGCCTGGGAATCTCTGGTTTAGACCATCGAGTGTATAATCTATTTATTGTTTCTTTATGTTTGGATATCTATGTTCATAGTCTCTGTCGTAATGAGTTCGTATATTCTCATTGCAGATGCTGGATTACAATGTAACGGGAGGTGTGGTCAAAACTCACCTAAAAATCTTTCATTATTTTCTTGTAACTTCAAGAACTTGAAGGGAAATCAACATCCAGTGAATGGATATAGTTATGATTTTTTTTTTTTTGTTCTTTGCAGGAAAATGGAACAGAGGACTCTCTGTCATTGATAGCTATAAGTTACTAAAACAAGGGGAAAAGTTAAGTGATGATGAAGTGTTTATTGCATCTGCACTTGGTTGGTGCATCGAATGGGTATACCTACTCACTATTTCTTATTGTTGTTGATTCTTTCATTGTAAATGGTAATTCATTACATGATTATTATTATGCTTGTCTTTTTTGTAATGTCTCTGTGTTCCCAATCATCACCCTCACAGCTTCAAGCATATTTTCTCGTTCTTGATGATATTATGGATAATTCTGTTACACGGCGCGGTCAACCTTGCTGGTTCAGGGTACCGAAGGTATGAATTTTAGTGAGACTGAGTTGTTTTCCATCGACGTTATTGAAATCCATGTTTAAATTTCTGTATAGGCCTTAACCGGTCCGATATTTCCTAAATGTAGGTTGGTATGGTTGCTGCAAATGATGGCATAATGTTACGGAACCATATCCCGAGAATTCTCAAAAATCATTTCAGACAAAAGCCGTATTATGTAGATCTTTTGGAATTGTTTAATGAGGTGGTTATCTTTGAGAACACCATAGTGTAAGGCCTTGTATTTTCTTTTTCTCTCTCTGATCAAGTGCCAATGATTTAGGTTGAGTTTCAAACAGCCTCAGGACAGATGATAGATTTGATTAGTGCACTAGAAGGAGAGAAAGACTTATCAAAGTACTCATTACCTCTGTAAGTGAGAAAATCGCCTATTTACCAAATTGTTCGCCTTTTACTCCGAAATTTATTCACTGGAATCTTTCTGTGCAGTCATCATCGCATCGTTCAGTACAAAACTGGATATTACTCGTTCTACCTTCCAGTAAGTACACTATATCCTTTTATGTAAGTTTCTATCATCAAAAGTTTCCAGGAAGATAGATGATATATTTTATCTATCTTTATATATCAGCTGTAGCCTGTATGTACTAACCTTAAGAAGTCTTAAGCATGGTCGTGTTTACTATTAGAATCACATAGGAATACGAATACCAATCTAGAATTAAATGTGTCCCAAGTTTCTCGACAAGTATGATGTAGTAAAACAAAAGTAGGTGCATGTAAGGTGGTACGAACACTCACAGATTAAATAAAACTAATATATAACCATATGAATAACAAAAATAAGTGTGGATTTTTACGTGGAGGAAAATTCAAATGCAAATAAGAAACCCACATATAATTTAACTAAAACTGTGGAATCTTAGAAAGAAAAGAAACTAAAATAACTTAGTATATAAATTCCATGTATGAGTTATGTGTCATATGCTAGTTTTTATATTTTTCACAATGTATTCCACTCTATTTCCGTACTTTTAATTGAACTTAGATTTTTGTTTGATTACGATGATTTGTATCTTTATCTTCGGTTCTAGGGATTTGTATTTCGTCAAATTCAGAAATCCGCACTAACGGCTTTGATTCTGCACCAGGTTGCATGCGCATT
Organism: Sicyos baderoa; assembly: GCA_037832685.1. NCBI lineage: Eukaryota > Viridiplantae > Streptophyta > Magnoliopsida > Cucurbitales > Cucurbitaceae > Sicyos > Sicyos baderoa. The sequence goes on along the minus strand of JBBMEF010000001.1, from coordinate 4,451,948 downwards.
ACTAATGGCAGGTGAAAATTTGGACAATCATAGTGATGTCAAGAACATTCTTATTGATATGGGAACCTATTTCCAAGTGCAGGTAGTTTATTGTTTCTTTGACCATTCCTACTTTAAGATTGGTTAGAAAGTAACACTAAGAGATTAGTTTTTGCTCCAATATGATATTTCAATTTTTTTGCAGGATGATTATCTGGATTGTTTTGGTGATCCTGACGTGATAGGGAAGGTACATTGCGCGATTTAGTACTTTGAACAAGGTGCTATTGTTTCATATTCAGTTTGCTTCTACAAAACTAGAGACTTGTTTGACTTTTTAAATTGGAATTTTAGATTGGAACAGATATTGAAGATTTCAAATGTTCTTGGTTGGTTGTGAAAGCACTAGAACTTGGTGATGAGAAACAGAAGACTTTGCTACATGTGAGTGAGGAACTTTTAGTTCCCTCTAACAAATTTGGTTTATCCTGGAAATTAATGATAATTTGTGCTTTTCTTTTTTACAGGAGAACTATGGGAAAGCAGATAAAGACTGTGTTGACAAAGTGAAAGAGTTATATAAAACCCTTGATCTAGAGGTTCTGTTTTCTACCTTCCTCGGTTTTCATTACAGGAAGTTTAGGGGACCAAAACAAAACATAATATGGATGATAATTCTATAATAAGATTTAGACCAAAACAAAACATAATATGGATGAAAGTTCTATAATACGATTTGTACCAACAGACTTGTTCAGACTTTTGTCTCGACGCACCTAGGCTCAAGACAGTAGTCTAGCGTCTTGCTTTGCACCTTGAGCATCTCAAGTAAAAAAGGCAATTTCTTTCCATGATTAATTGTAAAAAAAAAAAATTATAATAACCTTAAACTCAAAAAACTTTGCATTTAGGGTTTTATATTCTTTATCAACTAAAAAATATATTTGCATAGCGGCTAAGCTTCAATAAACTTTTGTACCTTAGTGCGTCTTTGAGCTTTTAAAAACACAAAATACATTTCATGATTTTGTAGGATATGCTTGGTGTTGCCATTTGGTTGTAGAACTTCATAGACATTATTTTGTTCTCTAATTTTAAGGCTTTGCAAGATAAACCCCTCGAAGTTACAATCTAGTTTTTTTTCTTCTTGCGTTCTTGTAGGGCGTATTTGCCGAGTACGAGAGACAAAGTTACGAGAAGCTTATAAAAGCCATAGAAGTTCATCCAAGTGATGCAATACAAGCAGTGTTGAAATCTTTCCTTGCAAAGATATACAAGAGGTCGAAATAGAAATCGAAAAAAAGATAGATTTCAGCTTAAAATAGTTGAATCCGGGATACATTATTTTCTTCTTATAAAGCTGGGTAGATGTATGCTGATTATGATAAAGAGTTGTAATGGGACAAATGAATAAATCTGCAATGAGTTATGTTGTTTTGACTTCATGATTTAAGCCTACCTTTAACTTGTTGTTTTGACTTCATGATTTAAGCCTACCTTTAACTCATCTCTCAGCATATGTTTGGGAACATAGATAAACCAAAAAAAAAAAAAAAGACATATCCTTAGTTTTGGGAACTGATTTTCCCATATTTATATGGCTTAGGAAGGAGGGCTCTAAAGATTTAAAATATTATGAGTTTAATCTATGGTGACTACTACTAAAAAATTAATTTCTTAAGATTTTTTTTTAAAATGCTTACGATTTAGGATACCTTAAATAATCATAAAAACATCTATATATTTTTATTTTATTAAAATATGTTTTCATGTAGCGTCTCATTTTAATGGGTCTGGACCCTTTATCAAAAAATGTTTTCATCTAAATTCTTCCTCTTAAATTAAATAAATAATATATATATAGAGGGTGGTGTGATGCGTAAGGAAGCAGAAGGTTCTGAGAATTGGGCGTTGTTCAAATCATGGAGGTCGGAATTCGATAAAAATTCAAATTAATGAGAACAATTATATACTCATCCCAATTGCTCAACTAAGAGATCAAAAATTCAAATTCTCATACATTAAACTAAGATAAGTAGCATTTGGTTGTGTGGATAAACTAAACTTATATTAGAGGAACAAAAAATTGGCTAGAGAAATCACAACTGAAGGCTGAGGGGTAAATGACGATTTGATTGACCAATCAGCAAAATTGTAGACTTGTCATGTTCCTCTTTCAATGGTCACTCTAAGAACAAGTTAGCATTACTAGTTAAAAATTATACAATGCCAACAGCTACTTCACATTCAACATCGGTTCACTTGCTCGGTTTTGTCCACGACGTTTCCGATGTGTTAACATTACCATAATAGACCTGCTTTGATGATTCATCCCAATATGCCTAAACAATGAAGGAAACTGGTTGATGAATTTTGCTTTGTAATTCAAGTTTATCTTTTGTGTATTATAATGAAATTTACCTGCCATCCTAAGGGGAGATCTTTTGAGATTTCTGCCAGGTCAGGCTGCTTCTGCTGCTTATTTCCATCTGTGGATGCTTCAGCAGGGGTTTGAGTAACTTCACTTGATGATGATTGAGCTCTCCTCCGCTTTATCCGCTCGCGCCTTCAAAATGTAGTAAGCGGAGGAACTTAAAAACCAAAGTCTAAAAACCCTTGAATCTTAAAACCAAAGTCAGAAAAATCCTTGAATTCTAAGGAGTTTAACTTTTGGTTTTTTGTTTTGTTTCTATAAATCTTACACTTGTGAGATATGTGTTTCTTTGTTCAGTTATCTACGTTTTAATAAATGTTTAGCAAATTTTAAAAACCAAAACCAAGCCCATTTGACTTTTAGTTTTGAAGACTAAGCTCATGCCAAGTTTTAAAAAAATAGTTTTCAAAAACCTATTTCCACTTTCGGAATTTGGCTTGAAACTCAAATGTTTATTTAGGAAAGATGAAATCTAAGATGGAGAGAAATGGTAAAAGAGGGCCTTAGAGTGCATAAAGTGATGGGTTCAATCCATAGTGGACACTTACCCTAGGAGGTTAAGAATTAATTTCCTACATGTTTCCTTGACATCCAAATGTTGTAAAGTCAGGCGGTACATCATGTGACGACATTAGTCGATAGTGCACAAAAGCTGGCCCGACTAGTCACAGATATCAAAAAAAAAAAAAAAAAATCAATTTTTCATCGGGAGAGCGTGTACACTTGGTGGTGCACAGAGTGCACAAGAAATGGATGGTGGGAATAGTGTTGTTAAAAAGACAAATGAAGATGGAGTTGGACAAAGGATTTATTTTATAATAAACAAAGGATTTTTAAAAAAAATTAGAGCTTCATACCAATCACCCCCAAGAGGCTGGAAGTTGGCGTTTTCTTTTGCATCCCCACTGGCAATCTGATGTGCATGCCATTCCTGCATCAAAACCATTGTTAAGAACCCATCCAGCTCAAAGGGACTCTTCAAAATTTAGTTATCAAATGTAATCGCTTGTATTGTACCTTTATTTCCCTTTCTCGTTTCTTCTCTAGAATCTCGTAAGTATTTTCTGGTTCTTCCTCATCTTCAAGTTCTTCCTTTGCTGCTTTCCACTGATCAAAAAAAAAAAAAAAAGAAGATCCATCAGGCATTAAAATTATTTATGGCAGAGTACACCTATCAGAAACCAAAAGACAAAACCTACCTTGTCCAACAAACTTGAAACTTTCTTATTCGATCTCAAGGAGGGAGCGACTGTAACCGTCCGTTTTTTACTGCGCACAGCTGCATAGGCAAAAACATAACAAAAGAACATTTGAGTTGAGCAACACCGTGTTGAGTGGCAACTTTTTAAGTAAAGAGCTAAAAATATATAGCATGAACGCCTGAGTAGAAGAGTAAACTGCACTATACTACACTAAAAGGTTCAAGCTCGCAGCATAGTTGATGGTTTACCTAACAAAATTATCAAACGGTACCATTAAATACTGTCAAATCCTAGGCTATAGTACACAAGTTATGTTTTACTCCCCTAATCCCAACTCCTTTCAGGAAGCTACCTACAATTTCATTCACGTTAGCTCCTTACAAAAATATTGTGATTAATATTAACAATTCGCTGCTAAGATATCTTACCTTTTGGTTGAACCTTGGAAACTAAAGAATCAGTACCAGCATTACTTGTAGGCAGAACATCAATAGTTGGGGAGCCCGAAGTAGATGCTCGGAAGGAGGCTGTAGTGGTCTCTCCTCGTCCCTTGTCAATTTCATCAGTGGCAGATGAAATATTCTTATTTACTAAGTCAGAAGATACATATTGAATAGAGGAGGAAGGATCAAGTCTCACAGATGAGGAATCAGCATGCAACTGAGAGGACTCTGCAGTACTAAAAACAGGAAGAGTGGTTGTGGCATCTTGAAGAATACCATAGCCTTCTGGCACAATACCATTTACAACTATAGTAGCAGAATCAATATGTGAATTGGGAACTGCTTCATAGTAAAATGGTGTTTGAGCCAAAACAACGTTACATGCTTCAGGATGTCCATAAAAGTTTGCACTAGGGACGACTTCAGGGACAGGGTGTGCATAATAGTGAATACTAGAATCAGGATAAGGCACTTGATATGGTTCAGCGTAACAAAGAGGTTGCCCGAGTTGGGTATAAGATGGAGGCATAGGATAAAATGGCTCAGCTGGCTCATCAGGTGGGGGTGGAGGAACATCTTCATTATCAGGTGGTGGTGGGGGAATCCATTCATCATCTGGTGGTGGTGGGGGCGGCACAGAGGTATCCTCTGGCACCATGGATGTATATCCAGAAGAAAGATTTGGCTGGGACTGTGGATCTGGCTGAAGTGGTTGCTCCAAGGAAGGAAGCGACTTAGCAACAGACATATCCGATGTAACAATCACCGTCAAGTTACCTGCAGAGCTGGCATCTTCAACTTCCATATCCACATCCATGTCAACATCTTCCACAGATTGTACACTCTTGGAAGCCATTTCGTCCATGGCAACTTCACTTTCATGCTCAATCACAGACGATGAAATATTTTCTCCACTTGCAATGACAGTTACTTGGCTTAGATCTCCTTGGAGTGCCAGAGAAGCAGAATCAGTAGGCAAATGAGAATGCTCCAAAGCAGAATCGCTATTAGCCACTCTATTAACTTCAGACTCAGCATTCGACCTCTCCTGGAATTTCTCCTCTATTACAATGTTTGGACTTCCAGTAGCCTTGGCTTCATCCAATTGCGCAACAGTCTGATAAATTTCTTTGTTAATATCATCCTCAATCTGTTTAAGTTTCCTTGCCGAGTGTTCCCAGAATGGCAGCAAAGATGTTTTATAGGGCATCAGTGACTTCAAGTCTGAATGCCTAATCTGAGTTTCCAATATATACTTCGATGTCCATTCATTACCTCCAGATCTGAAGTTAATAGTTCGGTCATTAGTGCAAGAATGTGATATAAAACCAGAAGTCTATTTCTCGATGCTAACACAAAAGGGCATATTCAAATATTTACCGTTGAAAAGCTAATAATATTTATCTTACACCACCAACTCAGTCAAACATCAAAATTTGAGTAGCCAGAATTTTATGTTCATGGCAATGTTCCATCCAAATATTTCTACATCTAATAACTAATATAGTAAATGAAGTCAAGATTGCTAAGGAAATGAGTAAGAAAGATACATAACACCAAAAATATCCTACCACAACTAATTTGAACATTTGGGAAGAAAACCCAACGATTCAGAGAGATAACATTAGAAAAGACATTAGAAAAGTTTCAACTGTTGTTAACATTGGATTTCCTCAAAAAATATATATATTATTATTTTCCAAGTCAACCAGATGTTATTTGGAGTTATGTAGGTTATACTTCACATAAAACAATATTACAAGCAAGAAGAAATGCAGAAGCACGAGATTATTAAAACCAGTTACACTTACACCAAAGCCGGAGTTTAAAGGTTTAATTTTGCATCGGGTTCCTCTTTTTGGCCATCTCCTTGTTTCATAATTTTACTCGATAACAGATTAGAATGAACATGTATTTTTATTTTATTAATTATTGTAATTCCCTCCTTTACTACCCAACATAAATATAAGGAAAAGAATATTTCAATCATATATATGTGTACTATAGAAATCCCAGTGATTGTTTCCCAAACGCTTATAAAGCCAAACAGAAAGGTGATTGCCTAAGTGAAGGCGCTCAACATCATTTGAACAAGAACACGTGCTCAATAAACATTGCAAAAAGCTAGTATCCGATTGAGGTGAAAAGGTCAAGCCTTACCTTTGTAATGATTTCAATCTCTCTAACAAGCTTGCACTCCAGTTCAGAAGATGTGAAGGAAGTTCGAGCCTAGATTTCAGTTCTTCATTAGTCAGCGTGTGATCAACATAGATCTCAGAACCAGCTTTTGTTATATTCACATCATTTGAACAAGTACTGAAGGCAGCATAGCTTTGGTCAACCTCAGAACCCTGACTTGCACATACTGGAGCACCATTCTTGTAACCTTCAATTTGATCATTCACATTAGGCCTATATATAAACAATTTTAAAGCATTGACATTAAGAGACCACTCACCTGTGCTTTCAGCTGAAAAAGCATCTAACTTCCCACCATTAGTTAAGCCAGATTCTTGTTTAAAAACTGTAATGTTCTCTGGAAACTGAGTAGGAGAAGTTTTAACATCAGTGGTCGATTGAGTAGGCTGAGCCTGAGCCAAAACAACATCAGGTACTTCCCATGAAGTTTCTCCAGTCTCAACATTCCAGTAATAATAATTATGGCTCTCTTCATGCATAACAATCCTCCATCCTGAAATGACATCCCCAGGGACTTGTACATGAGATGTGGCTGGTACTGATGTTGGAACCAAATCAGTTTCCTTGCTTAAATATCCCAAGTTATCCGTGTCAGTTTTTGCATCATATTTGGTCTCTAGGTTCTCAGAAAACTCAACAGAGCGAGGCTCTGATTCCTCTTGAACAGCCTTGTGAGCAATCAGGTCTTCACTGACGTTTACATCCATTTTCTCACATCCATCAGCAGGAACCGCAGCAACCTGAAATCAAGAATATTAGTGAAGCAGAGAATACTATTAAGAATAGAAGTGAACTTTGTTAACATAAACAAAAACCATTGATGGTCAAGGAAAAAGGTAACTGGGCAAGTCAAGTTTAGCAAAAAAGAAACTGGGACTCGCCTAGTAAAACATATGAAATGTCTTATGGGAACAGACCGAAATTCTCATTTTTCAAGCCAAATTGGGAACAGATCGAAATTCTCATTTTTCAAGCCATCAGAAATATTTTCAACTTACCTCTTTTTTTTAGTAGAAGAAATATTTTCAACTTACCTCTTGTTTTCATATTCCTAAACTTCTTTTCAATTACCATTCCAAACAAAACCTTAACCATATTGCAAAAAATGTCTCAATACTTGCAAAAGTATTAATTATGCCTAACCATTTCATTCACAACATGAATCATAAATTTCAACCAGACATTTTAGTGAAATTTAAGGCAGAATTAGTACATTCTTGGGGAGAGATGGATTGAATAAAAATAATTCTACTCTCACAAGAACCAAGTCTAAGATTAATAAATCAAGAATATCAAATCAAAGTTATTTAAGTACTAATCCTGATCTGAAATTCAAGCAATTAAAAAAAAATAGAGAGAGAGAGTAGAAAAAACCTCATCATTGTGGTCAGACAACGAAGCATCTTGTCCATCATTATCTGAATTTTTATTCAAGTCCTCATCAACTTCATCATCACTATATTGCCCAAGTAATAGCAAGGGATTTTGTGCCTGTTGACCTGAAAATAAAAACACTATACCATCAAATACCATCCAACACCATTTCTCTTAGCAGCACGTCAAAGAATTCCCTGGAAAATTCATGAACATCAGGTGTTAGAAACATGAAATCTTCAATTTGAAAACAAAGGAATTCAACATGAAGATTGAAGATTTTTCATCAATCATCACATCCACCTGTTACACATCCAAGGTCAAACGTCAGTGATGCATAAAGCAAAAATAAAAGACAGAGACATACGAACCGATGAAAAATTCTCCCTGTCGTAATCTCCCAAATGCTTTGATGATACCAAAAAGGGAATAATGATTGAGAGTCATTCACATGTTCATTGTGGCAGGGCCCCCGACCTGATCTGATATTTGGTGTCCCAAAGACCACAGTCAACCTATAGACTGAAAACAAATTCTCGGGGAAAATAATACAAAGTCTTGTACATAAAGTTTGAAACATCCACCATTATAATGTGAAGCACTCATAGAGTCATATCCCCTTTACATAGTCCTTTTGAAGAACACTGATAGAACCCACCTGAAGAGGATGCTGATTTAGGTAACTTGGTCGTCTGTTTTGAATTTGAATCTATATCCCCTCCAACTTCTTCGTGTACGTCAGAGCTATCTAAATCTCCTAGACAATAAATAGCATTCCCAACATTAAAATAAAATCATCTATCGTTAATGATCTCCATAATCCTAACTTTTAAGTCTAAAATCATCTAAGTTGCAGTCTACAGACCAGACCAGCATTGCATTAACTACTTAACAAAATTAGAAACAAAAAGGAAATGTACAAAACATCACACACCTTTTTTGCCAACAGTAGCATAGCCAAATATGTTTTCAAATGACCTAATCCCCCTCCCCCAATATAGTTGTATCAAAAAAAAAAAAAAAAAAAAATCACACACCTTTTTCTTTTTTTAAGGAAACCCAAATTTTTTTCATTGAGAAAAAAACAACAGAATCACATGAAACACATAAAAAGAACCTAGACCAAAATTTGTTCAAAAATTCAATACCCAAATATGTTTTCGCATAACAATCAAACAAGCCCCAAGCATTAATTCCAAACAAATAGAACACCAAATCAATGAGATAAGAAAAAAGAAAAAAGAAAAAAAGCACATACCAACAGAAACAATCAATAAAAACTACCAGAAACAACCGATCACAAATAAACACATACCAAGAAGCGCAATTACACAAAACCGTGACATCAAACGCATATCCTAAAGCATAAAGGGTGAGAATCCAATCGAAAAGATAGAACCTACCGGAGGGCTCGGCGAAAAGATCGAGCTTGACACGGCGACCGGCGTTACTGGCAGCTGCCCGGCGACGCTCTCGTCTCTTTCCCATAACAACGAGAAGACGAAGAAGAAGAAAAGGCGAATGGTTTCAGGGGATGAAATTGGGGAGTCGGGATCGGAGATAATTAGGGTTCCGGTGGATTGAATGAATCTGTGATCGAGTCGGCGATTCCGCGACCGAATATCGGAATGACGGAGAAGAGGACGCCGTCGATTCAAAGGGGCACTTCAATTGAGGTCTATCTAGGTTGTAACTCGATTATCTCTCTATAAAATAAAATAAAAAAACAAATACTAATAATAATTATTATTATATATATATATATATTTAGTATAAATGTGGAAAAGAAAGATTATAAATACTAATTAATTTTCACCAATTCCACCACAACTTATTCGGTATATTTTTTATAATAAGATAATAAATACACAACAAAATAAAATAGTTTTTGACTAATTTTATGACCTTTGGTGGTATAAAATAAAAAGTGTGTAAATATTATCTGAAGTTGGGTTTGTGAATTTAAATTAAATTACAATTAATTAACCAATTTAATCTCTTATTAGCTTTTCCAATTTTAAATTTTATGATAATTTAGAAAAGTGAATACAAATTTAATTTTATGGTGGCCCATCTACCTATAAATTAATTTCAAATTAATTTTGACAGATTTTCTTGACATGTCCAAATGTTATAGGGTCAGAAGTATATCTCGTGACATTAGTTGATGTGAGCGAAAGATGATCCGGACAACCACAAATATAAAAAAAAAATGATAGAATCAAGACGATGTCAATGATGGAACTAAATAAGTGACTCACGTAATGGTTTCAATGTTTGAATGTAAACCAATTCAATACCAGAACCGATTAAAAAAAAAAAAATCCGGTCCTTTTGTTCCTTATCCATTGATAATTGATATCATCTTCGTTGTTGACTATCGTTTAAGGCGACCATGGAAGTTGTGTCGTTCTGGAGCTTGTTTCGATCTCCGTGCCTTCTCAAGTTTCACCGGTGAATTTCTTTGCTCCTAATTATTATTTGTACACATTGTTAGGAAGGATTAATCCCTTTTATTTCTGTAGCATTCACGTAATTTTTAGTCCTGGCTAGGTTTAAGAATGGATTCAACTAACCATCACGGAGTCGTGAAACCACTTGACAATGACTCGAACTCGAACTCAACACCTTTTGCTCTAATGCCATATTGAATTTATGTTAAACCACCCATCAACCCAAAAGCTTAAATTTGTGGGTTGTGGTAAATTTAATTATATCGACTAACAAAAGAAAAAAAGTCTTCCATTTTTGCATTCTTGAGACTCATGTGAAATGAGATTCTTTGTTTGCTGAGAGTTTATTTGAAGGTATGAAGAATATCCATATCCAAGGATCCTATGTCGTATTCTTTGTTTGCTGAGAGCTTACTTAATGCCTGCTCTTGTAGTTTCCACAAAACCATTTGCATGGGTGATGAAGTATCCATATCCAAGGATCCTATGGCGAACCACTTGGACGTTAGAAATACATCATTTTCGATCAAAAGATATTCGAGAAGGCTGTTCTCGCAGTTCATTGGTTTGTCTCCCATCTTGTATGCATATCCTAGTTTCAGTGCACCAATGATGGACATTCAAGAACCCGAAATAGTTCGGTACGTATTTCATTTGTAATGTTTATATTATTTCTTAACCTCACATCCAAAAGTGGCTCTCATTTGCGATTGTTGTTTAAATTTTGAAGCGTTCAGGACGCTAAAGCTGGACAGTGGAGTTAGGATTCAAGGTAGAATTTGTTTCTCCTTTTTAAACTCCCCTTTGAAGTCCCAAGTAGATTACAATAAAGAGAGCTAGTTACAAGCATTATCAAACAGGTCTTTTTTTCAGTTGTGATGTTGTTTTGGGAAAAGGCTGCTTGTTCATGTTTACATATTAGCTCTTATCTGGTTGTAAATGGTAATGCAGCGTGCCAGTTTTATTACGTTCAAAATTTGTGATAGCTCGAGTTCCTTCCTCATACTGATTGTGATGAAAAGTACATTATTAATATGTTCAATGAGTTATATATGATTCTTGAATATGATAAAAAAAATGGAGTCCGAAATAATTTCAGTGTCATTGTAACCCTTTTCGTTTCTATAAATAGAAGTTCTCGAGGGAGGTGGAGCAGAAGCACGAGAAGGAGACTTGGTGGAGTTCAATTATGTCTGCAGGCGTTCAAATGGATATTTTGTTCATAGGTAATGTATTTCTCTGGTATTTTGCTACCAACTATGTGAACTTGTTATGGCTTTAGGGCAAGTAATTTTCTTCTAATCTTTCACTGCCTCTGTTGTCATATACACAGCACAGTAGACCAATTTAGTGGAGAAAGTTCACCAGTAATCCTACCTTTGAAGGGAAACCAGGTAATCTCATCTTTCATACGAGTACTTCGAGAAAATTATAGGGGTGAGCGGATAAAATGGTTGTCATATCTGCTGGTGTGCCTTGTTTACTGTTGTGCAGTGTTGTCCATTGAGATTAGCCATAGCAGACATGCTTGCTGTCCATTTTGATTGTTTGGAAATTCTTGAGGTTGCATTAATATAGATTACTCACATTTGCAATATTAGGTGACAATCGTTGATGGGGAATTTTGATTATGGGCTTAAGAAGTTTAGATCTGTGTAGACTGGGAATGGAAAGTTCGGATTAGTATCAAAAGCTATAACTGAATGTGTTTTGTAACAAAATATTCTTAGATTGCCTGTTCTGCTTTCTGAGTTTTGTGTCATACAATAATTGGATATGCACATCATTTTGATAGGATTTATTAGGGGTATATTGTAATTAGTAAGAAAATTGTTAGGGTAGTTGGTTATAAATAAATGTAATGGGTAAGGGTAGAGGCAAGCAATATTTTGGTGAGTATTCTAGAACTTGAGTTATCTCAAAATTAGGGAGGGTCCAAGTACCTCGGTTATATCGTAGTTTTTCTTATATTTTCATATCTATATACCCTTCTTTTTCTTTTTATAGAAACCGAAACTTGCATTGAGATAAAAGTGAATGAACATACAAAAGAAAGGGATATACATGCCTGGCCTAGGAACGGGCGCGGTTACCCCGGTATAGTGGAGACTGGAGCGGAGCTTCGATTTCTCGGTTTCCAAACAAAAAAAAAAGAAGAGAAAAACGATAGGGACATACGTAGGGAGAGCCCACAAAAACTGAAGAGACCTTAAAGAAAGGGACTCCAATCAAGGGAAATTACACCTAGAGAATGATTACTAAAAGGTTTAGAAACAGAGGCACGTGAAGAAACATAGAATTTAATGAGACTCTACACATCATTACCACATCTTTCTACGCCTCTAAAAATTCTATTGTTTCTCTCCCAAAGACCCCAACGAATGGCACAGGCCGGCTTGTCACAAACAAAGTCACGTTTTTTGGTGTTTATCACTGATATTTGACTTCTTACAGATAATAGAGGGCTTGAAGGAGGTGCTTGTTGGCATGAGAGTTGGAGGTATTGTATGGATATTGAATCTTCAAGTTTTGCTCTTCACAATTCGTTTATTAAATGACATAACATTACTTTTTAAATCCCTTTGGGTTTTTTTGACTTTTGGTCGTTACTTTATTTGTTCATTTGAGTGGAGACACAATTGAGAGGTGCCTACAAATTAATTTCACAAATGAATCTCAAACCTTTGACCTCAAGGGGAGTATACCCTCAAAACCCAAACTTTCGATCATCTACACCACTCCGTAGGGACCATTCTTGCATTCTTTATCATGTCCTAATATTCACAACCTCTTAACTATATTGCATTGGCCTTATATTTTAGATTCCTATCATTTCTCCCTCCCTTTTATATTGCTTCGTTTATTGGGTCATGAGTGACAGCAAAAATAGGAAACAAGAAACATAATAGTTGTGGTAGATGACTAACATCAAAAATAGAAAAGGGGAAATGTAAACATTGGTAGATGATCTTGCTGGATGTTATAATCAAATGTATTCCAAGTCATCAACTTAAGTTTTTGGGTTGATTGATGGTTCACGATTATCTTCCCAATATTTCTCATAGTTTCTTTTATGAATAACAAAGTTTACCCTATGTGTTATCTTTACCAATTTGATTATTACTATTTTTTGTTATCAGGAAAAAGAAGAGCACTTATTCCTCCATCTCTGGGTTACATAAATGAGAGTTTGAACCCAATTCCTGAAGAGGTAAAACAAAGTTTTTTCACCAATCATTCTTCTATCAGTATTAACGTTATTGATTAATGATTGATTATCCATCCTAATCACCTTTTTCTTGTCATATTTGTTAAACAAGACAATGTTGGTCGTTAAAATTAAGTTCGTTTAATTGCAGTTTGGTCCTCGACGTAGTCTTTTATCGCATCGGAATGAGCCCTTGATATTCGAGGTGCAACTTTTGAAAGTTCTCTGAGTTTCATCCTCTTTGTCAATATTGCTTTCAAATTCTATTGAAATAAATAATTGTATATTCTATGCTGATAGTTTCTATTTGTAGCAAGCTAAATTGTATAAGATGACTTTGGTTTTCTGGGATGTATGCTAATTGCACTATTTAACTTCAAATCATGCCCCCTTAATATCTTATTATTTCAAACATGATTTGCTTCATTATATTGTGTAAATCTTTGTCAAAAGATAAACTGTCAGATCTTAAATATATAGGATCTGTTTCATTATATTGGTAGGGTGGAAGATTGAACAGTGATATTAATAAGTATTTTATGTAGGGTAGAATATAGGGCGCTATTTTATATTTATTTTATTAGCTCAACGACATTAGGGTATTCTTATGTATTCTTAAGAAAGATCATGAAATCACGAGTTTGAATTCTCTCTCCCTTCACTTTCCTCTCCTCTCTTCTTGAATTATATATATAAATCTAAGCAAATCTCAAGATTTGAAAGAAAAAAAAGGAAAAAAAAATAGTCCCATTGTCATGTATCAATAGTTCAATGATATTGATTTATAAGTATACATGATTCTTAGGATCGATTAATAATTTTTTTAACTTATATTTTTAGTTTAACAATAAGGGTGAGGTACTTGAGACTTGGACACGACATAAATTCGTTCTTTTTTGAATATTCAATTCTAATTAATTTTGGTCTCACATTCAAATCTTACAAGTGAATTTAATTGATCTTGGGTGAGAATGTCATTCAATTTAAAATAATAATAATAATAAATGATTATATTTTAAGTTTAATTAAGGAGATTTTTCATGTATAATAAAAATTGGCTAAAATATTACATCTATAACATAAAATTGAAAATAATTGCATATATACCAAAAAACTGAAAATAATAAGTGATTGAGTTCAATTAGAGTTCAATCTCTAGTTATTGATTGAACTCAATCACTTAACAAATTGATAGAGTTCAATCACTTAACAAATTGATAGAGTTCAATCACTAGTTATTGATTGAAATCGTTTGAGTTCAATTACTCATAATTTTGATATAAATGAATTTTTGATAAAAATATGCTATAATTTTAATAGGAGGTTATAAAGTTGGTATGCATAACAAATTTCCTTTAATTAAATCATATAAATGAAATAATAGTTTTTAAAATTACAATAACAGAATTCTAACTTTTTTTCAAAATATTTGAAGATTGACTAAATTATAATTTAACTCCATTTTAAATAAAATAAATAAATAAATATTGATGATTTATAATTGAGTGAAAAAGAAAAACAAAAACAAAAAATGAAGGTCCCGTCTGATAATCATTTGGTTTCTTGTTTTTGGTTTTTCAAATTTAAGCCTATTTTCTCTTAAATTTTCTACAATTTGTTTCATCTTTTCTACCATGTATACATATTTCCTTAAGAAAGTAGGGGAAGACCAACCAACCTTTAAAAACAAAAAAAGTAGCTTCCCAAAGTTTGATTTTGTTTCTAAAAGTTGGTTCTACTCTCTTAAAAAAAGATGGATAAATAGTAGGAAGGATGAAGCAATCGTAGTAAATTTGAGAGAGAATAGCTTAAATTTGAAAAAAAAAACAAGAAAGCAAATTGTTATCAAACGGGGCCGAAATGTTGGAATCAAATTTGGGTTTCCTTCGTTCATCACTAATTTCTCCTTCGAGAAAACAATAAAAAACCGATTCCACAAAACCCATTTCAAATCCCCAAATCAACGCTTCAAATTCCAGTTTTGGATTCGAAAAGGGTTGTGTTGTTCGTCAGCCGAGAAGACGATGCAGAAAATGGCGCAGGGATGGTTCACGCAGGGGGGGAGTAACAGCAGTGGGGGCGACGATCAGCTCAAATCATCCTCTTCGCTGCTCGCCGATTGGAATTCATACGCCGATTCGCAAGCCGCTGCTGCGGATGACACCGCCTCCAATTTGGGAATCGGATTCGATCTCGAAAGTGCTGTTAGGTCTGCTAATCAAACCGTTTCCGGAACTTTCAGCGTGTAAGTCTCCGATCCCAGCACCAAACAATCTCAAATTCAATTTTCTGTTATTCATGTTTAATGATTGTGGGTAACTGCTCGTTAGTTTCACACTTTGTTTTGTTTTTATGGGTTTTTCTTTCTTCCTAATGTTAGGGATCTCCGGATCGACAATTTTGGACAATCGGTTCTTTTAGTGTCTTTCTTGCTAAGTCTCTCTTTTCCTGCTTGGTTTTGTCTCATTTTCACCCCACTCTATCTTGTGAAGTTATGGAAAGTAAAAATTCCAAAGGAAATTAAACTTTTTTCTTGGTTGGTTTCTAGATGGAGGATTAACACAATGTATCCATTCAGAGGCCATCACCTTAGTGGTTTCTAACCCTCATGGTGTATCATGTGAAGGGATGACTTCGATAAATAATCATAATCATGTCCTATTGGTGTGTCATGTATGTTCGATTTCGATAAGAATTTAAAGACTTAAAAAGAATTTTTTTAGCTTCACTGAGGTTGTGTCATGTTATATTGATGAGATCTAAATTTACTCACCCTTTAAAGAGAAAGATATATTGTTGTTGGAGATTTGTTTCTTCTATCTGATGTGGCCATGTTCAGTTATGGAGAAACTAGTGTTTTAGGGGAGGGCGAAATGGTTAGAAGGATGTTTGGCATAATTTATCTACCTCCATTAGGGAGAAATGGTTAGGAGATTGGTTTCTCTTTGAAGGTTAACAATTGGATCCTTTTTTATAATTTACCTTATCCTTTTTTATTACTCCACTTTTTATTGGAAAAAGCCTTGTTTCTTTCTTTCTTTGTTTTTTTTTTTTTCTTTTTAATGATTTGAATTAACAAGGATGCCAACACTAAGGTAAATTATTATTTTTTGATAGGAAACAGAAACTTTCATTGATAAATGAAAGGTTACAAAGAAGGAGAAATACATCATAGTTACAGAATCATAGTTACAAAAAGCTTTGCCAATTATATAATAGAGAAGTTAAACTATAGTCTTTGAAAGGATGTAAACTATGAGCCCAATTTAATGCAAGAACAATAAGGGATTCAAGAAAACATTTTTCTTGTTCAATGTCGTCAAAGAGCCTTGCATTCCTCTTTCTCCAAATAGACCACCAAAAAGCGATGAGGAAGGACTTCCATAAGATCTTTTTCTCATCTTTGAAAGTATGACCATTGATAGCAAAAAGGATCAAATCTTGAATTTTTCCAGGCATGACCATATGCCAATTAAAGACATTTGGGAGGTAATCCCATGTGTTTCTAGCCAAAGTGCATTGATTGAATAAATGGTAATGGCTCTCATATTCCGATTGGCATATGTGGCAACATTGAGGCGAGATAAGGAGCTGTGGTGCTTTGTGTTGAAACCGATCATTGGTATTTAGGATGCCATGGCTAAGCTCCCAAGTAAAAAATTTAACTTTTTTGGGATAAGGTCCATTCCTTATATCAATATATAGATCCTTCTTAAGAGACGGAGGCCAAGGGGAAATATTTGCGAGCAGAGACTTTGTGGAGAATAAACCCGATGCTTCACAATTCCATCGCCAAGAGTCCCTTCCCCTACCAGGAGATAATTTGTCCAATTGATAAAAACAACCCATTCTATCACCTCCTCCTCCTTTTAAGGCTCCTTCTCAAATTAACATCCCATGATCTAGTAGTTGGGTTCCAAATGGAAGCAACAGAATCATTCTTGCGAAGGGATAGATTATAAGTCAAAGGATATGCATTTTTTAATTCAGAAGCTAGTGTGGGAGCCTTGACCAATCTTAATGGTAATATTGTTAAATAATAAATGCTTCCATTTATCAATGTCTCTCCATGGGCCTTTAGTAGTTCTGATATCCTTAACCCCATATTTCAATCCGTTATCATCAATGCCATACCGGGCTCCAATACAAATTCTCCAGAGATCTCTGGATTCATCATAAAACCTCCAGTGCCATTTCGCCAATAAAGAAACATTCTTTTGATGGATACTATTGATGCCAAGACCCCATGTTCAATAGGCAAGATGACTTTGTCCTAAGATAACAGATGGGAAAGGTGTGATCCTCCATTTCCTCTCCACAGATAGCTTTGCATCTTCTTTTTAATGGCAAGGGCAACTTTTTTTGGCGCAAGATAGAGCGATAAATAATAAATGGGTATGTTAGCAAGTACCGCATTTAGAAGGGTAAGATGACCTCCTTTGGAGATGTGGGATGAGCTCCAATTCTATAATCTATGCTCGATCTTTTCAATGATAGGAGTCCAGAAAAGCATGGATCGAGGATTACCCTTGAGGGGAAGGCCAAGGTGCATAGTAGGCCAATTTTCAATCTTGAAACCATAGGGAGTAGCAAGCAATGTGGCCTCCGATTGGTCAATGCCAAGAGAGAGGAAAGCAAATTTCTGACAGTTAATGTTCAATCCCGATGCCTCTTCAAACGATCTAACAGTAAGGATCATATTCTCCAGGGCGCCTTTTTTCAAGGATTAGAAAAGGATTGTATCATCAGCAAATAATAAGTGATTAACCGATACGACATTCATTCCACTGCCGATCTTGAAACCATCATTTAGTCCCTCATTAGATGCTTTTTCTAATTGACGACTGAGACAGTCCATGACAAGAACAAAAAGGAAAGGCGACAAGGGATCACCTTGTCTAAGACCACGAGTAGCCAAAATTTTTCCTCTGGGTTTACCGTTAATGATGATGGAGAAATTTGTAGTTGATATGCACTAAGGTAAATTATTTATCAATTATCAAGAACGGGAATGAAGAAGTTCTTCTTCCATTCCATTGTTGGTGTTTACCATAAGTCAGAAAAGATCTCAAACTTGTAGCACCTGCATTCCATTGTTGGTGTTTGCTATATAAGCCAGGAGCATCTGACCTGACCCCTGGCCATCCTTGAGCATTGCAGCTCTTCCACCATTTTTTTCAATATACATAAGTGTTTGGGTCAGGTTATGCATATCTCGACTATAAGTAGGAACTAAAAATGATTTTTTCTCTAGAATCTAATAAGGGATAGCACGAAAATCTCACTAAATATTTTTTTATTTATTTATATTTTGTTGATTGGTAACGGAAGTAAAATAGTTAGTCAAAATGGATTTCGCTCTCTCCTCTCTCCTCTCTCCTCCTTACCTGACTTTTCCGATCCGGTAATTTTCCGGTGAGTTACCATGGCCACCCCTCCTTCTATTGCCAAGCCCCATTCTTCTCGATCGGTCCAAATTGATAGGAAGATCTTCTCGATCACGATTGACGAGAACTACCAAGGCTCCCATGTTCGGATCACTGAAAACAATCGACGGACTTCGGAATCTATCAGTGTTACTTGGAAAGCGCTACAGTGGCTTGTCTCTGCCTTTGAGGACCTGCGAACCAATCCTTGCAACTTCAAACTTTATCGGAAATTGATCGGCGACAATGAAACTTATTGGTTGGAGAAATTGAGCAACAAAAGCGGGTATTTTGCTGAGATCTCTCTTCTTTCCCACCAAGGATGGAGAAGGAAAATCGCGATTCCTTCAGGGGATAACAAACATGGCTGG
Source organism: Sicyos baderoa (assembly GCA_037832685.1). NCBI lineage: Eukaryota > Viridiplantae > Streptophyta > Magnoliopsida > Cucurbitales > Cucurbitaceae > Sicyos > Sicyos baderoa. Next base: position 4,432,859 of record JBBMEF010000001.1, on the reverse strand, counting down.
TTCCTCTTCTTCTCCTTAATCTCCGACTATCAGGGTGTGCCACAGCCTATCCACTCTTCCTCTGGCGCGATTGTGGCACCAATCGCTGTTCCTCCTCGAACCTATCAGACTTCTCGGCCCAGTTCATCAGTTTCGAAAAAACAGAGCGTGCCGGTTTCGCCACTACAGAGCCCCACTACAGACGTCTCTGGTCTTCTTGTTGTCTTTAGGAAGCACCACCAGGATTCATGGTTCAACATTAACGAGTCAATTAAGTCATTCTTCAATTGTCGTTGCTCAATCAATCCATTTCAGCCGGACAAAGCTATTATCGACCTTCATGATCTTCAACTTTCCCAACAATTGGCAGCTAAATCAGATTGGACGCCTGTGGGTAATTATCAACTGAAATTTTCCTATTTGAATCTAATCTCTTATCAACAGGATCAAAAAATTCAATCCTTCGGAGGCTGGATTGAAATTCTCGACCTCCCCTGTTTTATGTGGAATTATCCTACGCTCCGGTTCATCGGCGATGTCTGTGGCGGTCTGTTAACGATATCAAAGCATACTGATCGGTGGTTGGAGTTAGGCGCCGCAAAAATCCGAGTTGCACAGAATCTTACCGGTTTTCTTCCTGCTTTGATTACAGTCCCTGATACTATTGCCGGAGTCGACATCACTGTTCGGATTCGGGGGCTCTCCGCCGGAAAACCAGTCGCCGATAGAATTGATGTGAGAGAAGATTTCGAGGGCGGATTTTCAGGATCGGATCGTCCGTTACAATCAGCCAGCTATGCAGATATTGTAACTGATCCAGCCGTTTCTGCACCCATTATTGCGATGGCCTCTCAATCCACCTCTACGGATTTACAGCTAGCTTTGGTTCCAAATGAAGTTGTCTTGAATGCCCAATCTTCCGTTCTTAATCCAGTTATTTACCCATCGATTACAGAGGCTTATTTACCATTATGTAGGCAATCTTTACCTATTGTCATCTCTGTCCCTAACGTCGAAACCGAGCCAAATAATTCACTGATCATTACTACCTCTGCTTCTCCATCACTTATCGAACCTACCTGCCCCCCTCATCCTTCATCCCCTGCCTTACCATCTGCAGACTTCAAAACCAACCACTCCCCATCAGTTTCTCAGCCTTCTCTATCATCTGTCACTTTCAACAATAGCCAACCTACCCTTCAACTGGCGGTTATTAACTCCACCTCGGCAGCATCCAACCCATTACCCTTCACAACCGAATCAGATACCTACCTGTCTAGCCCATCCCCAACACATTCTTCACACCAAGCTTTTGACTCTCTACCATTGGACCCGGCAGTTTTTGGCGATGATCCGGATTTTCATTATGAGCTTCCTCTTGCTTCGCTTCCGCCTATTCCATCTGACATCTTGCAATCTGCTTCCCTGCCGGCCTCCTCAACCATTGCTGAACCCACAACACCAAAGGCTTCCCCATCATCCGAGTCAGCTAAACCTTTCAATCCATCTCTTCATGATATTGCTAGCTATTTACAAGCTTTTGGGTTAGGAATTGTGGCCCTCCCCCTCCATCCTCCATCCCCTCAACCGAAAAAAACAATCAATAAAACCAATCCGAGAAGGCCAAAGCTGCAGCGTGAATTATTGAAGCTTAAATCTTCGGTCAATTATGACAAAAAGGCAGCATCCTATTTACTGGAGGGAGATTCTGTGGAGTCATGAAACTCATAAGTTGGAATGTTCGCGGCCTTTGTTCTTGGACAAAGAGGGCATTGGTGAAACAGGCTT